>OX578152.1:16352881-16952881 GCA_951213105.1 Amaurobius ferox | reverse complement strand
CCCATCATCAAATCAAGTAAATTAAAAATATTACTTCATTTCTTTTAGCTGAAAACTCTAGAGTAAGCATCCCCATCCTTACATACTCAGTGTTTTTCCGCTGTATTTAAGGGTGCAAATCGATTGAATTCTAATTATTTCTTTTAGCAGAAAATTCCCAGTAAGTATCTATCCGCAAGGGTGTATGCAAAGGGGGGAGGGGGACTACAGTCCCCAAAATTATATATACAAAAAAACTGAGATGGTAAATGAAAACTAACAAAAGTTTCAGAATTAAAAAAATATATATTTTCCTTTAAAAATTAAAGTGATAAATTTCAACAGATTTTTTACATGTACAGTCTACAAAGTGTTTCATTTACATTAGAACTTGTAATAAACTGATGGACAGCGTACATAGAATTTAAAGAAAGATATCATATTCATTGAACATAGTAATTGATGCTACATGGTGTTAGCTGCAGTCAAAAATGATGTGCGGGTGTATTTTTCACCAATTCTGGTAAACTGCACCTGGTACCTTGCAGAAAGAAAAAGAGGTAAATTTCTGTTTTATTTGGCTGAAAACTATTTGGTTTTTGAATATATCGTGCTCATCAATGTAGTATTAAATACATTTGCATCATATTATTGGCAGATATTACAGAAAAAATTCATAGTTTAGATAAATTTCATTGACTTAATTGATAAATATGTTCTTTTGCGATTTTCTTGTGCAGAAATGACGAATCTCATAAGATGTTTCAGTGGTATTTCAAAATAGAATAATTTATCAAACTGAATACTAAGCAAATTTTATTCATTTTTTACTCATAGTATTTCTACATATAGATCATTTAAATTATCTTAATAAATGTGTGTCTTTTAAATAAAATTAAAGAATGAGAATATTATTATATTTCCTTTGGAATGGTCTCTATCCAACAAGTCATGTGACATGCCTAGGCAGGAGCATGAAATGCGAATCTACACACACACTTTACTCATCACGTGGTACATTGGTGTGGTATGCTTCACAATCAGCCAAAGTAACACAAGGGTATTGGTTACCAAGGTACATATTTTGAGTTTTGCATTGGAAGAATCCCTCGATCTACATGAGTTCCAGACAGTTTATTAGGCAGTCCCATGTTTTGCTACTACTTGTGATAGTTAACCTTTTTACTTTCCTTATATACATAATGCATAAGGAAAGTATTGTGACAGGGTCGAAAATTCGAATTTTTGACGGGAGAGCATGTTCCAAGCATCTCTGATCATGAATGAAACATTTTTGAGGTGATGTCTGTGTGTGTGAATGAGTCTGTGAAGACGATATCTTACGAACGAATAGAGCGATTCGAATGAAATTTGGTACAAAAATCACAATCCGTGAATACTGGAAGCCTATTGTTTTTAAACGTAATTGAATGCTCAGAACTCCCCCAAATTTTCGAGCGAAATTTTGAAAAAATCATCAAAAAATCAAAACCTTTAATAAAGTTACACAAATAGACATTTCTTATGTAATTTTTCCTTAGAAAATGATTGACATAAACTGTAGAATGCTAGCATGAACCGTTCTCAAGACATTGCACATTTTTCACATAAATTTATCAAAAAATCCCATAAATTAAAAAAAATATTAACTGTTGAGAAACATGTTCACTTTTCATATATAATATCATGCGATAAATTTGGTGACATCATTCTCGTGGATCTAGCTCGTTCCATTCATGAGAAAAGATACTTTGAGTAATACTTTTGTATTTGAACGTCAATAGTCATTTATCTGCTATAAGAATAACTTATTTTTCTGTCCATAACGCTTGGCGAGATTTTGGTGACGAATTTGGCAGAATGTCACCAACTTGGCGACTTTTTGAAATGTTGCCAAATTAATGAAAATCTCACCAAATGGATAAAAATGACGCTAAATCAATAAAAATGATGACTAACTGTCGAAAATTCAATATCTTGGAAAGAATATAAGTATCTACTAAAAGAAAAACCTATTTTTTTAATTGTAAAAATAGTAAATTCATTGCATTATATAAGAAAAGTCATGTGCTGCCCACATCAGATTTTTTTCTTCTAATTTTTGAGATGAAGGTAACAATTGTTTCTTATTTTACAACAGATAAAAACAGAAAGTGCCTGATGCTGCTGTGACTTCCTCCGTAAACCGTGCTGAAACTTCTGGAGAATTGACAAATTGCAAGGAGAATTGTACTGCCAGAAACATTGAAGGACCAAGAAACAGCAAAACATTTAAGAGTGAGTCGGTCAAAGATTAATTATGAACCAATGTGAATTTTGTAAATAACATTTTGCTGCTTGTTGGAGCTGAGCTTACCAACTCAGCACAAATGGCTTGATGATTATAACTGGCAAGTCTTTTCCAAAATTCAAAATGGTCTTTATTGTTCTTTCTGTGTACTTTTCCTGGGTATAAGAGGTTGGTATGGGCTCTCACCAAAGAGCCATGAGCTTTGTATTCAAACCTTTCTATAACTTGAAAAAAACAATCGAATGCTTAAAAAAACATTAATCTACAATATATCATAAACATTCTGACATTCTGGCTATTGTTGGGAAAGAAAGAAAAAGTACCAAGAAGCAGAAGGTCACTCTGACTGGGGGTGCATTTTGCTATCAAACCTTCTGAAAAGTGATGACAATTTTTGTAGTCTTCTTAGATATTGTACCCATAGAGGGGATCTTGTGTTTCATGATCACCTCAAAAATAGTTCACAGAATGCTATATACACCAACCCACATGTTCAAAATGCTCTTATTGATTCTTTTTCCCACATCATTCAGACAAATAGTGTAGAACAAGTTTGAGGCCGTTTCTTTTATACAATTTTATGGGATGAAACAATGGATATCTTAAATTCAGTAGTTCTCACTGTGTGTGAGATAAATTACTGAAGAACCTTTCACCATCAAGGAAGGTTTTCTTTCATTTGTTTCTGCTTATGATCTAACTGGCGAAGCACTGGATCTTATCAAATATGGTTTTAACTTTGGCAATTTGAGAGGGCACAGTTACAATGTGGTTTCGTCAATGGGAGTCAATTTCGAGGTGTTTAAAACCTTTTAAGAAAGGAGTACCCCAAAGCTATCTACACTCACTGCATTTTTCACTGTTTAAATTTATGCTTCATGGATTCCTTTAAAGTTCAAAGTGTCTGGAACATGATGGGCGTAATATTAGTAACTTGCACTTTTTTAGAGCTAGTGTAAAATGCACAAAAGTCTTGAAAACTAAAATCAAAGATCTCGGGCCAAATTGTAATAGTAGCAAAATTAAAACCATTTGTGAAACCAGGTGGTGTGAGCATCCCAAAGCTATGATGATTTTTAGGAATATGCTTTTGTCAATCATTTAAGCTGAACATCTCAGTGAACTACCAGGTGATCATTCCAAAAAAGCCTCACTTATTTTGAATAATATATGCACCACATCATTTCCTTCATGTTTAGCTATAACATCAAAATTGTTGGAATTGATTTATAACCTTTCAAAAAGAAGAAGTGGATCCTTTCATCGCTGTCAGCCAAGTTAATGTAATGAAGACAATCACCGAAGAGCTTCGAAATAATGTTGATGTTGAATTCTAATGATTGTTAGTAGATGTACAGAACATGGCCTCTAATCTCAACATCAATTTACTAAGAATTGCTGGACTCGCAATCAACTGATCCTGAGACTTATTACAGAATAACTGTCAACATTCTTTGCACTGAGGACATGATTTCCTCATAAACTGAATGTTTTTTGACTCACCAAAAGACTATATTGTCACTTCACTTTGTCATTGCAGCATTTTGTGACATACCTTTTGCAAAAATTAAGAAAGCTTTCGACTTTTATAAAGATGACTTGATAGAGAAACATAAAGATGCCTTTGCAGGGGAATGGGAATTATAGAAGAAAAAGTGGAAGGAAGTCAAAAAAAAACCTACTTGTGCAGCAGACAGTTTAGCTCAATGTGACAGGTATCTCTTCCCAAATGTACACATCATGTTGAAAATGTTGGCCCTGCTTCCGGTTTCTATGGCTTCTGTGGAAAGAAGCTTTACAAAACTGAAGTTAATAAAATCATACTTAAGGAACACGATCATCAAAAGTAGGTTTAATGGTCTCACATTATTATCTATTTATAGAGACATGGCTTTGCAAATAACTAATGGCAAAATAATTGACCACTTTACAGGGTCTGGTGGTGTGAGGTGCCGTCAGCTTATTTTTATAAAAACACATATACACACACACACACAAAAAAAAATCTACTTTTATACTTGTATTGGTTTACTGAATAACACATATTTAAAGTGCAAAAATTATTATGTAATGTTTCACCTAAGACACTTAAAGCAACATTATTTTTATTTCCATTCATATATGATAATAAAACAATTCAAATCAAAGTTTTTAGTCTTAGTTTGATGGAATTCAATACATTTTAATATCAACTAAAGTGATATTGGTTTTATGGAACTTAATGCATTTTAATATCAATGATTCAAGTATGTGTATTTTGTTAGATAGTTGGCCTTACTATTACAATTGAATATCCTACTGAACTATCATTGCAGATCACTTTTTCAAAACTGAACTTTTTCCTGATCCTGAATATTTTTATTTAAATTCGTATAATTATAAATATCATTTTCAATTTTTTCATCATTACTAATATTTTCCCATTAATTAATTATCATTTTACGATTTGCTTAAACTACAGAAAGTGAAAAAAAATTCCATTTTCTGTATGTTTATACTAAATTCCAATTATAGCCACTTACAAAACAAGACACCAGGTTTGAAAGGGGTAATCACCAGCTTCAGCATTCCCGAAATCAAAATCCTGCAAATGCCTCTGTCTCCACCGAAACTTTCATTCCTGCCTTTTTTAAACACCTTCAAGAACTTAACCAAGAAAATGGGAATTTTCAAGTACTTTCAAAGCCTCGAAAATGATCATCTAAAATTCAAGTACTTTCCCGATTTTCAAGCACTTACATGCACCTTGTACATTGCTTATCAGGAGACAAGCAAAAATTTATGATATATCTGGTAGTATAATGCATCCATGGAACTTTATAGATTTCAGTGTTTTTTTTTTAGATTATGCCACAATTTCATAAGACAATTTATTGAACTTCTTTTCTCAAATAAATTTTTTTAGAAGTTTTAAGTTAATGAACTAACAGAATTAATTCCATAGACAAGCTTCTAGAATTTAATTTTTATATACTGGTGTTTTTGCTTTAAGTTTATTTAACTTGTATAAAATTACTTATTGCCTAGCCTACACTTTTTCAATAATGTTTATGTCTTCAAAACCAATATTTCATTTTTGTTTTGATTAAAGTGTATTTCAGTTTTCTGCTAATCAACTCATTCCATTATACTTTTCTTGTCTTTAAATTAAAGTTAAAAATCCATTTTATAGGAATTAAATTCATCACACAATGTGTTCCTATTTTCCATTTATACAGTAATTTTTTTAACATATATTTTTTGGCAATAACAATCAAAGAACACAAAAGAATTATGGAATTTTTTTTATCAGTCACTAATTTTACCAAAAGTTATGATTATCCAAATCTTAATTACAGGACGATTTAAAACATGCCATACAAACTTTAATGGGAGATAGGGAACACTAAAACATTTTTTGTTAATGAATGTATGACCTCAAATGCATGACCTTTGGTGCGTGCTGTTGGACAGTGCAAAAATTTACTATTTTTTGCCATCGTCATTCATAACACAGACTTCATAGGTCGAACACTCAGACCACTCGACTGACCCTAGGGTTTACAGCCACTATTTGAGTGGCTGGACAGACTTCATATGTTGTTGTTGAAACCCAGACCGTCCGACCTACCAGAAAGGTGTAAGGTAACAGTTTGGACGGTCGGGAAGTGCCACCCAATTTAGACCGGAGCCCAGTGGGGGAGGCATCCACAGGGACCGTACCCTCCTTCCCCTACCACCAACCTCTCGGAAGGACTTTCGGACCCACATGTTTAACGTGATCGTACTCCGCATGAACACGGCGGCAGTTTCATATGTGTAACACTAAGCATTTTACAAATGCTGAGATAGCCAACATGCATGGGACTGCAAATGGAAAATTGCATCGACAATCTAATGGCAACTCTTCAGTTTCTATTAGCAGCCTCATATACTAGATGCTTATCGGTTATACTACCCAGACCATCCAATTTACCTGAAGTTGTAAAACATTGTTTAGATGGCTGGAAGAAAGCCATCCAATTTAAACTAGGACCCAATGAGGTTGGCAGCCATAGAGATACCACACACCATCTTTTATATACATACACACACCCTCATATACACACCATCTTTTCCCTAACCCATCACCTCTAACATGAACTTTCAGACCTAAAGATTTACTGCGCCTATACTCAACATAGTTACGGGTAGCATCGAACACAGGACTACAGCATGTGACTCTGCCATAATCACTGGTTTATCCCAACACAAATGCATATCAGCCAACTTAGTATTTATAAAATACACAGTGTTGCATATACTAAAGCCACACTATGAATGATGGTGAAAAATAACCAATTTTTGCACCATCCAACAGCACCAATCACTCAAAGGCCATAAATTGTTAAAGAAATAAAAACCTTTTTATGGTGAAAGTAGATATAGCCAAAATATAAAGTTGTGCTTTCATTTATTAAATCAATTAAAATGAATTGTTAAGGGGGAAAAGCGATGGACCAAAAATTTGAAAATAAAATACTTGCAATAATAATTTATTTTGTTTGCTCTAAATACTCTATACTCTCCACTGAATAGAATAAATTTTTTTGTTCACTAAAAAGGTAAATATTTTGAAATGAAAAATCAAATTCTTACGGAGTTCTCACCAAGGTTCTAAAATTAAGAGGGAGTATGGATTCTGAGGGGAATTTTGAAATGTCAGGAGGGATTCAAAAGATGCATAACAAAATACAAAACTTATTACTTTTTTGCTAAAAATAATCTAAGCAAAAATTTACAGAAATATTTACATCTTTTGAGTAATGTTATTAATATGCATTTATAATCACCACCTTTTTATTTTTGGTACTTATTAAATTTTTAAATCTGGTGTTTTTCTTTAGTTTTTTCAAGTTTATATTTTAATCATTGTCAGTTTCCTCTATTTCTTATAAGTTTTCCAAATTTACAAATTTTTTATTTTTCTATTTTGAGTTCATTTTCTAAATATTTTAAACATTTATGGTTGCTAGATACTGTCTTATTTTGTTTAAAACCTTACCAATGTTTTCAGGACTTTTCAAGTGTTTCATGTTTTCTAGGATATCTTAAAAATTTTCATTTATCATGTATTATTTAAATACTAAAGTATTATTATTATTTAAATACTGTAAGTATAAAATACTGTTGTAATGTATTATTTAAATACTGAAGCAATTTTAAATTTATTATTTTTTACAACAATTTAATAATTCTAGATTTTTTTTTCAGGTTTTATTTTTGGCAAAATTATCAATTACTTCATATATTGCTTGTCCCCCCCCCCCCCCTACATTTTATTCTTATGTTTTCTCATGTTCTTTTTATTCTTTACTTTTCCAAACAGGAAGACAATTTGCAATAATTTACTGTTTTTACTAGATAAGGAGGCCATCCACTAATTTTCTTTAATTTAAGATTTATTACCCATAATTCACTGAAATATTTTTATTAATTTATGTTCCCATTTTTTATTTTTCAGAATCTTGATCCCCAATTTTTCAATTATTATGATATTTCAGCCATTTAATATTATATTTACAACATTACTCAATTTTTCCAATCTCGCAAGTGGGGGGTGGGGTGGGAAGAGGCATGAACACTGCACCTAGTTATAGTAAGCCGAATCTTGAACCAATTCAATGTTTAATGGGTAACAACTATACTTCTGAGCTATAAACACATTTCCACTCAGCTGTAAACATTTAAGGAATTTCTAGATTTTTTTCTTTGTGTATATTACCGATGACAGATAAACAACTGAAAACCAAGGATGATCTATAAATTGGAAATCTGATATTTTTATGTGTAAACAGTTGCACACAGAGACTCAAAAACAATTGCAAAATTCTCACGATTTAGCTTTAAAATTGATAGGAAATATGCTTGGGGTTAAAGTCATTAAATGTACTATTTTAGCTATGGTCATCCTAATTTGTATTTTTCATATGATCCTTTATGGATCATACATATATAAGTCGGAGCAAAAATATATAACATCATGATAGTGGCATTTCAGTTCTGAAATGCATGGCTCCAAGCACATGTTCCTGCATGCTATCAGGAACCTGCAAATCGCAATGTAGTGTATAAATGAGAAGTATGCATGGTAAGAATTAGAAGTGAAGGGCGATCCTTTCTGTGATCTTCATAGAAAGCAATACACAGTGGAAGTGTGAAAACACTCAATTGTGGTCAATTTTAGGTTTCATTAACAGGAGGGAGGGGGCATAATTCAAGGAGGTGCATTTTGTCCTCTGTTTATTTTATAAATGGGGTCTTCAAAATTTTTATTCATGTTTCACATGTGCATCCTCACTATCAGGAACACTGTATATAATATGCTTGAAATAGATTTTAAAGTTAACTACTTTACTTGTACAAAAGAAAAATACCATATTTTTATATAAAAGGTTTGAACATATTTGCAGGGATAAAGATGTACTAAAAAACATCCTAAAGTGAACAAAAATGCTGCATTCAGTGTAAATCAAGTCATAACAAAAATGAACATTAATAGCAACAATTCCAATATGTTGTCACTGCAATAGACAAAGTCATTTGAAAATAAAAATAATCAATATAGTGGTTTAATAAATAAAAGTTTCTAATAAATACTAATTAACATTACTCCTTTTTCCATAGAAACTTTTGTGGCCTTATGGACATTAAATAAGCAAGAGCTGCAGCATTACTATATTTTAGAGTAAGTATGGTTGACAAAATAATCACCATAAATTGTAAAAGAAAAAAAAAAATCTTTTTATGGTGAAAGCAGATGTAGTCAAAATATAAAGTTGTGCTTTTATTTATTAAATCAAATACAATAAATTGCTAAAGGGGAAAAGTGATGATCCAAAAGTTTGAAAATAAAATACTTGCAATCATAATATATTTTGTTGTTTGCTCTTAAATACTCTATACTCTCCATTGAAAATATAACACATTTTTTTTTGTTTACTAAAAAGATCAACATTTTGAAATGTAAAAACAAATCTTTTGATTAGTGTCCAAAGTGAACTTTTTTTTTTATCCAGATCGTTTCGGGCCACTATAATAAAAAAAATATTTATTTCTTTTTACACAGAATAATAATGACAATAATACTAAAAATATGGGAATTTCAGTTTTTCTACAGCAGCATAACACTACATTCAGTAAATAACTTTAAAACTAATGCAATGGTTCTCCTACTGGGAATTTTGGCAATATACAAGAAAACATGTTACTAACATCAATAATAAACTAATGAACTGGTGCAATATCAAATAACATGAAAAAATTCAGTAAATTGGAATTATGAATAAAAATAAATGAGCATATAGAACCTTGAGCTGTCATGTCTATTCCTAAAATAACCATCTATATAATAGTTGTCTAACTTGATGTTGTATTTCCAGACCCTCCAGAAGCTTACTGGTGACCTAAAAGGCTAAATTTTTATACACTTATAATACTGATCACAGGAGAGAACCTAATTGAGTCGGATTTTTGGTATAATGATATAGGAGAGCCATAATGATATTGGAGAATAGTTTTGAACAGTAACATATAACTGTTCAATGTTATGTTTCAGATGTTACATAATGCTGTCTTTTAAATCTACCAATGTGTGAATTAAAGTTCAATTTTAAGTAGACCCAGAGAGTCCATAATCATCTAATTTAAATCATTGTGCCTACCAGTTCTGGACTACGTAAAATCGAATGTTTTATTGAAGAAGCATTCTCACTGGTAGATTTAAAGGACAACATTAAGCAGCTTGCTAGAAATATAACATGTGAGCAGTTATGTCATGTAAAATGCTTATGTTTCAAATTTCACTACCATGCAATCAGGCTATAGATCCCCCTTCCTTCCCCGAGTATTGATTAACTTTAATTACATTCACCAGGTATATCATAATACATCATGAAGCAGCATTTACATTATGTATAATCAGCTTAGTGGAAAATGACTGTAAATTAATGCAAAAAAAAAAAAAAAAAAAAAAAAAAAAAAAAATTTACAACTGTCTAAATATGTGTGTGTATGTCCAAATAGATAAAGTCCCCAGGATGAGTCGGACGGTCTGGGTCTTCAACTGTCTAAGTGTGCTACAATAAATATTATATTCAGCTTAATGTGCAGGATGGGAACTTTTAAAATGAGAGGATGGGAAGTTTTGTATTTTATACAGCAAAAGTGGGGAAATTCAAACCTCAGAAATTCAGGCTTTTTAAAACTGTGCACTTTATAATTTTACAGTTTTTTTAAATGAATAACTAAATGTTTAATTAATAAACTTTCTATATGTAAAAAATTAATTTCTGTTCTTTCTTTTTTGTAAATTATTTAAGAGGAATCCTCAGTGTTTCAAGCTTTGATTCACTATCACTAGATGGCGCAACGTATTTGGACATGAATCCGTTCAAAATTACAGAAGAGCGATAATTCGTCAATTCTATCCACCTCTGCCTCTTGGAAACATTCAAAGCATGACAAAAGATTAGTCCCATTTCCTCTATTGAAGAGGTGATGTATTTTCTGGGAATTCTCAGAAACAAGTTTACCAACTCCACCGCTGTGCCTGGGGGGTTAGGGAAGATCCCTTTGTGAATAAAGAACTTGGGATCATGAGTGGTGAAGGCTTTGGGATTCAGTTCGGCTTCGGATGCTTATGGTATGAACTCATTATTCCGAGCGATGTTGCTTACTAAAGAATATAGTAATGCATGTATATTAAAATAATAAAAACGTGAAATATGCAATTCTATATATTTTAATATTCCTTCCATAAATAATTAAAAATATTAATTTAATATAATTTGCAAATAAATAATACAAATTTTAAAGAATCCGATTAAAGATTTAATTTTCTATGGAAAACAATGATAATTCTATGAACCGTATCATATGGGGTCAAACATACAAACAGGGCGGTCAAGAAAAGATGGAAGCCAGGTTAATTTATGGAGAGGCCTTAGCCCCAAGGCGACCTCAATCGCTTTCCACGAGCTTGTATATGAAATGTGTTCAGGAGTACGTATACTTTTCACCGAAATCTCAAATACAAAATATCTCGGAAAACATTACCTTAAACTTCGATTTTGACTGACAGGTAAGTGTTCAGGAGTACTTATAACATATTTTTTCCATTTATGGTGGTCCTATGTTTTAAAAGTGAAATGGTCCCAATTAAAATTAACAAATGTTTTATCAAATGGCAAGTGCTCTATAGAACTCCAATTCAACTTTTATGATTGGTCAAACACAGGGAAGCATTTAAAATGTGTTCAGGAGTCCCTATAACATGCGAATACAAAAATTGTCAGATAAACACCTTATACCTAGATTTTGATTGACGAATAAGCACAACTCCTGGATTCATGTCTACGATCAGGAACTGTTTTTTTCCTACTCAGACCATCCGAGAAACCAGAAATTGTAAAGTGATTGTTTGGGAGGTCTGAACAGTACCACCCAATTTAGACTGGAACCTAATGAGTGTGGCAACCACAGGGTCTATACCATACTTTTACATACTTGTAATACATATACATACTTTTAACCTCAAATGAATGGACACAATTATTTAGAAATTATCAAAAGCCGTCCTAGAGATATCGGATTTTTTTTCTGCATTTAGTGCTATACTAGCCGAATACCCATTGAGAATCAATGGTTTTGATTGAGGAAGAATCATGGTTTTTGAACTCCTAAACCCATTTGTACGGTACGAACTTCTTGCAATTGAATTGCAGAGGAATCAGATGGGGGTAGCAGCTATTGAGATCATACCATCCTTCCCCTAACCTCTTGGATTGAGGGCCAGGAAAATTGAACATTTCAGCCATAGCCAGTTTGATGTTTTTGAAATTTTTATTCACATACCACATGATACAGATACACTTTAGGCCATATATATACATAAATGTGACCCCCCCCCCCCTCTTTAAATCAAATGTTATTCCTTCACTCTACCCTCTCCCTCTTAGAAATTCTGAAAAATTGTGTAAAACAGCCTCCTCCCCCAAACATCGGAAAAAATTAAAATAATTCACCCTCGAAAAAAATAAATTTATTAATATGCCCTCCCCCCCCCCCACCACTTTAAACCGAATATTAAAATATTGAATCCAATGTAAGAATGTTCTTTTATAGTGATCAGATGTCCTTATAACGTTTCTTTACATTAATTTTTTGAATACACAAATTATTGGATAAATACTTTATACCTTTATAAAGGCTTTGACGAATAAGCACGTTTTTTGTCAAATTTCTAATGCTACAAACAAACTTCTTTTATTCATACCCAAACCATCCGATCTACCAGAAAGTATAAGGTAAAATTGTTTGGGCAACCAGAACAGTGTCACACAGTTTAGATCGAAATTAAATGGGGATGGCAACTAAAGACCGTACCCTCCTTCCCCTAATCTCTTAGAATAAAGCCCAGCAAAACTGAATATTTTAGCTGTAGCTAGTTTATTATTCACTAAATTGTGGCCCATGATACAGTGACATTCTGGGCCATATATATATATATATAACTACCTTTAATGAATCAAAATTTGAATACGAACATTTTTCTAAACATGGGTTCGACAACATTGAAATTAGTATTCTGTGTATTCAAAAAAATTACTATGACAGATTGTTTCTTGAAAATGAATTCATTTGTGCACACAAAACCATTTTTCCATATGGACTCAATCAAATATTTAATCATCATAATATAGTTAAAAAGTCCTTTAATTCTCCTAATGAAGACCATAATATTTATAATTCCTTCAACAATCATAAAAGTAAATCAAAAAGAACTAAAAGAGCAAGTAAATATAATAAAAAATTGCCATCATTATCTGAGCTAAAAAATGCCATCCTTCAGCAACATGCAAATTTTAACATTACTTTTGATTGGAAACAATGTAAAAACTGGATTTTCGCAATTAAAAAACAGCAATTAAATATGGTATATAACCTTTTTCTAAGTACTGCATTTGATAACGTTCATTTTAAACATTTTTTCTATGATTTGCTCATTACCAGAAGTAAAAATCTTAATAGTTATTTATATGTCACAGACTTAAACTTTAATGACGAATCAAAACAAAATACTAAAATAAATGAATATTGTACCTTGAATTTTACTAATTCTGTATTAAATAATCTGAAGATAAATAATTTTTTAAAATCGGTTTCCAATTACTTTCCAGTCAAACATGTAAATCCTAAAATTGCTTATAAATATGATAAACCGCTAGGACGTTATATTTTCAACTATAATCAAATTGCCAAATCAGTAGATATTAATCAAAACTATGAATTGGATAAAGAGTCATATTGCCACTGTCATTTAGAAAAATACAAAGACTTCGTAGATAAACACCATGGGCGTGTTATAACGGGAAATCTAAATATTATTAATTATGATGCACTAAGATCACTGATGTTACTGGGTACTAAGTACAGTATACCTACTAAATTTAAACATAAATTAATATGTAAAGGTTTATTTCTTGACTTAAATAAATTTATCTATAAATCAGTTATAAATATCAAATCCCTGTAGAAGCCTTTAAACCTTGGAGAGTCTTAATAGAGCAATACTTAAATCATTATATATATAATCAGAAAATTAATAATTCATATAAACTTAATTCAATTAAAAATGATATTAAAGAAATACAAAATGATTTTGTCATTACATATGTCGATAAGGCAAGTGGAAACTACTCAATTATATGTAAATATTATTATAAAAATACCCTTCAGTCACACTTACTTAATAATCATATCTATAATTTACATAAAACTAACCTTAAAATCTTATACAATAGAATATCAGCCAAATATAAGCAAATCCATCTAAAAAATAGTTGTAATAACATTCCATATATTGTTTTAGTACCCAAGTTTCATAAATCCCCTGTTGCTTTTCGAACCATTACCAGTGGGCATAATTCTTACATTACTAATGCTGGAAAATTATTATTAAAGATTTTACATGAAGTATCCTTGTCAGATGAAATCTCAAATAATTGTCATATTGTAAAAAACAGTTTTGAAGTAGTTAAGAAATTGAAAACTCTTACTAATATTCGTAGTATTTATACCTTTGATTTCAAAGATTTGTTTAATAATATTAATATAGATGATCTGTATAGAATTATTTTAGGAATTTTTGAAAAATATAATATCAACCTAAAATATTCAAATTTTCTTTTTAAAAAATTACTTAACTTCACTCTTTATGAGAATTATATTCAACATGGTGGTACTATTTTTAAACAACAGGTTGGTATCCCACAAGGGGGGGGGGGGTGCCTCATCATTGTTAGCTAATCTGTATTTATTCTTCTATGAAAAAAACATTAATCCAAGCTTGCATAATATGCACATGTTTAGATATTTAGATGACATTTTATGTGTATAATAAATAATAATATCCCTATAATAATATCCCTATAGTATTAAACTTTTATCCAAAAAATTTACAATTAAATGCAAGTAAT
The DNA here is from genome assembly GCA_951213105.1 of Amaurobius ferox. Lineage (NCBI taxonomy): Eukaryota > Metazoa > Arthropoda > Arachnida > Araneae > Amaurobiidae > Amaurobius > Amaurobius ferox. Next base: position 16,938,115 of record OX578152.1, on the reverse strand, counting down.
AATGACACAAATGTTGCAAACTTTTTAGATTTAAATTTAAATTTACAAAATTGTAATATGGTTATAAACTTGTATGATAAAAGACAGGATTTTAAATTTAATACATCAAAAATTCAACATTTTGACTCTTGTCTGCATATATCTGTATTTAGAAATATTATAATAAACCAGGCTCTTAGAATCAATAAAATTTGTGATGAATATTATAAATTAGCGCACTTTATGGAATTATTGAGTACAGCGACTAATAATGCATATCCCCCCTATTTTGTTATTAAAATTATCAACTCAGTGTATCAAATTTCACTCGATAACATCCTAGAAAACATTCCCAATTATAGTGACTAACATACAGGAGAGAGAGGAAAAAATATATATATATATATATATATATATGTATGTGTGTGTGTATATATATATATATATGTATATATATATGTATGTATATGTGTATATTATATATAATTATTTATTAATTATATAAATAAATAAAAGTGAAAAATAATAAACTAAGTCAAAAACATTAGAAAAATCAAAAAATCGGAAAATAAGATGCATTAACATTAATGTTTTGAATTTTATTTTCGCAAAAAAAATGTAACTTTTGTCAGTATTGAAACTACGTTTTGAGCGCCCTTATAATGGTGTATAGTGGCATTCTCGATTATCCAGTTTTCCTATGAATTACTTGTTTAGTAGGAATTTTCATCTTTGATTCATATTCATATTCAGTTCTGCATGTTTGGGAAGTTGTATTCTGAATTGCTTGTCCAGTCTCCAGTTTAGACTCACTGGACGGGTTTGGGAGTATTTCCGTGAACGTTCGTACTGCCTCCCTGGTAGAATTTCGACTTGTTCATTCCGGTGCTTCTAGATTAAGCTGTTGAGGTTGATCGTGTATACACGTGGTGAGGAAGAAGGGTTCATGCCGCATGGTAATACAATTTTCTTAATGTATCCTTTTTTCATTTTTTCATTTTTTGATGTCTGTAGTCTGAGTTTAAGCATTTATAGTAATGTACTATTGCTTAATCTGAAACAGGCATTTGTTTGGGTTAATTAGAATTAAATACTCAGACCTGAAGATGAATTTTATTCTGATTAATCATCGAATTTGGGAAGGTTCTGTTATTTTCTCTTATCGGCATTATGGCCGTGAATTTGCTTCTATGGTGATGTTAATATTACTTGAATTGTATTTTTTTTTATTTTTTTTTTATTTTTACATAATTTTTATTATTACATTTCAAATACATATATATATATATATATATATATATATATATATATATATATATATATATATATATATATATATAAATAAAAATTGAAAGATTTTAATCTAAAATTATGCATAAACTACTGTATGTACAAAAAACCCCATCTCTAGCATATCTGTTACAAATGAGTAACTATAGACCAAGACTAAGGATAAAGATAGAAGGTACAATGGAAACACTACAATGGAAAGGGGGATGAGAAGAATATAGGATACAAAAATCACAATTAAAAGTATATAAATATAAATATAAATAAAAAAGAAAACACGGCAAATATATATATATAAATAAAAATTGAAAGATTTTAATCTAAAATTATGCATAAACTACTGTATGTACAAAAAACCCCATCTCTAGCATATCTGTTACAAATGAGTAACTATAGACCAAGACTAAGGATAAAGATAGAAGGTACAATGGAAACACTACAATGGAAAGGGGGATGAGAAGAATATTAGGATACAAAAATCACAATTAAAAGTATATAAATATAAATATAAATAAAAAAGAAAACACGGCAAAAATGAGAAAAGGCAATAATAATTAGCTCAAGATAAAAGATTAAGACAGAGAAGAGAACAATCAATTGAAACTACACAAAAAATGGCGGTTAGTTCGAAATTGCATTCTCATCAGGACAGCCATACAATTCGAATTAAAACCGATAGAATAGCCAGTTTCTGACAATGGCGATAGTATTTAACTACAGACACCATTGGTACTGTCTACTGGCTAGTGGAAGGAGAAAAATAAATCAATTGAATTACAAATCAGAAAAATAATACCTCCTCAAACAGAAATATGAACTCACAAGCATTGTTACCACGTGTAAGTTCAACAAGCGACTGAGCATTTTACCTCACTACGTCAATGCGAGTGGGCACCGGAATAAATACATTTGAATGATACATAATATGTATGGAGACTTTCAAAAATAGTAATCAGTATAGGACTCAGGACAAGTGGAAAATAGTCATTCGAAAATAGTAAACAGTATTAGACTCAGGCCAAGTGGTAAGTTAGGTGATAGGAATTGGTGAATTCTCAAAAATGAGTTATCCAATCAAAGATAAATAATGCATGTGTAAAATTATTACGTGGTATATTTGAAATTATTAATAATATTATTTACAAATACTTCCGGATATTGGTAATTTTGACAAATGCGTTTAAGATTATTGATGTGGAGAAAGTGAAACCGAGGATCAGAAAGTCGATGTATTCGAAATAGCTGGTTTAAAATGATGTTTCTAAACAATTGAATAGAATTACAAGATTGATATGATAGCAGCTTTATGATAGTGAAGTTGTAAGAATCTTTTTTATCATATAGATTGGTGATTACATGATTATTGAGGGTATTTAAATTTAGGTCTAAAAAATTTACAGTTTGACTAACGCTAGGCTTATTAGAAATTAATTCTAGGTTAGATGGGTAAAAATCAATATTAATGGGATAGGAATCATCAATGATAATACAAATTAAGTCATCAACATATCTATATATAATATATGAATAAGAGTTAAAATGACATTCATAATAATAAAGATATAAGTTAGTGAGAATACTACTACTACAGCCACCTTGTGGTACACCAGATGTTTGTAAATAAATGTTATCACCTTGGATAATATAATTGTTGTATAACACAAAGTGCAAGAGCATAGAAAAATTTTTGACATTAAATGCAACATGATTGGAAGATATATAGTCATGATAAAGAGAGATAATAACTTTATATAAATCTTTAATGACAATATTATTAAATAGGTCTTTAAAATCAAAAGTTTGGAAACCAAGAATGTGTGGAAGCTTGCTAAAGTGATTGACTAAATCAAAACTATTGTTCAAGATGAAATATCCTGAATTCCTAAATTTAAGAGATTCATTAATTCTATTTAAACAGTTAAGCAAGTACTTACTAGCTGTAGTGGTAAAGGTATTATGTCCACAAGTGACCGTTCTAAAATTGAGAGGTGATTTGTGGAATTTAGGAACCAAAGTAACATAAGGAAATCTAAAAAACTTACAATATTAATATTTAATTGTGTATATAATTTTAGCATTTTAGTTTTGATTTTGATACTGATTATTAATGGGTTTAAAAATTTGATTATTTTTTAAGTAATTCTGTAACAAAGAAATATAATATTTTTTACAAATGATGGCATAATTATTAGAAGCTTTATCTACATAAGTTATGACAAAATGTTGTTGTAGTTCTTTAATAGCAGATAGGAGTTGTTTATAAGGATACCTAGGCTTCGTTAATTTAATGTTTATAATAACATTTTCAAGTAGATGTAAGGTAGTATATTTCCATAGATGGAATGCTTCAATAGGAATGGAATGTGAACAAGCAAGTTGATATATGAATTTATCAAAATCAAATGATATAGATTGAAGAAGTTGTTTAGGGTGATGGCAGAATGGAATGTGAAATTTAGACACTTTATTCATAATATCCCTAAGTATATCATCCTGAACTGTACTGAGATCCCCAGTAATAATGTGTCCATGAGAGGAGTTGACATAAGGGGCAAGATTTTTATTGCTGCATACACATGACACATGATGTAAGGTCATCGGAGTTTAATGTCCTAGAAACTTCATTGCAATCGTGTAAATAGTTCTACCAATTGGTAAATTATATTTGAATGATTTTTGTATTTTGATATCATTTACTGGTAGCAAGTGCTGATGTTTTGCAAATAAATTATTGAAGTTAAGAGAATTAAGAATAGGGTGTTTAAAAGAAATTACACAGTAAGCTATTTTAGTATGTGGATTTGGTGAATGGAAAAGGTGGTAATTTAAGAAATTTGTACGTGAAAGAAGTAAACCATAAAATAAATGTTTAAAATGCTCATGAGTTAATTTTAATTTTAAAAAATTAGTATAAACAATACTTAATTTGCATTTTCTGACTTTATATAACCAAGTTCTAACAGGTAGAAAATTGAAAGTTTGAGAATAATTATATTGTAATTTCAAAATGTCTGCATTGTAGTCAATAGTTTTACTTAAGTTACTTTTTCCTTTGTCACGCTTATATCGCTTTTTACTAGGAGTTGATGACTTTGAATATTGAAAAAGATGTTTATATACTGAAGATTTATTAGAATTGTATTCAAAACTATTGTTAACATTATTATTATTATAAATTTGATTTAAGCCATAGGGGAAGAGAGTTTTATATTTTTTAATGTAATAATTTTCAAATACTAATCTATCAGTGAGTGAAATTTTAATATCTAAAATATGAAGGGATACATTTTTAAATCCGTGTGTAGCAAAGTGCTGATATTTAAATTGATTTTTAGTAGGGAGATCATTAAAGACTTTATGGTCAAATTTTTTAATATGATCCCTGTGGACATTCATTCTCAGATGTAAAGGGTTGCTGGTTTGGCCAATATAGGATAAGTTACAAATAGTACAATTAAGTTTGTATATGCAATTAAAAACTCTGCAGAATTTTTGTGAAGTGGAATTATTATTAATTTGTAATGGGTCAGCGTAAGGACAAGTGTTGCACCTAAGATTATTGCATCTATTGAAGGAATATGATTTAGATTGAGAGTAGGTATATATATTTATAATTCACTTTGTTTTTATTATTTGTCCTTCCACTAGCAAGTAGACAGTTTCAATGGTGTCCATAGGTAAATACTATCGCCATTGTCAAAAACTGTATATTTTATCGGTTTTAATTCAAATTGTATGGCTGTCCTGGCGAGAATGCAATTTCGAACTAACCGTCGTTTTTTGTGTAGTTTCAGTTGATTATTCTCCATGTCTTGATCTTCAATCTTGAGCTATTTATTATTTCTTTTTTTTATTTTTCCCGTGTTTGCTTTTTTATTTTATATATATATACCTTTTTAATTATGATTTTTGTATACTCATCTTCCCCTCATCCCCTTTCCATTATAGTGATAAGTTACCTTCTATTTTTATCCTTAAACTTGGTCTATAGTTACTTATTTGTAACAGATATGCTAGAGATAGGTTTTTTTGTACTTTCCGTAGTTTATGCATAGTTTTGGATTAAAATATTTCAATTTTTATATATATATATATATATATATATATATATATATAGAGAGAGAGAGAGAGAGACACTTCCTTACAATGTGATCCCCCCCCTCATCGAATATCCAAATTTTTTTGCATAGCTGAAAATAAAATCTATCAATAAATTCCGCTGATCAGCAACCTTAAATATGACTAAACTATTTTTCCTCTAACAAATCTTTCGGATGGAGGGCCACAAAAACATAACATTTCAATCCTGGCCAGTTACATATTTTTTTTAATTTTCACTAATCAGACATATACATGACAAAGGCACACTCTGTGCTATATATATATATATTTATTTATTTACAATGTAACATCCCCCCCTCCATCCCCAATTGAATGTTAGAAATCAAAATTCTTGTCTAGCTGAAAATTAAAACAGTTGAAATGTAAAGACTTTTAGAATTTGAGTGCTTTGAAAGTGAAATGGTCTCACTCAAAATTAACAATTTTTGATCATAAGACAAGTTCTATTAGTAACTGCTCATGTGTTATCATCAAAATTTATATACTAAATTTCTCGGAATAACTATACCTCATACTCAAATTTTGCTAGACGAATAAGCAAAAGGTCAGGCATACAAACAGGAAGGACGAGAGGGGGCTGAAGTCAGCTCTGCTCTTCGAGGTGTAATCAATGAGTAATCATGATTCTAGCTCTTTGGCTCTGCTCACAGGGAGGGGCCCAGGGTCTGCAGTCATTTTCCATGAGATTGCAGATGAAATGTGTTCAGGAGTTCGTATAACGTATATTTTAATAAAAATCTCTAGTAAAACAATACCTTATACTTAGATTAAGTATATTTCCATAACTCCTGAACACATTTTAAAGACTTTAAGACAGATGTCTATTTATCTACGAACAATGGTATCTTATGAGGTCAGACAAACAGGACAGACGAGAAGAGGCTGAAATTCAGTATGATTAGGGGGAGGAGACATAGCCTTAGAGCCCGCAATCACTTTTCATAGGACTGCAGCTGAAATGTGTTCAGGAGTTCATATAACGTGTTTTTTCAATAAAATCTCAAATATGAAATATCTCGAAACTATCTTAGATCTTGACAGACTGGTATGTTACCTCTATATATATAGTTATAGAAATATTTCTATAACTCCTGAACACATTTTGAAGACATTTAGAGCCCACCTGTGTTATATGTTCAAGAGTTGTTATAACGTGTTTTATCATCAAAATTTCGAATACGAAATTTCTATGAAAAATCATACCTTATACCCAAATTTTGATTGACGGATAAGTAACAGTGTACAAAAGGCTGTGTACACGATGTGTAGCATAGCACAAAAGCTATTGAGCATGTTGAGTGTAGCAATTGTTCAGTAGCGTAGGCAGGAAGAAAATTGGGAGGGGGGGGGGGGCCCTTTGCCAAATCTTATGTATTACATTTTTTCAAACATCTTTTTTAACTTCTTAAAATTTTATAAAAAAGTAATTTGCATAAAAAATTTGAAAATGAAGGATTAGGGGCGGAGGGGGGGAGGGGGATATCTATTTAACCGGGGTCAGAAACTTAATCTTCATTCTTACACAGTAAATTCACCACTGAGTAAAACGTCTAGGTGATATAGTAATGACGTCAAATTGATGGCCTGATCAATCTGAAAATAAAAAAGCCTCTGATAACTTTCAGCGGAAATAATCGTATCAAGTTCCTTTCAATTTGTTCGAGAGATATCATGTCTACAGATGGACAGACAGACAATATACACGGACAGCATTGGAAAAGTGGTTGATTTCTGGATGCACAAAATGCACAGATCCATCAATATTGAATGGTCTTTTTTTTTTTTACTCCTTTTACATATATCATGTGTTGTATGGAAAATATATGAAAGGAACATCTATTTTTATATGATATGTTATTCCAAATAGAATGATTCCTTTTATATGTTGCCAACTAGGAATGGTATAGTATAATTTATGAAATTATTTTTTCTTAGTTCTGAAATTATATCAAAAGCGTTGTAGTGAGCGATGTCATCAATGTAATAAATACACCAAAATGGTAGTATATAGATAATTTTTGAAAAAATTGTCGATATCATAAAGTATACAATTAAAATTAGTTTTAATTCAAATCAGATATCCTCATGCAAAATTAAAGTAAAAAAATCTGATGTGAGCAGCACATGACTTTCCTTATATAATGCAATGAATTTACTCTTTTCACAGTAAAAAAAACAATATATAAGTTATACGGCACTATGTTGTTAACGTTGAATTGTACATTTGGCTATTTTATGAAAGTACAACATGCAAGACTATTTCAAAGTACCCAATAAACTTATATTTCATGCAACTCTATACGTATAAACAATTATCAATATGGATATCATCCTCCATAAGCGATAGAGTCCATATATTAAAATATTTTATTAATTAATACATCAATTAGGAGTCATTTTCATTAATTTAGCATCATTTTTGCAATTTTGACCATATTTTCGTCAATTTGGCAATATTTAAAAAGTCAGCAAGTTGGAGATATTCCGACAAATACTTCACCAAAATTTTGCCAAATGCTACGGACGGAAAATTAGGTTCGTTACCAAAATCTCGCTAAGCATTACAGATGGAAAAATAAGTTATTCTTATAGCAAATAAATGACTATTGGCTTCCAAATAAAAAAGTATTACCCAAAGTATCTTTTCCCATGAATGGAACGAGCTAGATCCACGAGAATGATATCACCCAATTTATCACATGATATTATATATGAAAAGTGAACATATTTCACAATATTTAATAATTTTTTGATAAATTTATTTGAAAAATGTGCAATATCTCGAGAACGGTTTATGCTAGCGTTCTAAAGTTTCTGTTAATTGTTTTCTAATGAAAATCTGCATAAGAAATAACTATTTGCATAACACTTTATTAAAGGTTTTGATTTTTTCAAAATTTCACTCAAAAATTTAGGGGAGTTCTGAACATTAGACTGCGTTTAAAAACAATAGGCTTTCAGTATTCACGATTTGTAATTTTTGTACTAAATTTCATTCGAATCGCTCCATTCGTTCATGAGATATCGTCTCTACAGACTCATTGACACACACACAGACATTACCTCAAAAACGTTTGATTCGTGTTCAGGGATGCTTGAAACGTGATTCCATCGAAAACTTGAAGTCGAATTTTCGACCCCGTCACAATACTTTTCATATACATTATACTATGTATATAAGAAAAGTAATATATTTTAAATTTTTTTTTAATATTTCACTTACTAACTGTTTATTTTGACTTATTAAATGATCAAAAGAAATTTAATGCTGAATATTATTTTATTTGATACTGTTGAAATTTAGAGATTGACTGCTAAAACTGATGAAATAGCACTGTATAGTAACATAAAATATATTCGCTAAACCTGCTGTCTTAAATAATCTGAAATTAAAAATATTTCATTATTAGATACAGCATAAATATTTGGTTGAATATATCAATCAGTTTCTGAGCAACCACACCAGCAAAGAACTTATCTGAAGAAGGAGGGTATTTTTTGCTTCTGAAACGATTGATATATTTAATCAACTATTTATGCTGTAACTAACGAATTAATTTTAATTTCAGACTACAGAAACACTTCTTTAATCGGTAAAAATATGTTCTTTCATGTATAGAAAGTTTGCTATGGGAAGAAATCTATTATGTTATTATCGTTAAAAATATACCAAAGGAATATGTTGATCCAATTCCGAAAGCAGAAACACAACACAAGTTCTCTGAAGCTGAAGAACTCCGTTTTGCGGGAGGAATGAAACAAAGCGAAAATGACTCCACTCTTCCTAGGACAAACTTCCACCTCTGTGCTTCCTACGATATCCATTACCTTAGGATGGAATGAACTCATCGGTGTATTACTGCTTTGGCGGTCTAGTGGGTTGCTATACCTTAGTCAAACAATTGGTGATTTATAAAACATAGTTACTCATTTTATTTCTAGATAGCGCCACCACACAATAAGCCAAAATTAGGAAAGATGCCTTTTTTGAAAATTAATTTAATATATTTACTAACTATAAAGAGTGTTCTAATTGTATTAGAAGATTCAGAAAAGCGTATTTTACAAGCAAAGTAAATTTCAGACTTTCATATTCAGTATTTTTTTTATTACTGCTCATTTTTATAAAATGGCATTGATGGTATAGGGAGTCAATGAGTGAGACTCCCCCTTAAGTTACAGAAATGCTAGTTTTAAAATATAATTTCTAGATTTTGAGTAGTTTAATTTTTAATCAAATTAGTGTATTTAAAAAAAATGAAAAATTAAGCATTTCAAGTCATCATAATCTAAATGCTCTTATTTTATTTTTCTCTAAATTTAAAAATTAATGATAATTTAAAAATTACATAAACATGGACACATTAAATTTGAGATGGGTGAATATTATCCATAAATACTTGAATACTTTCTAGTACTCAAAGTATTCAAGATTCAAGATCTCAAATATAATGTGGGTAAAACATATGAGATCTCAAATATAATATCATTAAAAATATTCAAGATCTCAAATACAACATTAGAAAAAATTTAAATATTTTGAATATTCGAGGACAGTCACATTGCAAATACCAGTATACATGGAACAGTTTCATGCTTATTATGCACTCATCAGGATCTTAATGAAGCCCATACTGATGTGCGTATAAGTGTAAAACTAATTCCATGAATGCTGGTATCTGCAATGGGGATGTCTCTCTTTCAAATTTTTGGAACACTCATTATAGGCAGGTATTGCATTTATGAACATTGAATATAATACCATGTCATAGCAGGTTCTGGAATAAAAAGCCAGGATACTCCAGAAGAAGAAATTTGAAAGTACTTAAGAGAAAGTTTGCTTTTCCAGATGAAAACAATTTTTGACTACTGAAAAAAGGACAGTCTGTATTCTTGTTTGAAAGAATTATTTTAAAAGTATTTAATCACTCTGCTGTCAACAATTTTTTTTAGTGTGACTCTTCAGCACCTGTGGTTAAATTTGGGGGGGGGGGGGGGAAGATATCAGATAAGATCTTGAATGTGTTCGAATGCTTGCTTTTTTTTTAAATATAAAAGGTAGGAAACATTTATAATTATTCAATTATCATAGTTAAGAATCGCCAAAATAAAAAGCTACTGTAATATAATCCTAATTTTAAATTAAAATTTCATTTCTAAATTAATGTTGGTTTATTATATTTTCCTGTAATTATTTTATTTACTAATGATTAATAATATTTAATAAATGTAAATATTTATTGACAACTAGAACAAGAGTTGTAAATAAATGTTTGCTACTTAAATAATGCATTTACAGATAACACTACTCAATTTTTTTCAAATCTCAAATCACAGTCAAATTCCCAAGCAATCCAAAGCAAGAAAAAAATATTCAAAACCCTTAAGAGAGGAACATGGCAGTAGATCATGACAGCAGCTGTTAAATTGTGATGGTAGCTGGAAATTAGCTGATTTTAAACTTTAAAAATTCATTAAAAAAATCCAATTATAAATGTGTAAAAAGGCCTTCAAGGTGCTTTAGCTGAGGTATAAAATTCTACTGTACGAAAAATCTCAGACCTGTAAATGTGGTAGATATAACGCGGTATCACGGACAAACAGATTCTTCCTTTTATTATTATACATTTGGAATAACCATTCAGGGTATTCTAATATTCAAGATCTGGTTAATATTCAAATTTAAGAAAAGTGTTATTTGCGCATTTGAGAAAAGTATTATTTGACAATCTCTACTTTTAATCACTGAGCAATTCGGATTTTCAATGCATATTGTTCTTAATAAACAGTATATAATATTACATCCCATATTAAGGTATACAAAAATTAGTTTATGACAATTTAAGATTCAATAGAAACTTTCAAATAATTATTTTTCAAAAAATATAAAAATGGGAAAAAAATATAGCTTTAAATGTCTAATTGGTATGTTTGAATTAACTGTGTAACACTATGAATTTATATGTATTAAGACTACATTTTTCATATTAAATTACTTAATTAGGTCATGCATTTTTGTCTTAAATTTCACAGATAAGAATCACTTTTTAAGTTTCAGAAAATAAGTTGAAAATTATGATAGTAACACCTGCTTTTAGCTTTACCACATTTTGAATATACAAGTTTCTTCAACATAATACTCAAATCTGCCAAATGTCTGATAAATTAACATAATAAACAATTGACTGAGTTACTTTTTCAGAGATTTTCCTATAGCATAATAAAATGCTTTACATAACGGTAAAAATTTAAGTTTATAATTCAAAATATCTGCAAGTTTACAGTATAATGTATCAGCAAGAGCCATAAACACTCAGCAAGTTGTGAACTCACAGGTGTTATTTCAAGACCTAGGAATAGCAAAAAATGCCGAAAACAATATTATTCTGTTAGTTAAATAAAAGGTTGGCAACCTTTTTTGGTATTCACATAAGATTTGGCTTTTCAAATCTTGACAAGGACCATAATTAAACACCCCCAGAAAACTGCATAAATGAGAGGGGAGTTGGGGGGGTGGGGTAGCTAAGTAGAATACTTTTAGTGGAAGAATTTTGTCAAAGACGAGTAGATGTGAGAAATGTTAAAAACAAACTTAACATAGAAAACCATAGATGTAAGGATTTTTCATCTTTATCATAAAAACAAAATGTCTAAACTTGGATAATCTTTGCCTAAACTTTTAGAGATAAATTATCAAAATTTATATACAGAAAACATAGTATTTACAAGAATGATAAAGTATTGAATCTAGAACTGTTACTTGACTCAACATATTGATTGTTATTTGACTAAAATTTCAATTCAAATGTTAACGAATTAAAATTTAATAAAAGCAAATAACGAAAAATCATTATAAGCATACAAAAATTGTGTCAAAACAATTCAGAAAGTGACAATTTTATAACCTAAAATTATAAAATATTAAATCAACACATTTGTACAAAATATGCAGAAATTATTATGCGGTTCAACAATGGCTTTTGGAACAATATCTTTTAATGCTCCAAAATGTCATCACATTACATTTTGAAAAATATCATCCACATTACAAGGGAAGCATTATAATAAATTTACAGTAAACAATCCAGTAGGGTGTTATTTCAAGATTTTTAACTAAAATTTTCATTTTAAAATAAAAAATTAGAAAAATATTTTAACACTGATAAAATATTGCAGTCATATTAAGGGGTTGCATGTATTTTAAGTGAGGGCCGCTGGTTGCTGACCCCTGGGTTAAATAGTAAATTATTAAATAATTATGTAGGAAATTTTACTGAATACCAAGGAAACAGTCTCCCCAGTTTCCTATAAAATAAGTTTCAAACTTATTAAATTATGTTAGTCATCAATATTGCATTACTTAACCATGAATACCAATGATTAGTCTTGATTTATAAGATTTCACAAGAACATATAAGTTCTTCAAAGCTTCAACCCCATCTACATAATGATTTAGAAATGACTCTGAAATTGCATGCATTTCTGACTAAATTGCTTTTCCTGTGAACAATGTTATAGTTGGATAACCAGCAGAGTCCTTTTAACATATGTACAAGGCATAAGAAAGATTAGCATATTATACTACACTGTTATCTAGTTCATTTTATTTTTCGACGCTTAGCTTTTAGTAGTTTCTCTACTTTTGGTCTTCGAGGAGCTTTGTGTTTAGGAGTAGATTCCTGTGGTAGATAATCAGCAGTACCTGAGGCAGCTTCCTGGTTTAGGTCAAGTACATCCACAAGAAAAATGTTTTTCTGATCTTCAATGCTTTTGTTGTCTTCAGCAGGGAGCACAGCATCCTGAGCAAAGATCTGGAGGAATTGTTGGTTTTCAATATCAAGGCCACAATCTAACATAGAAGGTGTAAACTGGACAAGTTCATTGCCTAAAAAAAAAAAAAAAAAATAGTCACATGTTTTGGCACATATTTCTTTGCACTAAAGATGCATTAAAACTGGGTGGGACAAATCATGACCACCAGGTTATCGAAGAATTCGAGTCAACTGGTATTTTTTTTACTATACTCAGAGATAAGTTATCTTGATTATAAAAAAACCAGTAAGAAAATCTCAATTGCATATATCTAATGCTCTGATTTGCTACAGTTGAATTTATCGGCCATGGTACGTCACAGGCAAATCAGAGAGGAGGTTCCATATTTGGCATGATTATTGCTCAAATACGATTTATATTTCATTTAATTTTTTATATCTAACATCATCTTACTGAGAATTCATTGCTAATTTCTAGTTTAGACAATAATTAAAAAATTATGTAACAAATAAATTTTCAAAAAATGATGTGCAAATGCCGAAATTGCAGATAATTGAAGATAATTTGTATACTTTTTAAAGTATGCAAAAGTTTTGCATAAAACCCCTATTACACAACAGTAATTTGGGACAACAAACAACTCGTAAAACAGTTCAAAAAAGCAAAACAGCAAATTTAGCCACAACATTTTAAGTTTAACCTGAAAATGTTGTTGTTGAGGGAACGGCTGTGCGAAAATCGACAAATCAGATGTGCGTAAATCCGAAACGTCACAGGTCACATGCTTTCGAGTTATTTTATTTCTTATTTTAATGGCGACCAAGATGGCCGATATACTGTTTTGGAATGCAGAAATGAAAACTGATCTTATTGAACTTATTCAATCCAAACGAAACCTTTAGGATGTTAAGAGTACTCTTTACAGTAAGAGAACTCTAAAGCTTCCCCATTTGCTACTTGGAGTGGTGTCACTTTCATTCTGTGCTGCATGGAGTGAAGCAATTAATTTCACAATATTCAGTACACCCAACTCTTTTTTTACACGAATTTGAAGTTACACGCAGACATGCCAACTTTCCAAACAGAAAAAGCAGGAGACTATTTTGTCGCAAATATATTGTTTACTGACATTTAATATTTGCTTAAAACATTAAAATACAGTACCATTTAAGTACATTATGCTTTAAACTTATCTGAAAAAAAAAAAAAAAAAAAAAGCCATGAATTATCTTTTGAATTAAAATAGTATTAGTAACGAATTATAAAAAAAATAACTTGATAATATTAATTTATTAAATCTTAATGCCTAATATATCTGCATAATATATCGGGCGTAGTACTGGTAGAATATGAAAATTCAGGACACCAATTTTATAAAATTTCAGGACAGGTTTTATCAGGTGAAAATTACTTAATAATGAAAACATATATATTTATGTTTGGTAAAACACAGGTTTTCACTAAAGAGAGTAACAAATATTGATCTTTAATGAAAAACAAAATATAGCACTAAATTATATTCCTGCCCAAATAGTTTCCTTTTTATTTGCCTAAATCATTGCTTTAATACCACTTTTTGGAAAATATCCTTCATACCAATTTTTCAAAATAGAAAAATTTGTATTATGCAAATATAATTAAAAAATTAACTTTAATAATTCGCCATAATATCAAAATAAGCTAGTTCAGTCGATCTAATATGTAACATTTAAATGGAGATGGATGGAAAAAGATACTAACGTAATGGAGATGGATGGAAAAAGGATTATTAATTAAATGATTAATTAAATGGAGATGGATGGAAAAAGATACTAACACAATTTTCACAGATCACTGAAATTTGCGATTTTTACACACACACACACACGGGGCGCGGTAGCCCATTGGTTAGCGCGCTGGAGTTGCACTCGGTAGGCCCGGGTTCGATTCCAGCCACTGCCAAAACTGCCGCCGTGTTCACGCGGAGTACGATCACGTTAAACATGTGGGTCCGTAAGTCCTTCTGTGAAGTTGGTGATAGGGGAAGGAGAGTACGGTCCCTGTGGATGCCTCCCCCACTGGGTTCCGGTCTAAATTGGGTGGCACTTCCCGGCCGTCCAAACAGTGACCTTACACCTTTCTGGTAGGTCGGACGGTCTGGGTCTCAACAACAACAACACACACACACACACAAAAAAAAAAAAAACTAAATTTCATGACATTACAAAAGATGCTAAAATTCACAAGTTGTACAAAAATCTTAAATTTATAATTTTTACAAAAAAAAAAGTTAAATTTCCTAATCTTTACAAAAGAGAATTTAAATTTACAATTTTGGTGAAAGACTTTTAAGATTTGTAATGTTACAGTAAAGCATTATTTGGATTTTAATTCACAATTTTTACATAAGAATGCTATAAATCATGATTTTTATAAGAGAGTACTAAAATTTGCAATTCTTATAAAAGAGCGCTAAAATTTTTAATTTTTATGAAAGAATGAAAAAGAAATCACAGTTTAACAAAACAATGCTAAACATAGTTTTAAAGAAAGAGCACTAAATTTTTCAATTCTGCAGAAAGGAAAGATCACAATGTAATTACTAGTAATTTTTCAGAAGTATTTTCTGATTTCCAGGAATCTAAGAGTAAAATGAATAAAATAAGGAGTTTGATGAGCCTTTATAGAAAATCTCCTTAAATCCGTAGGTTTCTAAGAATTTTCAGGAGGTGTACAAACTCTGTTGGTCATAGTAATCGGTATTTTTGATTAGGCTATAATATTTTCAACATTTTTTATGACTCAAAATTTTATTTTACAGAGCAATCAAAGCTTGAGTTTTTGTAGGTTTGAAACTTTCCAGCATGATTATGAGCAGAATTGCAATTGTACCACTTTATCATTGGCACATATAATCTACAGCTCTAAAACTGTATTAAAAAACTAAACAGTTTGCAGAAATCGGGTTAAGGAAACCAGTATTTTGACTAGTCAAAAGCAATTTTCAAAATTTCATGTTACTAAAAATTTTAATTTGCAGAGTTATCAAAGCAAAAGTTCTGATAAATACAAAATATTCACTTCTGATCATGATATATATATATATATATAATATATATATATATAGAAGCAAAACGAAATAGGTCAAAACAAAATGCTACAAAAGTATTCAAATATACTTCAAACTACCAGGATTCTACAAAGGAAAGGCGCATTGCAGCTCTATATTCCGAAGTAGGAAATATCAAAGAAAACGTAAAGATATGAAGTGGGGATGCCAGATATATTGCATATAAATGGCAGAGAGGGATGGCGACCTCTCATTCCCGTTTAAAGCGCTTTTTTGCTCAGGCAATGCTCAGGGAACCAATGCAAAACAATGACAAGTTCCCAGTATATGTGCAAAATTGAAGGCTATCGAACGAAGACAGAAATGAAGGGCGACAGGAAACAAGGAATGAAGAGATATTGAAACGTCGAAAGGTCGATAAGATAACCAAAAGAACCGGAATTTGCACAAGACTATCTCTTAAATTACATCTTATTAACGCATACGTACATCATAATTCACTGTTATATAATGTCATATTACCCATGTCACGTTTAAAGGAGTAGTCTTCTTCTTTGTTAAAAAAGGAATTATAATGGTGCTTTAGAAAATTTATCGGGTAATTCTTTTTATATGCTTCATACATGATTCTTCTGTTACATTGGATACAATATTTTTTTAATGTATTGTTGAGATTTCTTCTAAGGTGTCCCGTGATGATATTTCTGAAAATATTCCTAGTCAAATTTGAATTCCATTCTATGATTTGGTTAATCTTCATGCTGTAACTTTCCCATTTATTGTACAATACTGTATAAATTCCTTTTACACTGTTATATTTGATGGTGATATCCAGGAAATTTACTTCGTCCTTTTTAGTATTGGTATTTTTGATTAGTTCCAATTCTTGGGAATAAAAACTAAAATCAAACTCAGGAGTACGCATATAATGTCCCAAAAGCACATTGTTCACGAATCTATAGCATGGCAACTCATATAATATATGACTGCCCCTTTCAAAAAATGATAGATATATGTCTGCTAATATAGAGGAGCATCCCCCTCCCATAGGGATGCCCTTAATATGTTGGTAAAATTCATTGCCATTATAAAGTACATTTTCATATAATACCAATCGGACAAGATCCAAATATCTTCGATAAGTGATTACATTCTTTAGATTAAATTCTTCATGTACCACAAGAAGTATTTCATATAATTTGGAAAGTTCTATATTGTTGAAAAGGTCGTAGCTAGTAAATTGTATATCTTTATTGCAGAATTTAAGACGTTTTATGATGTCATTACTGTTTTTTATCATAATGGAATTCTGTATTAATAAAGCATTAACAACAGGTTTAAGGATATGTAGCAGTTTCTTGTTAGCCATTACAGTACGGAATTTTACTGCAGAATTTAAGACATTTTATGATGTCATTACTGTTTTTTTATCATAATGGAATTCTGTATTAATAAAGCACTAACAACAGGTTTAAGGATATGTAGCAGTTTCTTGTTAGCCAAGGTTAAATAAGAATTGCATCCCACTGTTACAGTACGGAATTTGGACGGAGTCCATGTAAAACCTAATAAAATGTAGTAAGGAGATACTAATCTAAAGTAAACCTAATAAAAATCTAATCTAAAGTAAACCTAGTAAACTAATCTAAAGTAAACCTAATAAAATGTAGTAAGGAGATACTAATCTAAACTAGATTAATTAAAACACAAGGTATAATAAAATATATACTGTGTAAATCTTGAATTCACATAGAATCCTGTCCAAAAAAGTAATAAAAAGATTGTACTAAAAAGTACAGTTTATAAAAGGTATCAATAACACCAATACAAAAATCCCAAAGGCAGTTACCCAGTCATAAAATCACAAAATCAATAAATTAGTAAGAAATAATAACGATAGATGGCAGCACTAGAATGAGATACTTCTAATATTTAATTACTAATAGCAAAGAAAATTTGCAGTAAGATTTAAAAACGATAGATGGCAGCACTAGAATAAGAAACCTCTAATATTAAATTACTAATAGCTAAAGAATAATTGCAATACAAATATTTACCAAATAATAAAACAGAAAGGAAGACAATAATTAATAATACTTTAAGCAAAAATATAATAAGTAACCTATGCAAATAAAAGAAAAGAATAAAATAGGAGAATGAGCCACAATAAACTACAATTAACATTGGAAGAGAGTAGAGATAGTAATACATAATAAAAAAATTTAAAATAAATTTAAAATAAATTCTATTACTAAATTTAGCGCAAATGCAGCATAAATTTGAATAGATAGCAAATAAAATGTTTCTTTAATACGAAGCATACAAAAGGAATTAGGAATAAGGATAGTTCATAAATGAAAAGTTAGATAAACTAAACAGCGTAGTATAAGAATGTGAATGACAATGCAATATACATTTAATTTATTGCGCAAATGCAGCTAAAAAATAAAATGTTTTCAATATAAATATAAATTAGTAAATCCACAGTTAGAATGTATGTAGTAACTCATAATACACTATTCCAAAATTTTCTACAAAATACAAAGAAATAAAAGAAATTAAGACATAAAGAGGAAATAATAAAGCGTAATGCAGGTCATAAAGACAAAGACAATCAACAAATTTCAAAAATGAGGAATGCAAATAAGAAAACAAAAAAATCAAGCAAAAAAGCTTGCACATGGAAGAGATTTAGGCTTATGATAAGTTCATTTCGAAAAAATTCTCTTCGGGTCCATATATTCCTTCGAAATGAACACAAAAATGCTTGTTTCTGAAACACAAGATAGATTTTATCTATAAACTTGTGTTATATGGACGACAAGCATATAGATTGGAACAATAAAGGAAACATAAATACCTTGAAATACATTTCATAGAGCAACCATGACAAGCAAAATATGGCTAGACCAATGTGGCCATATGGAGAAATGAAAAGATGTGATTTGCTGTTGCCAAAGAGAGTAATAAAAACTTTACTGCGTAAAAGCAATAAAAAGAGATATTCAACAGTTAAAGCTTCAAGATAAAAAGATGAAAATATAATTTCAAGAGAATGAATAAGTACGGCTAAAATAAGATAATAAGATAATTTTAGGCTAATCGAAACTTATTAACAATACCATTTACTAAATATGCAGGATATTTATACATTTTACTGGTAATTTTGAGGTTATTAATGTGCAAAGCATGAAATTTTTTATCTGATAATCTATAAATTCTAAAAAGTTGATTAAGTATAATATTTCTAAACAATTGAATCGAGTTGCAGGAATTAAAAGGTAATAATTTATTAATATTAAATTTAAAAAAATCTTTTTTATCATATAAATTAGTAACTATCCCATGAGCAGGTTCTATAATTAGATTTAAATCCAAATAATAAATATTATTACTAATAGAAGTTTCATTAGGTATTAATTCCAAATTATCCGGATAGAAATCTATATCTATGACATAGTTATCAGTAAATACAAGACAAATCAGATCATCTACATATCTGCAAATTTTATAATCTGTTGAAGTAAAGATGTTTTCATAATGATATAGGTATAAATTAGCTAACATACTGCTACTACAGCCACCTTGAGGAACACCTGAGACTTGTAAGTACAATTTATTACCTTGAAAGATATAATTATTGAAAAGAACAAAATGGAGAAGCTTAGGAAAATTGGTAAATTTAGTAAGATGAGATTGAGAAGTAATATAAGCATTATATAAAGCTAAAATGACATCATATAGATCAGTGATCTAAATATTATTAAATAGATCTTTAAAATCAAAAGTTTGAAATCCTATTATTTTACCAAGTGTTTTTAATTTATTTTTTAATTCTTTACTGTTATTTAGAATAATGTAGTTATCACTAGAATCTTGTAAATTACTATTTAGTGCATTTAAATAATTTAGTAATAATTTACTAGCAGTAGTAGAGTATGAATTATGACCACTGGTTACAGTTCTAAATTTAATAGGATTTTTATGAAATTTAGGTATAAGCACAATATATGGAAATGTCAAAAATTTATTATTAATATCTAAATCACTATACATATTGATAATTTTCAATTTGATACTATTAAGAGAGTGTTGTTGTTGTTGAGACCCAGACCGTCCGACCTACCAGAAAGGTGTAAGGTAACTGTATGGACGGCCGGGAAGTGCCACCCAATTTAGACCGGAACCCAGTGGGGGAGGCATCCACAGGGACCGTACCCTCCTTCCCCTACCACCAACCTCTCGGAAGGACTTACGGACCCACATGTTTAACGTGATCGTACTCCGCATGAACACGGCAGCATTTGTGGCAGCGTGCAAATCTTAGCGCGCAAACCACGGGGATACCGCACCCGAGATGGCCAACAGCACGCGGTGTTCCGAGGTGGTCACCCACCAAGTACTAACCGCGCCCGATGCTGCTTGACTTCGGTGATCTAACGAGAACCGGTGTTTTCAGCACGGTACGGCCGTTGGCCCTATTAAGAGAGTGTGAATCAATTTTAAAGAGACTATTATTTTTTAAATAATCTAGCAGATATTGAATATAGAATTTTTTACATAACTAATAGTCACACAAAAACCAATAAAGAGTTTAGTTATGAGATGAACAATAAGAAGTTTGACTGCATATTGGGACACCAAAAAAGCATTATAGTAAGATTGAAATGTATTCGTTTTTTATATATGTTGAAAAAAAATGTGTGACTGTCTTTTGAACATTTGAACTTACAAGATGCTTGTACAGCACTTTTCCCTATTGCATCTAAATTGTCACTGCAGTTATTCAAAATTACACAAATTTAGAGGCTTTCCACAGCAAATTTTTTCATTATCCCTTCTTTCTAAATCAATTTCAGTTTCTTCGAATTCATGAATCATATTATTAACAACTGTAGCAATAATGATATTATCAATGTATTGTACTTCTGTTTCAACACAATCATCGCTTGCAGCTAGAGATGTGGATTTTCCAGAAATTTTTGAAATGGAAAATTTTAAAATGATTCTCTATATTACATTTCTACTGGAATAATATTTTTAGTGACTTTCAAAAGTATTTTTCTTGAATTATAGCTACAGTCAAACATATATTATATAACAAGGCTGGAAAAAAGGAGCTAAGGCTAAAAATATATAAAAAATTGTATGCATGAAAATTTATTATATATGTATCTGCCGTTAGCAGCTACAATTTATTACTTTCCTTAAATATGCTTACTTTTGATAACTTACAAAAATTCTATTTCATCTATAATAATGTTTTTTTATCTTCAAAATTCCAATTTTAAAGCATTGCATAAAAGGAATAGCATGAAAAATAATTTAAATGCTTATCAGAATCTTAAATAATTTACTGTTTATTATGGGTGTAAAAAGTAGATTATAAAATGATATTTAAAATTTTTTTAAAATCTGATTATAATTAAAAAACACATTAAATATTATATTGCATTTCTTTCAATAACTACTGATAATTCAATGGGAAACATTCTACCATTTTCATAAAAAATAACAAAAATAAAAAGTAAATTACCAGTTTATTATATGTATAAAGTAAATTATTAAATATATAAGCATATTACATGACACACGCACACACACACAATAAAAGCTTGTATTTAAACACGTTTAAAAATAAATTATTTTATATGATATTAAAAATTGTTTAAAAAATACCTGCTTATAATTGAATAAGTGAGTATCATGAGAAAAAAGAGACAATTTGCAAGATGTGTTAAGCATATATTTTATTAAAATATTTTTCCCTTAGCAGAACTTGTGAAAACATTCCATTTTTTTAAAATACTGAAAGAATAAGCTTCTAAAAACTTTATTTGCTTTTTTCTAAGATTAAGTAAAATGGCCCTAGTACCTCTTTTGGTTGTTATCCATTTTTTTTTTTAAATAAAGCACACATACACACATTGGCATCCCGCCCACCTTCATTTTCCTTTTCAAAATTAAAAAACTCAATGATTAAAAACTTCCTGTAAAGCTACTTACTTTCCAGAAAAATGGTTTGGAAAGAGTATTACATTCTATTTTCAAATTAATTAAAAAAAAAGGTGGAAAATTTTTAGATTTCCGGAAAATTAGCAGGAAAATTTTCTGACCCACATCTCTACTTGTAGCATAATTGTTAAAATTAATATCTCCTGGAAAAGATATTTTCTCTCGTATCCCATTCTACACTAAACTATCTTCATAGGATCCAAAATGAAGGATGGTAGGATATCTTTTAAAAACTCAGTATGTTTCCAGTAGTTTTTCCCTGTTTGCAAATAAACATCATACCGTGCATCATCTAAATATTCACAGGCAATTTTCATGTGTTTAGTCTATCTCAACATATCTGGAGATGTGTTTAAGTTCAATGTATCTGGGGATGAATCTTTGTTCCCAAACAAATTACTGCTCCTAGGATTTTGCTTTTACTACAAGAAATTCCATGAAAATAATATTTTTTCTTTACCTTTCCCACACTAAAAACTTTGCAACATCCAATGTGCTGGTATCTAATTGTTCACTATAAGCGATGCATTTTACATTATAAAAGTATTACAGATCCAAGGTGACAGAAAAAAAAATTGTAACAACTGATACTTCATTACATCCGAGCTTGCTATATGTGGCTTCACTGTAATTTAACAAGAAATATCAATCATGCATTAAAGTGCTGATTATGAAACACTGTCAAACTGAAATGCAATTTTATTTAAACATCTCTAAAATATGATATATTCAGTGCTGATAAATTTTAAATTATCACAATACTACAATAATTTATTATACTTGAAAACTTAAAGCTTCATCAAAAAAGAAAATGCTAGTTAAACAAAATGAATTTTATTCAAAAGATGTGATTGAAATATAAATCGTCTGCCTCTCATAAACCATTTCATTATTTAAATCGTCTGCTTCTCTACATAAAATCAATGAATATTTATTCATATCACTTATATTCATAACTCCAGAACTAAATAATTTTGTGTGAAAAAAAAATCGAGTAATTCTTATAACAACTCATCTTATAATCGCTTGATTTGTTTACATTCTGTATGCTATAGTTTAGCATTAAAATTGGACATTGTTGTAGTAATAAAGAAAGTTTAGTGATCATTTAAAATAAGAAATACTGTAATTGCGTTGACACAGAATTTACATATGCAGATAATATGTAAAAATAAAGTGGTTTTATGATGGATGCAACACTAAATATAAATTTAAACAAGCTTTAATGCCATCTTTTATTTTGCAATGAGTCATATGATTTCTTCATGTAATATGGGTATGATTATTTCAAATTTTATTTAAAAAACTACCCAACATATTTTCCTGAAACTTTATTTACACATTTTATGTGCTAATTTGAATATATCCTAAAAATTTCAAAGCAGTTTGTGAATTTTAACTTCACTTAAAATAAATAAAATTGGCATCACGTCTGATTTCAACCTGCAGAAACAACAAGCACAACAGCCACCAGTGCACCACTGGTATCAGGGGAACCGACCAGGTGGTTCTCTGGCACTTGGTTGTAATAGGCAGGATCAAACTACTCTTACTCGCTTCCTCAGTGGGCATCTCAGATCTATGAAATATACTGAGGGCTCTAAGTGTTTTGAGGTCTGCACCAAGTGTTCTTCTGAGTAGGCCTCCCCTGTTCATATTCTTGCATGCCTGGGGCTCTCCACGCGGGACCTTGCTGCCAGTCCATTGTTAGTGCTGGATTTCTTTAGGGTGTATAATGTCATGGACCTGATCTAGCTCTGCTGGTCTTAGGGGATTTACAGCAGCAACAACAACAACAAGCACACAACTTTTAACCTTCGATTAATTTTACCGTTGAGCACGAAAATAATTGTTCCTTGCCTTTTCTTGATGTTCTGGTTACCCATTCTGCTGTTGGTTTTCACACTTCTGTTTACCGTAAACCGTCTTTTACTAATTCCTGTATTCCTGCTAATTCTTACCATCCTATTTCCTCTATAAAAGCTTCTTTTAACGCTTATTTTAATCATGCTTTTAACGTGTGTTCTTTCTTTTCTACTTTAAGTAACGAAATTGATTTTATTTTCAATCTTGGCTATGAGGCTGCCTATTCCTATGAATTTATACATAAGGTTTTTTCCCATGTTTGCCGTAAATTTTCTCAAATTGATACTAAACTTATTTCTTTAAAAGATCGTTTGAATCATAAATCTAGTTTCCCGTACCATCCTAGGATTTTCCGTCACTTTATTCAGTTCTGCTCTGAATTTGGTTTCAGGCCTGCTCACTCTAATGTTTCTTCTTTATTTAACCGGATTCGGTCTGATAAGCTGGGTGATAAGGATGACTTTAAAAGCTTTGCTGGGGTGTATGTGGTTCCCCTGTTGTCCATTGATGGTAACTTTAAATTTTATATTGGCAGTACAAAACATACTGTTGGTATCAGTTTGGCAGAACATGCTAGGGATGTCAAAGGTGATAAACTTTCTACGGCCCTTGCTCATTTTGTTGTTAAAGAAAATTTCAGACCCATTTTTGAAAGAACTTTCCTTCTTATGCGTTGTAATAACCCTCGTAATATTTTCCTTTTTGAATCCCTCTTTATTTATATTTACCGCGAGTCGATTTGTAATTTTGATGCCGTTCAGATTTTAAGTTATGCTTGGCGATTCATTCTCGACTCCATGCAATTCAAGTCTCTTCATAGTTATCTTTGACATCATCCTCTCGGGGATTGGGCCTGACTGCCCCCATTTTTAAAAATTTTTTGAATTTGAAAATTCTGTAATAAAATTGTAAATTTTTACTGTTCTTTTCATGATTTATGCGATTTTTTTAATCTGTGCAAAATGTTTTGTATTTTTGGATTCTCCTTAGATAAACGTAAGTTTATTGATAATTGCATTTATGCAAATTTGTCACCTTTTCTGGTCTATATATGAACGATCATTCCTACTTCCATGTAGCCACTGATGAAGAGCGCATTTACGCTCGAAAGTGCTCTGGCCTTCCTAAGTTTTGTACGTCTTAAGGAAGTGAAATAAAGACCTTCTATTATAGTTGTGTGCTTGTTGTTTCGCTTAAAATGTTTGAAAAATTAAATCCCACAGGGTTCAATGTATTTTATTTTTTCAAACCGGATTAAATTTAAAGCTAATTGGGTGATATTATTAATTTTTATTCCAAAATATCTCACAGACCATCTCAACAACATACTAAAATTTCATTTTGATAAAGTCATTTTTAAGGCAGCTATCGTGCGAATAGACAGAATGACAAAAGTCAAATACTTTTCAACTAAGTTGGAAAGTGTTAAAAAGTGCTTTTAAAAGTAATTTCCTAATCTTTATTCTAAACTAAATTTAAAATACATATATAACGAAATATTGCTCTAAAAGTTGAAAAGTAATGAATAGGACTGTCACATTAACATCACTTTGTGTCTTACTCAAGGCTTTCATATACAGTGAAACTTCTATAACTTGAATCTCCAAGTGAATAATAAATTACTTCGAATTAAATTAATTGAGTTACAGAATATTAAAATTGTGACATTTCTTTAAAACCACATTTCTTTGCAGTTTCCCACTGATATAACAATTTTAATACATAACATGTGACATTGTTATCGATAAACATCTAATTTGTTCTGAAGAATCACTTAGTAAAACTTAATTTGTACCTTATTCAAAACAGAAATTTGTACAAATACATTTTTAATAAAATTAAACATAAAACAGCTTTAGAACTTATGTGTAATAGCTTGAATGATCACATTCTCAAGATTCTAGAAAATGCAAATACTGAAGTCTCTAACATAAAAAAAGCTTGGCGAGTGTCAAGTTCATCTATGGTTTTATCTTAAAATGGATTTTTTTCAGTGGTAATAATAAAATGATTAAAAATTGCTTAATTTCTAACTTCCTTATGGAAAACTATTTGATATGCTTTACAAATTTTTAAAGGATGAGTTACATTTAGTTTATTTTTAATGGCAATTACAAGATTTAACTTTTTCCCTAACCATGATAAATAGTGATAGACACTACTTAATTTACATACAGATGACAAAAAGTAAGCATTTCAGAAATACATACCAATAACATCACTTGGTTCAATCTTAATATTGGCCTAAAATAAAAGGAAAAGCATTAAGACTAACTTTTTATAAGAAACAGCGATATTTATAGTAATTTTGAGCAATGTTTATAGTAATTGCAAATATCTCTTAATTGAAACCAAAGTACTTTTAAATGAAAATAACTTCTTGTAAATTGTGAAATAAGAAAAAAATTCACACGTAAAACAATTTAAATATCAGTATTTATACTATAATTTTAGTAATATATGGCCGGAGATTGGTCCAGCTGTTTCCCAGAACTGCATTTTTGTTAAAAAAATTATCACAATATTATATTAATTTATTATATTTGAAAACTTAAAACTTCATCGAAAAAAATGAACTTAATTCAAATGACGGCATTGAAATATACATTGCCTGGTGAAAACATCTCTAAAATGCGATACAGTAATATGTTTAAAATTATCATGATACTACAATAATTTATTATATTTGAAAACTTCATCGAAAACAAATGCACTTGATTCAAATGACGTCATCGAAAGATAAATTGCCTCTATATAAAAGCAGCATTTCATTCATAATTTTTTTAAATTCCTTTCATTCATCACAATACTATAATATTTATTGTTATATTATTTGTTTATTTTATTTAAAAACTTAAAACCATGGAGGTAGAAGTAATTTAACTCAATGCTTAAAATTTTATCGAAAAAATTGTCTTCTTTGTGTAAAATCAATGAATGCTTCATTCATATCAGTTATATTGCAGACTCCATGAGCTAAATAATTTTGAGTTAAAAAAATACAGCAATTCTTATACAACTCATTCTACATATTTTGGTGTTTACATTCTCCATAACTGAAAATTAGACTTAAAAATAATCAAAGTTGGATGATCATTTAAACTCAAATATATTGTAATTGTGTTGTTTCAGAACATTGATGCACAGAATTTAAGCAAAAATAAAGCGGTTTGGGCAGAAGCTTTACTCGGTTTTGCATACGTTAAGAATAGGATCTGCCACAAATTCAAGAATCTAATGCCGATCGAGTTATACAGCGGCAGAAAACTATCAGTTGCAACCTCAGAGCACCCGAGGGCACAAGAGGGCATTATGGTAGGATATGCTTTAAAAACTCGAGGATATAGGATCTGGCTCTTGAATAAGGGGAAGATAGTCTAAACCAACAATGTAAAATTTAATGAAGAGTGCAACACAGAGGAAGGCAGTCTGGGACCCAATATTAATGAAAAACCAAAACTAATAGAAAAATTCACTTTTTCATCTCACAAGCCTATATATCTAGACTCGTCTGAAGAGGAATATGTGGAAAAAGAAAGAGAAAGAAAGAGACGATTCATTAGAGGAAGATCAAGACATTGCGGAAAGTAGTGAGGAAAAGGGGTCCTCTGGTGATAATCGTCCAATTCTCGATTCAGATACTACTTGGGTCAGAAAAGCCATTCCAAGGATGACAGGGTCTAGAAAGGATGTATATTACTGTTACAAAGGAAAGGGACCAAGGTTAAGGTCATTAAAGAAGTAAAAAGTTTTTGTGAGAAAAATAAAATAAAATTTGTAGAAAAGTTTTTCAATTTCAAGGGGGATCAAGGGAGATCAGGGAATCAGCCAGAACCAAACATTGTAGAAATCCAAATCCTTAGGAACTACAAGGAAGTGGCTATTTCACCCCAATCCAAAGAATGGAATATAGTCATGGCAGACGAATTAATTGTCATGAAGGAAAGAGGTGTCTGGGACTTAGTGCCTGCACCTGTTTCCAACAAAGTAATCAGTTGCCGTTGGGTATATACAGTCAAAAGAGACGAAAGGGGTGAAATTAGTAGGTATAAGGCTAGACCTGCACAGAGGTTTAACCAGGAAAAGGAGCAAACTTATGAAGAGGTGTTTAGTCTGATGATTAACTTTACAATTGCTAGAATGTTTTACACTATTTTTGTATGTTTATTAGGATGGTTCAATATACAACTTGATATCAAATGTGCATATTTATATGCCAATCTAAGTGAGAAAATTTTCATGAGTCAACCTCCAGGATTTTTTGACAAAAACAAAAGTAAATATGTATGTCATTTAAATAAAGCAAGCCTGCACCAAAGTGGCAGAGAATGGTATCTTGAGTTAGACCAGGTTCTCAGAAAGCTAAATTTCATAAAGTTTAGGTGGTGCAATTGTGCATATAATTTTAACAATAAAGCTTTATTAATTGTTTATGTAGATGACATAATATTATTTGCCAAAAATCAAAATGATCTAATTTCTATAACTTCTCTTTAAATTTGATATTAAAGTGCTAGGTAAAACAAAAATGTTACTTGGTATTGAATTTGAGGAAAAACATATTAAACATTTTATACATCAAAATCAATACATTACTAAAATTTGTGATAAATTTCCAAAATTTAAATATCCTGTTTCAAGTTTACCCATAGTTAAAGGTGTAGTTTTATGCAAAGCAGATTGCCCGGCAAATCATACTGAAATTGAACAAATGAAGAATATACCTTACAGAAACTTATTACGTTGTTTATAATTTCTTGCCAGCAGAACTAGATCCGATATAAGCTATGCTTAAATATCTTATCCCAATTTCAGGAAAACCCAGGCATGAAATACTGGGATGTTCTACTTAAACTTCTAGGGTATGTAAATAAAACAAGGGATTTTAAATTAAACTTATCTAACATCCAAACTGTAAATTTAAATTGTTATACTGATTCTGACTTTGTAGCAGATAGGGATGATAGAGTGCCAATGGGAGGAATATTTATTGTAGATAGGATACCTATTTCATGGAGGACATTTAAGCATAAATGTGTGAGTTTATCTACAAAAGAAGCTAAATATATCTCATTGACTGAATCTGCAAAGGAAATGGTGTGGGTACAAAACATATTACTGGAATGTAATAAGCTTGGCGCTCAGTTAGGAAATAGCATAATATTCTGTGATAACCAAGCAGCCATTAACTTTTCCAATTCACCCATTGAGAATCATAGAACAAAACACATTGATGTTAAATATCATTTTTTGAGAAATCTAGTTGAAAAGAAACTTTTTGAGATTAAATTTGTAAACAGCAAAAATAACAAAGCTGATGGTTTTACAAAACCTATTACCAATGTATTTATACTGTGTGGTGAAGAGTTTTAATGTTTTGATATACACTAAATTAACTTATACCATTTTTTCTAATCCCTCATTTAGTAGTTTAGATGCTAATGAGTTTAAACTGTGTGGTGAAGGTTTAAAAGCCTAAAATTTTTTCAATGCGATATATAAACTTTTTGACATTCCCTCAACATGTAGTTTATCTACTGTTGAGTTTATACTGTGCGGCGATGATTTAAGAGTTTTTGAATTCAAAATGGTATCTCCTGTTTTTAACACAGAGATATTTTAACTTTGTGTTTTCATGTAAATTGTATTATGATGTGTTTATATTTTTAAAACATTGTCTTGAAATGTAATTATACACTAAAATTTATACATGATATTTGAAACTCTATAAAGCAGTGTATGTTCAACATGAATATGAATTTAAATTTGATTGTATTTTGTGGTTAAGCAACTCAAACTGCAGGAAGGGGATGATTGTTAGCAAACTTAATGCAAACAAGCAATACGTACATCGGTTGACATACAGTCAAAATCTCAAAAATTACTTTGTTCTGATTGGCTGATCACTTTGAGATAGCTTGTCAATAAGTTTTAATCCCATGTTCCGTAATCATGCAAATTGAAATGTCAGCATCCAGAATATGCTAATTTCTACTTCATCCAATTAGAGATTGGCATACTCTGGAAACATTAACTTCTACTTCAATGGCACGGCACTATTTAAACTTGTGGATGCGTCAGTAGAGTGTGATTATACTGTGATTATTCTGTGAGCGTAGCTTGTGGTTCTGCTTCTGTTTTTAGGAAGTTATCCCGACTGTACTCGCACTATGCATATTGTAACTTAAGCATTTTAAGCATGTTTGCCGGTAAGCGGCAAACTACATGGCCAGTTTTGTTTAGGCCTAATTCTTGTCTGATGTTAAATTTTCAAGACAATGTCAATTCAACTTTGTGCAGATACCGTATCAAAGCCAAGGATAAGTGTATTATTTATGTTATATTTGATGTTTCTTTCATGAAAATAAATTAAGTTATTTCATGTAAAGTCTCTTTACTTCAAGAAGTTACGACTTGATAAGAATCCACAGCTAGCTCTGCTATATCTACAAATTGGCTATGTGCAATCAATTAACTTTTCAAAATTGCTTTTAATTTTTTTGAGCTTGCAAGAATGACTCATCTGATCCTGTGTGAATACAACAAGTGGTACCGTTGACCACTTGGGCTTATGGAAATAATCACGCTTCAATTTATCTGTGCTTCGACTTCGAGACGTCGATTCCCGAATCTGCTATATATATTTTTTTTTTAGTCACCTCATAAGTGTGAAAATGAAATATTGTATTAAGTAAAATTATATGCTAAAAAATATTTTCTTCCCAGGACCTTGATTCAAGATTTTTAAACAAATAAAATTGTTTCTTCTGAATAAATAAGTTTATTATATGACCTAGGAAAGGTAGGTCCAGAGTTAGTGTTCAAAACGAGCACTCAAAATGAGAATCCACATTGGTGCCCAGATAAATTTATTGACTGCATCAAAGTCAAAAAGGCACAAAATTTTCTCAGGAAATTTCAATTTTTTCTGAGGTGCTTGCTCGCTCCCCAATTCCAAGATCGGAAATATTACGAGACCTCATCAGCGGCAAGACAGCCCAGAAGATAGTCATGTACAGAGAACATAGACAGCTCATCCATACTCGCTAAGACCTCGTACACATATGAGTAACAAATATTGAATAGCACATCTAATGCTATTTAAAATTTAAAAAAATAAGAAAAAAAGGAAAAATTATCAATAATTGTATAAATTTTTTTAGTGTTTACAATTTTCTGAATTATTTGAAACTAGCCACCTTCGGTGACCAGCCTGTTCGCTACCCTTGAAAATTCTGACCATGGCAAACTCGCTGGCGCCATAACCTAGTGAAGTTAATAAAATTTGTTTTAGTTAATGACGTTAAAACTAATAATGAAATTTTAAGATAAAAAATAATGTTCTAGGGGGGGGGGGGGGGGGGGTATGTGTCTTGAAAATTGATTTGTAAAGTGATTTTATTCTAATGTTTGTGAACTGTGAGATTCTGAGAATTTCTGTACCTGTAACCCTAGGAAAGGGATCCCTTTGATGTGCACTCACAGCCGGGATCAGCTGCTCCTATGTTTTTTATAGAGGTATGCTCCTCTATTTGTTGTTTTACATAAATGGAATTGTATCCGTTTGTCTGCATTTTTAGTATTGCATCGCAAATGACATGAAAGTATTTTTGAGACTGATGATGTTGAATGTGAATTTAGTATTTAAGAAGTAACGATTCTGCTTTAACGATGCTGCTCAGTGAAAAAAAGGTTTTTTTTTTTAAATTGTCCTCACCACCACCCGATGCATAAATGCACCGCAACAATCTCCATAACTTTCTTCTTATTTTATTTCTTAACTGTTTGCGTTTTTAATTGTGGTCCCAACCACCACCTGATATATACAATACATCACCACAATTCAATCCACCATAATTCAATCATTTAAATTTTATAATGACCATATGCTAAGCTCTTAATTCCATCATTAAAAATATTATGTTTATCATCATAAGTGGTTAATCCCATTATAATTTGCTTAACAGTATAAATCTGATGGTCTTTACTTGCAATTTTAAATTGGTCAACTCTATTATATCTTCGCCTTGTTAGACAGATATAGTAATCTTGATGACAGATTAATTTTTTCACAGCATTCTTATTAACACCTTTAGCAGTTATCTCTTTAGAAAATAAAGTTTTGTATACGCAACCCTGTCAGAATCCTCCCTCCACCATAGAAACACTGTGCGTCTTCGAGCGCATGTGGGTGAAAAATCGATCTATTCTTTCACTGTTTGGCCAAGAAATTGAAAATCATTACTTCCTTAAAATCCGGATTGTGCAGCTACTTTTTCTTATTTCTTGACCAGATTGGGCTTGTAAGAAAGCCTGATCTTTGAGCTTTCTAAAAATGTAAATTATTAGTCGAAATTGTCGGTACTTTTCCCGACGTGAGGATTTAAAAATGAAAGTTTGTTTTTTTGAGCCAAAAGTAACTTTTGTTTTAAAATCTTTAAAAAATATTAGAATTTGGCCCTGAGATTTAAAATTGATATATTTTTACTCGCAATTGTCTGCTCTTTCCAGTCGTGTGATTTGTTTTTGCTACGTCTGGATGGTAGAGAAAAAAGGGGGAAAATCGGTCGAAATCGCATAAAACATTAAATAACAAAAAAAAAATAATTAAAATTTTAAAATTTGGTTTTCAAGTGTCACCTTCCCCCCACACACAAATATAACACTAATTCAAATCTTCAATATAGTATTTGCATAAAGTTTGAAACAACATTGTCTTGAAAAATTTACTATCAGACAGAAGTTAGGCCTAAACAAAACTGGCCACACATTTTGCCGCTTACTGGAAAACATGCAAGAAAAGGCTTACATAGCATTATGCATAGAGTTAATATGATGCAGAAAATAGCAATAGCAGCAACTCTATACGGAGTTTAACATCATATAAACATCGTAGAATCACATCACAATGATCGATAAAGACGATACTCAATAAAGATTATGATCATTAAAGATACTCAACTGACACATCTACAAGTTTAAATAGTGCTGAGTCATAGAAGTAGAAGTTAATGTTTTCGGAGTATGCCAATCTCTAATTGAATGAAGTAGAAATTAGCATATTCCTGATGCTGATGTCTCAATTTACAGGAATATGGAACATGGGGTTAAAATTTATTGAAGAGCTATCCTAAAGTGATTAGCCAATCAGAACAAAATAACTTTTGAGATTTTCACCGTACGTCGACTGATGTACTTATTGCTTGTTTATATTAAGTTTTCTAACAATAAATTCTCATGATTTTTGAAAAAAAAAAACTGCCAAAAAGCACAATTTCTTTTAAATAGTGGTGAAATTTGTGACTTTTTAGACCCCCCCCCCACTAAAATTTGCGATTTTATTAAGATGTGTTATTATATGTGAGAAGTTCTAAATATGCAATTTCATTCAAAAACACTAAAATACACGCTGTAATTTAAAAGTGCCGAAATTCATTATTTAAAAGTGTTAAAATTTATAGTAAGTTATTTAAAAGTGCTAAAATTTATGGAAATTGAAAAATTGTCTTATTGATCTTGCATTTTAGCAATATTTCTCAAAATTTGTGAAATTTTACATTCTTTGAAAAATGATCTGGAGTGTGGCTCAACTCAACTTTCTCATATCATAATCCATTAAGTAGTTGGTGGGGGTTTTATCCCCCAATATTACAAGAAAATTTTTAAAGAATTGGTATCCTTGGTCCAAATGATTACAATCAGAGTGTTACCCCTCACTTTAAAGGTCTTGAAAAAGTATTTCGTTTGATACCATATTTGAAAAAGTACCTCTAGGTGGTAACTTGCCAGTCCCTGGGGGGGGGGGGGGGGGTCTAATGACATCACAAACATAAGAATTGTATCATGATTATTTTTCACAACAGTGATTGAAACTATTAAGTCTCGAATTAAAATAATCTACCTAGTTCTAGATTTTTCGATATTACATAGTATAAAATTATACATAGATATGAGATATTACATAGTATGAGAAAGTAAAAAATTATGAATTTTAATGCTTTTTTTTCAAATATCACAATTTTGTTTGCTCTTACACAAAAATTTCAAATTTTAGCACTATTTTATAAAAACAGACTTCATTAGACCGATTTTCTTTACTTAATTTTTTACATCGTATTGTTAACTCCTCGAACATTTTTCCTAACATGCTCATGATTGATCACACATTTTTTTTATTTACCATTCTAGAAAATATAATCAAATCTCAAAATCTGATACATGCTGGATAATAGGGTTTTATGGCATGGTGATAAACCTCAGCAATTTTCACTATGCTAGCTAATGCACGGGAATACAAAAGTTTTCCCATGCTAAAATTCTAAAAGCCTCTTTAGAATTTTAAATTTAGTAACCTGTTCATTATTAAGATCTGTATATTTGTGAAGTGTGAAAAAAATGCCCTCTAAATAATTTCTACACTAAAAAGATCATTGATTCTGCAAGTAGGATAATAAAAAAGAATTACCGCAATGTCTTCTGTTCCTGTTATTCCTATTTCATTACTTGCAAGCTTCATTAAAGCTTCATTATTTGCAATATTATCATTACTGAATATCTAAAAGGAAAAAGAAATTCACATTACATAACTAAATATGACATTTGAAAACAATAAAATAATTTACTGGTCAAATAGGTTAGAAATTATTGAAAAAAAAAAACTAATTTAAACTTAAAGTAGATTTATTTCACTTAATCATGAAGGAGGCACACCTACTTCACTAATTTATTTAGTATATAAACAAATATAATAACTTATTGATATAATTATATACAGAAAAGACTAGAACAGTATTGTTACAAATTCCTAGAAACTGCAATTGCCTCAGCTGGGGAATTCCATGTGCATCCACCCAGGTTAATGAGCATAGATGGTAGGAGTGGTATCACCAAGGTTTTTTTTTTTTTTTTTTGGGGGGGGGGGGGGAAGGAGGTAGGAAACCATTGATGTTCAGAGAAACGCTATTTGGGGAAATGGGAAACAATATGTGGTTACCCACCCCCCACCCCACCAAATAGAAAGAAAATTCTGGCAACACTACTGAACAATAGACGTGATTTTGATTTTAAAATTTTATTCATATCAACTTAAATTTATTTGGTTTACACATGTATATTGCAAAATCAACTATCTGACCATCTGTTGCATTATTTTACAAAGTGCTGTTACCCAATTCTTGGACAAGATATCTTTAGAGTAGCAGAAAATAATCATGACAAAGTTTTGCATGATCCAAATTCACTGACTAAAACATTATGCCTCACAAGCTATTCTGATATACTTAAAATCACAAAATTATGAATTAGTTTGTGTCCGTATCTTATAGATACATAAATAGAAAAAAAACCATATTGTAATGTTTGTTCATGTCTGTCTATCCTCATATAACACTGGGCGCCCAGGCGGTGAAGTGGATAGCGTCTCCGACTGCTGTCTAGTGGGTTTGGGTTCGAATCCCGAGTAAAGCATGGGTGTTTTCATAAGGATGAAGTCAGTCTTCCGCCTTCTGGGTCCTCGCCAAATGTGAAGCTGCACCCCCACCTGACCTTCGTCAGTGATGCTTGTTTGTGTTATTAAACTTTGTGATCTCGTCTTGTGTCAATCTTTGTCCTTCTTCTGGCATCACTGGTCCTGTTTGCGGCTCGACCGAAACAGGAGGTTATAAGAAACAACAACAACATATAACACTGTCCAGTGATTATTCTACAGTATGGGGCACTAGGCGGCATTTCCACCACTCCAAATTGACTCCCACCACTATTTGGTCATGGGCGGGTCCCCCCCCCACCACTTGCGTATGCGTAACTTCAAAAATGAAATTGCAGGCTTTTTTTTATTACTGCGGGAAAATTTTCCATAGATTCCTTTACACACAAAAATTTAGATTTGGACACACATACATCTGGAGGTTCAACAAACTGAAAGGGTAAGCAATAACATCTGGAAAAAGTTGATGCCACTGTGTGTCTGAGAAATAAAAGGCACAAATTATTTACATGACGTCGTGCATACGTCTCAGATGCCAAACAAAGCGCAAATAAATCTAAATGTTAGTTTATATCGGAATATATTTGACAGGAATAATACGTACTACACATAATTTAAATTTTTACATTTATTTCCGCACAGAGATTTACATTTATTTGCACTTTGTTTATCGTTGGAAATGTATGCACATTATCATGTAAATAATTTGGGCCTTTTATTTTTCTGGCATGCAGTGGCATCAGTTTTTTCGGTGGTTCGGGTGTTGTTTACCTTTAGGTTTTGATTAGGTTTATCGAACCTCCAGAAATAATTTTGTCAAGGATACACGAATTTTGGCATCGTATGTCTGTTATTCATATGCTAATTTCATTTTTTAAAGTAAGATCTACAAAATTATAATAACATTGTCCTCCAAGTATGGTAAAAAAGAAAGACTGGTGAACAAAGTATTACAGTCTTTTTTAATACTGGTCCAAATAAAAAAACATCATCTGAAGTTAGTCGTGTAGATATGCAATTTTCGACTACCTGCTGCAGTGACAACTCTGTAAGTATACCTAATACTTCTGTAAAGGATTCATTTGTTAGTAATCATACTGAAAACGAAATGGATCATGTCAATGCTACACCTACAACATCATCTCCTAGTTATTCTCATAGTGAGGTTGAATCAGAACATTTAACAGGAGATCCAACAAGAGGCAAAGAAAAGCTGCTATTGGATTCTCCACAAAATGGAAAACAAACAGATTGTGGTTGAACTATGCTAGTACCAAAAAAGGAATGTTCTGTACTTTGTGCTAAAAGTATCATAAAACACCATTTGACAGAGACATCTGGACGAAAAGCTCATGCACCAGATTAAGATTAGAGAGCATAGTGACACATAAAACTTCAGCATCCCATCTTGACTCTGTGAAGTTGGAAGCAAATGCTGTAGTGGCACAGAGTAGTGCAATTTCAGTAATCAATACTAATCTTAGAGAGAAAGATTTAATTCATATGTTTGGTTGCTTGTACTTTTTATGCAAACAAATAATTCCATACACAACAAGCATGGAAGCACTATTGGATTTAACAACATCTTCATATTGCAAAAAATGCAACATATTGTAGCATGAATGCAGTTGAAATGCAGTTGAAATGCTTTTGAGTCTCTCCAGAGTTCTTGAAGGCAAATACTTGACAGAATTGAAGAAATCTCCATAGTTTGCCATTGAGATTGATGAAACAATGGACATTTCAGTGACAGAGCAATTAGTTATTCATTGTCGACATTTATCTTCAAATGGGGAATCACAAAGTAGGTGTTTCAAAAGTATTGACGTTTTGCAGCATGATGAAGATGAAGGTAGTCTTGGTGTTAAAATTACTTTAGATGCTGAGTGTATTTCAAGCAAAGTGTTGCAATAATATTTGATATCACACAATATAGACTTGACTTCTTGAAGCTTTGTGCAATAACAACTTATGATGCACCCGTGTTAACTGGAAGAAATAATGGAGCAGTGAAGAAAATTCAGAACAAGCAAGTTGAACTTCAGGAACAGGAAGGAGTTAGAAATACAGTCTGTGAAGCTGTTGGAATGCATTCTGTTGCACACAGACTAAACTTAACGTCTTCGTAAGCAGCAAAGAAAATAAACCAAGTGCACAACTTCTTTGATACTATTCGCCAATTATATGATTTTTTCAACAACAGTTCAGTAAAAAGCAGTGGGTTAAATGAAGTGCAACTGTTGTTTCATGAACCAGCAAGAAAGCTGATTGAGCCAAGTTATACTCACTGGCTTAGCCATGGTGAAGCTGTTTTACATTTGAAAACTATGTTTCATAACATTGTGTTCAGTTTGGAAAGAGAATCCGAGGAAAGAAATGATGCTACGGCTAAAGGTCTATACATGTTTGTAACAGATTTTGTTTTTGTAGGACTTCTTCTTTTTATGTGTAAGTTATTCTTTTTATGTGTAACATAAACTAAGTGTACCGTGTGCCTGAATCTGCAATAAAATTTTCCACCACTGACAAATTTCTAGAATAATCCCTGACACTGCCAGAACAAAACAAACACTAGGTTGATTTTTACAAATTTAATATATAGTATCCAAGAAACAATTTTTTGAGCCAAAATAAAATGAGAGAAAAGGACATTGTGAATTGAGTAAAAATGAAATTTAGTAAATTTATATTGCTGTTCAATGTTTTGATCTGTAAAAAATAGTTTGTAGGTGTATATTAATAGCATCAAGTAGTATTATGCAATGGTTGCCATAAACAGACCTGCCCAATACATTTTGAAAAAAATAATTTGAAAGTGATCATACAGTGACTTGCCTTACAGTTTTTTTTGGGGGAAAAAAATCTGATGTGGGCAGCACATGTCTTTCTTTATATAATGCAACGAATTTACTTCTTTAAAGGTGAAAAAGTGATGAAAAAATTCACGGCACAGTGTTTGTAACGTTAAATTGTACATTTGGTGTTTTTCATTGATGACAGCATGTAAAACTATTTCGTACCTAATTAACTTATATTTTATGCAACTCTAAATTAACAATTATTAATATTGATATCATCCTCAATAAGCAATATAGTCCATATATTTAAATATTTTAATAATGAATTCATTAATTAGGCGTCATTTTCATTAAATTTGTGTCATTTTCACAATTTTGACAATATCTTCGTCAATGTGGGGATAAATATCGCCAAGTTGACAATATTTATAAGAGCATTACTTATATAATAAAATGAATGCCCGTCATATGACGAAATTAAAATTTTGCAAAAAATTGCATCCCATTTGGCATCATTTTTATCAATTTGGTAACAGTTTCACCAATTTGGCAACAATTAAAAAGTCATCAAGTTGGCGATATGCTGCCAAAATTTATCGCCAAAATTCCGCCAATCTTTACAGACGGAGAAATAGGTTATTCTTATGTTCTTTCCAAAATATTGAATTTTCATCAATTAGTTGTAATTTTCATTATTTAGAGTCATTCTTATCAATTTGGCGACATTTTTTATTAATTTGGCGACAGTTTCATTAATTTGGCAACAGTTTTTATTAATTTGGTGACATTTAAAAAACTCGTCAAGTTGGAGATATTCCGCAAAATTCATCACCAAAATTTCATCAAGCATTACGAATGGAGAAATACGTTATTCTTAAAGTAGAAGGCGTCCAAATACAAAACTGTTACCCGAAGTATCTTCTCTTATAGTAGATTCTTATATTCTATAAAAGGTATTGAATTTTCATCAATTATTCTTCATTTTCATTGATTTAGCATCATTGTTTTGAATTTGGTGACATTTTTATCAATATGGCGATATTTTCGTCAATTTGGCAACATTAAAAAAACTTGCCAAGTTGGCAATATTCAGCCAAATTTGTCGCCAAAGCTTCGCCAAACATTGTGGATGCAGAAATAGGTTATTCTTATAGTAGGTAAACACCTAATGGAGTCCAATTAGAATGCTGTTACCCAAAGTGTTTTCTCTCGTGAATGGAATGAGCTAGATCTACGAGAATGATGATAAATTTATCGCATAATATTACATATGAAAAGTGAACAAATTTCACAATAATTAATACTTTTTATGAATTTTATATGATGTTAGATATATTTAGTTGAAAAACTCACAATATCTCGAGAAAGGTTCATACTGTCATTCCAAAGTTTGTGTTAATCATTTTTTAATGAAAAATTACATAAGAAATGATTATTTATGTAACTATATTGAAAGTTTTAATTTTTGAATGATTATTTCAAAATTTCATTTCAAAATTTAGGTGGGTTCTGAACATTCAATTGCATGTAAAAACAATAGGCTTCTAGCATTCACTGATTGTAATTTTTGTACCCAATTTTGTTCGAATTGCTTTATTCATTCATGAGTTATCGTCTCCACAAATCCACTGACAAATACACACACAGACATCACCTCAAAAACGACTGATTCGAGATGCTTGAAACATGCTCTTCCATCGAGCAATGCTACATGAAGGTGGCTATAAACTGAGCTGTCTTACACTTTTCGAAAAAATGGGCTAGGAAACTACTTATGAAGTGCATATGAATATCACCAAGTAATATGATATGCAAATGGCCATAAACTGACTTGCCCTACACTTTTCAAAAATTGGGCCAATTACCTATCACGAAGTATTCTGTGAAGGTGTCCATTTGCTAACCTGCACTACACTCTTCAGAAAATGGACTAGGAGTCTATTTATGAATACCATAGAGTAATATGTAAAGGTGGCCATAAATGTGCCTATTCTACACTTTTTGAAAAAAATGGGCTTGGAATCTACTTATGAGGTTTATAAATAAATATATATATATATATATATATATATATATACAGGGTGTCCAGAAAGTTCCAAAAAGACGCAATATCTCGAGAAATACACTTTGGATCAAAAAATAAAAAAACACATTCAATATTTTTAGAAAAGCTATCCAATGATACCAAAATTTACCCCCTCCCTCCTCCTGGAGGGTGGGGCAAATTTGAAATCTTCAATGGGAACCCCCATTTTTTATTGCAGGTTTGGATTCTCCAGAAAAAATTACATACATTTGACCTACGATTTTTGCTCCCACAAACATGCTATAATCGAGAAAATGTGATGTTAATCAAGCACCCCAATCATGAGAGGGAAGAGGAGTTACAGAAAAAAGCACCTTGATTATGGGAAGCAAGGGGACTCATGTTAATCAAGCACCCCGAAGGGAACAGAAAACTACTACGTCCACATTGTTGTTCCTTTGTAGTGCTAAAAGTAGTTTTGAACCGTTTTCTAAACTGAAGTCAATAGTTGTCACTGAAGTGAACGGTTAGCGGGGTGAGGGGGTCAATTTTAGCATCATTGGATAGTTTTTTGGAAAATATTGAACACATAATTATTCATTTTTCTATCCGAAGTGTATTTCCCGAGACATTCTCATTTTTAAACGTTTATGCCCCACTTCCGAGACAAAAATCAAAGATCATAGGTCAAATGTATGTAATACTTTCTGGAGAATCCAAATCTGCAATAAAAAATGAGGGTTCCCATTGAAGATTTCAAAGTTGCCCCACCCCCCTCCCCCTAGGAGGGGGAAAGGGGTCAATTTTGGTATCATTGGATAACTTTTCTAAAAATTTTGAATACATGTTTTTTATTTTTTGATCCAAAGTGTATTTCTCGAGATATTGTGCCGTTCCGGAACTTTCTTGACACCCTGTATATAAGCACATATACAGGGTATCCCAAAAAGATTGAAACACGCTTTAATTCTTTACCTGTTAGAAATAAGTGAGTAATGTAAATTGTAAAAATGTTGAAAGTAAGGTAGAAAACACGACTACATTAATGAAATAGTCCTCCCATTAATTTTCAAAAAGTTACACTCTTTAAATTTTTATACGACCCCCTTAGACAAATTTGGTCAATCAGAAATTTTTTATTTTTAATGCAACAAGACCATTGAAAAAAAAAAAGCATATTTGTATCTTTAAAATCAACTGAATTATGATAAAGAAAAATATCTGACTTATGACACTTTTCCGTATCATGTGAAAGGCTGTTTCATCAGTGAAAATAGGGATCATAAACAAACTGACGATGGAAATTGTTTAGGTCAAAAATATGTTAATATGTGTCAAATTTTTTTTATCACAAATACATCTAAATAAAGCATTAACAGACAGAGACCATATAAAGACAGAGATCATAATGTTTCCTATGTATTATCATCCAGTTTTATCTTTTTTGTGATATGTCACAAATTTACATTCACAATGTTCAATTTTCAATTAAATTCACTCAGTTTTAAAGATACAGATATGCAGTTTTTTTTTTTTTTAATGATCCTGTTCCATTAAAAATAAAAATTTTCTAATTGACCAAATTAGTCTAAAGGGGTCGTATAAAAATTTAAAAAAGTGTAACTTTTTGAAAATTAATAGGAGGACTATTTCATTAATGTAGTCTTATTTCCTACCTTACTTTTAACATTTTTGCAATTTACATTGCCCACTTATCTCACAGGTAAAGAATTAAAGAGCATTTTAATCTTTTTGGGAAACCATGTATATATATTGTTAGAAATTAAAAATTTGAACTAAGCATCATTTGATGTCTATAGTTTTGGCTCTATGTGCCAAATAGACACGGCTAATTGCCATTTTTACATCTCTAACAATAACAACTATTTTTTGAATGTCCATTTTTTGTTACAGATATAAACAAAGAATAATTCAGATTTTTGTATTAAAAATTGTTTTAAATTTTCTTAAAATTTAAAATAAACTGATAAAGAAACCCAAGAGAAAATAAATAGAAAAAATTGCCAATTTGTTTTTACTTGACAAAAAGGACATAAAAAACTTCTATTTAACAATTTTCAATTATGGTCATCTCGTACAATCATTGCCCCAGTATCCCTTCATTTCATACTTGAAAATTAATTTTCCTGAGTAAAAATAGCAATTAATATAAAAGTTTTAGTTGATGAAAACAAATTGCAAAAATGGAAAATACGTGATAATAAAACAGGATAAACCGATAATTACATATAAATGAACATTTTAGTGACATTTCCGTATTATCTTTCTCATATTACTTACAAATATAAGAATTAAACACATTAAAAATTAAAATATTATAAGGAAATATTAAGCAAAATTTAGTCACGTTTTGTGGACAATTTCGTTAAAGAATGGAATTTCATTTTAAAATCTGTTTACTATAATCTTAAAAATTTTTAAAAAAAGGGAGGGGGGGGGGGATGAATTTGCATATTTGTCTGGAGATTGGCAGTCAATGCAAATATCGGAGCTTCATGAAGAAATGCAGAGTTGGCAGCTAGGGTTCAGTATTTGCAAGTCAATAAAAGTTTTTGTTTTATAGTTGCTACTCTTTTTCTTGTCGCTTTGACAAAATATAAATCATACCCTTGAAACTCATCTACATCCTTTGGGTGAGCTAGACAGACAGGGTAATAATAAAAAAAAGTATGAATCACATTAATTTCAGGGATTGATATAAAAAATGCATAGATGCCAACCTACCAGAAAGAAAGATAGGAACATATTGCATGAGAAAAAATTGGGCACTAATACCGTTTTCCCCCATACTTCTGTAAAACAGCCTTCTATTTCATTAATAATACATTTGAAAAATAGTTTTCTATATAATTTACAAAATAATTACAAACGTTTTAAATGATGCAAACAAATTGTAACAGTGGAAAAATACTTTCAAACTACAACGAAATATAGAGAATCGCACACAAATGCTGTTTATCGTGATAGTGCTGCAAAATAGTCTTTCGTACCATTAAAAATACACTTAAAAAATAGTTTTGCTGTATAATATAATATATACGAAATAATTACAAACATTTTAGACAATGTAAACAGATTGCAGAAGTGAAAAAGTATTTTCACAATAAAAAGAAATATAAAGAAGATCGCTAACAAATGCCATTTATAGTGGTCCTCGTGTAATATAGCTCTTCATTTTTTTAATAATATGTCTGAAAAATAGTTTTCTTGTACATAACATGAAATAATTATAAAAATTTGATGCAAATGTGTTTCTCCCACATTAATTAGAAACAGTTGCAATCATGTGGAAACAGATTTTTAGATGAAAAAACGGGAAAATCTCGATCTTAATATTCCTGATTTTGTTTCTCATTTCGTTACCTACTTCCGATTTCATGACTTGTAGATACTCTTATGAAGATTTGCATACAATAAAATATAAATGTTATGGAAAAGAAAAATCGGACTACTGTGGATCCAAATCGGATTCCCGGAACAAGACTGAAAAAACAGAACAAGTACATAAAAATCTGAACACTTGGCAGCTATAAAAACATCATTTTCAATGTCTGACAACAAAATATTAGCTAACCCAATTTGCAAGACGCTGGAACGATTTAATCTGGAAAGCAGTGTGTTCTATAATAGTAAGCAATTAGAATGTAAAGACTCAGCAGGATCACTCCCTTTTCTTCCAAATGGGATGCGCAGATCTACGAGTGGATATAGGGGAGCAATAGAAACTCATTAAATACCCGGAGTCTCAAACATCGGAATGTCTGAGAATAAAGCAAACAAATAAATTCTTCAGAAGTGCAATTTCAGATCTTGAAGAGTGGGGGTGAGAGGAAGTATAATAAAGATTCCAATGTTTCCTTCCATGAATAGACAGAAGGGGATTTTACTGTTTGTGTATCACCTG
Organism: Amaurobius ferox; assembly: GCA_951213105.1. NCBI lineage: Eukaryota > Metazoa > Arthropoda > Arachnida > Araneae > Amaurobiidae > Amaurobius > Amaurobius ferox. The sequence goes on along the minus strand of OX578152.1, from coordinate 16,893,787 downwards.
CAGATTTATCACTCCGGGCATGTATAAAATGCCACTTTTTTTTCGACGGCTGTCCAGTCCTTTACCAGGAATCGTAATTTAGTCAAAGGGAAAAGGAAGACTGATATTTGAAACTTCGTGTAAAGTTCTGAAATTTTTATATGTTATGTCTTATCTTATTTTAAAATTTGATTATCAAAATGTAGAATATGTACTTGAAACAATAAACTAATTAATGATCTTATTTTGTTTTTTGCATTCATATCTATTTATTTCTAGCTCTGTACATAAAATAAAATAATTATATTAAATTTGTCTTAATATGTTGCGAAATGTTGAACTTTAATAAAACTCTCATAAAATTATGTATTCTTCTTTAGGAATTGCAAGTACATAAATACCACTAAGAACACACCTTTTGTATGATGATTTTCATGTACTTTAGAACTTCATTTTATCTTAATAGTTTTTAATTTAGTTTTACAAAATAGATTTTGTTCAGCAACAAATACAAATATTAGGAGGGATTATGTCAAAAATGCTGGAATTGAAACAAATGCGTCTCCTTAGAAGTAAGATAGATACAATTTTTTCATATTTCGCATAGAACAATTTTTTCACTTAGTTTAGAATGCCAATTATTTATTATTTCATGATCATTCTTTTACTATGATTTTTAGAAGAGTGTACAAAATATTTATTAAATATGTATATTATAAATTTTTTTGTGTTTTAATATTTATAAAGGCGGCTAGTTATAAATTATGGGTGAAATAAGTTTTACACATAATTTTACAGCAATTATCAATTTATTATACACTGTAATAGCAATCTATTCAGTACTGGTATCGGATATCATTGCTTCTTCAATAATCTGATAGTATTGGTTATTTGGTATCAGTTCTTTTATAGTTTTGAGACATGCATCCGCACTATTTAATGCACAAATTTCTTGTGAATAACTTATTTTAGATAGTTAATTAAACTTATATAACAAAACTTGTGAAAAAATGCAACTTTTCTTATAAAAGGGTTTTTTCTTTTCATAAATTTTTCATTCTCTTAAAGATCCATTATTGAGATTTGCATTTTTGTGGAGGGTCCAAAAATAGCATCTTAAAGTAAGTAAAATATTTAAAAAGAATACCCCAATATCTCCAGTTAAAGTGTCGTTACTCATAAAATCTTCAAATATCTGAAAAATAAATAAAATAAATTAAGATCACATAAATAAACAGAACATTTTAAAATGATTTACTATTAAAACAGCTTACAAACTGTGAAATAAAAAGCAGCAATAATCTATATAAATAATCTATATAAATAATTTATATAATAATTTGTCTGTCTGTCTGTTTGTCCCGGGAGAAAGGCTGAACCAAATTTGATGAAATTTTGTGGGTAGCCTGGAAATAGTCCCACTTAAAATTTAGTCCATGTTTGGAGTTTCTACGATCAGTGGTTCTCAAGATATTAGTAAAAAACGAAATTTTCTTTTGTCTCATCATCATGGGAGAATGGCTGAATCGTGGCTAAATAATGGCTTTTGTGGATCGCCTTGAAATAGCCCCCCATAAATTTAGCCCAAGTTTCGAATATCTAAGTCCTTTTGTCGAGATATTAATGAAAAACAAAACTTTTTCCTAGGAGTTCTACTCTCTAACTCCGTGGTTTATCCAAACAAAAAACTTGAAAATCGTTTGAAAGTGAATTAAAACTTTATCTCTGAGTTTGATAGGAGATTTTTTGCGCTAATTAGTCACTTTCTGAAAACATGAATTGTTTGAAACATGATTTAAATGGGAAATCTATTTCCATGGTTTATTTCTCACAAGCTTTTACTGAACAATGAAAAGTAAAAAGAAATCAAAATGGTTATTTAATTTTGCCGTTTATGAGGAAGATTCTATCTTATATCATGTTGCACAGAAACGCAATTAAATTAAATCTGTCTGTTAATTTTAATTATTATTTTTTCGATTTGAATAATAAATAAATGGATATAAAAGTATATTTTAGAAAAGAATGATTCGATTTTTCTTATAGCATTTTTGACTGGATAATATCAATTACGGTCTTCAGGTTTAAACATTATTAATATTTTCGGGGATTATTGATTCAGGGATTATTGATATTTTGAAATTATTATGCAATTGTTTTATTATGAGAAAAAATGTTTAAACTCATATATTGTACGTTGTACGAGTAATCTTCTATAACTACACTGGTATATCTTCTAATCTACAAGAATATAAGTAGAACAGGTATATTGGAATATGTTTTGATATATATTGACATATATTAGAATCAATTACGACCTTCTGGTATAAAGAGTACAGGGAGTATTGATATTTTCAATTTATTATGCCATCTCTTTTATTTTGAGATTAAGATTTTTGAGACTCATATTGTAATACGGGTAATCTTCTACTAACACACTGACATATTTTCTAATCTGCGATAATATAAGTAGTACGGGATTGCATATATTGATTCAATTCTTTTTTTTTTTTTTTTTTTTTTTTTTTTTGTAAATTTGCTTACAAAAGGGACCCGGATGTTTTATTCTTCAGATCTGCACTTGAAGATAATTTTGCATAGTAAGAACAGATATTCTTAAACTTCTCATTAGGAGCAATAAATTTAATATTTTAACAGAATTTGCACATGATTGTGAATTATAAGTTTATATTATATACTCTGTACGAAGAACGGGTATGCTGCTAGTGTTTATATATGTTTCTCATATTTATTTCTATTGCCTTGTTTAATTCTGTTATAAGATTCACATACTTTTTAAAGGTATCTTTTAACAATTCATAACAAACTCAAATAATTTTTTAGTGACAAAATAAAATCACAAATTTGAATGAAATACTGAACTATACAAAAAACAAAAAATATTATCCTAGCTTAGAGAACGTTTCCTTTAGGCAGGTTCTGAAAAACAAAATGTTTGGTTTGGGCCATTGACAAATCATGCAGTCTGACCTCAATCTTTGACATTTATTGCCGACTGCATGGTAAGACTGAATTTGTCAGTCTCTATAGAGGCTCACAAATTTGTGGAATATAGCAAGTTTTCGTATTGCAACTGCACATCAAGTACTAGGTGCAGTGCACTAAAAAGTGCAAAAGCGATCCATGGATGCTAGCATTTGCAATGAGAATCCATTCTTTATAGAATATAATTATACATTTTAAATTGTTTATGATTAAGGAATTTAAAATATTTACATGTAAATGCAACCGTCGTTTGTATGCAATTTTATATGTTCCATGTTGGAATAAAAATATAAGTAAAAACATGAGTAAATATTATAATAGTATAGAAAATCAAAATCCAGTTTTATCCAGTCTTGACGGATTGCGGGTACTGGCTTTATTTGGTCATTAAAACAAATAAAGTACAGTTTCTTTCATACAAAATCTTTATTATAAATTACTTCACAAAAGGTATTATTCTCTTAGCAGCAGGACTCAATTATCTTTACCTTATGAAATCTCTTTCATTTCCTCCCTTCAAAATGGACATTTTCATCTTTTACGTAATCTTTTATAATATAAAATTGTGATGAAATTAATAAAAATGGTAAATGATCAAAAGAAAGTATTATTCTACAAGTTTTTTTCTACTGTATTTTAAATTTCAATGTTGTAAAGAACCTTGCTACCCTAACCGGAAGTCGAACCACGGATCTTCGTACTGGCCAGTCGACGCTCTATACCGTTGAACTGGGATGGAATTGCAAGCTCCTCTTGTCAAAGTGGACTCTGAAATACATCAAAATTAACAAGTTTTTTTAATGTTTAAAGTTAGCCGATGCTCTATACCGTTGAACTGGCCAGCCGACGCTCTATACCGTTGAACTGGGATGGAATTGTAAGCTCCTATTGTCAATGTGAACTCTGAAATACATCAAAATTAACAAGTTTCTTTAATGTTTAAAGACCTTTTGAAGGGATATGGTATTATTTAAGTTAATATGTTTTCTTAAAGCTGCTATCAATTCGTGGCATCTTTATTTAGGTGTTGTCTTGAATAGAGGAAGGAAGCAGTTTAACAAATTCTAATTTCCTTAAGGCATTTTTTAAAATTATTTTATTGATTAATTTGAGTTGATTTCCAGTTGTAAGATGATACATTATTAAAACTGTATTTATATTTTCTAATTACTAAAGCTGTGTATTTCTTTTAATGCCCAGGTTCTAAAACTAATTTTTGAGAAAAGTACAGTGCTTTGTATTAAAATAATTTTAAGTTTTTTTAACTACAAGAGTGCTCCGCCTCATGCTTGCTAAGCTCCCCGAATATCCACAACTTCTTTGCGAGTTGGGAGGCTTCACCTTCTACTCGCTAGTACTCGCTTCGTAAGCTATTTTAAACCAAACTACAGTTTAAATCTGAAAACAGTTTATTTCACAATGTTTCCATATTATTTCTCTTATGACTTATGATTTAGAGGTGGATGGCTCAAAGAGAGCCTAGCACATCGACCTTAGGTCTATTGTACTTCCCCAAAAGGTGAAACAGTCCCTAAGAGAAGAGACCAGTAGTCGAAGCAAAGATCAACAGGCACGTGACAGGAATATCCTGTAACTCCCAGGACTCGATCACATGTCAACCCAAATGCTCGAACCTATGGGCAGAAAACACTTCACACTCACAAAGTATGTGTGTGACAGTTTCTTCGCTGTACTTACAGCCTCTACAGATGGAGTCCTTAGTGACACCCATAATACTTAGGTGTTGTTTAAGGGTGCAGTGTCCAGTAAGAAGTCCAACAGCCCTTCAAATGCCAGTTCTATTGAGTTTGAATAGCTCCCTATAACGCACACTAGGGCACTTACAGTTCAGTTCTTTTGCCTGTCTTTGGCCCTTGATGTTGCGCCAGTTCTCGCACTGCTGCTTTCTAAAGATGTTATAAACAGTTCTTCTGATCTGTTCATTAGAGACACCCAAAGCTGGCTCTGGACCAACAAAGGGTGTACTCGAACCTTTTCTAGCCAACTCATCAGCTAATTCATTATCTGAAATGCCTGAATGTCCAGGCTCCCAGTACAATGTGACTTGGTTGTTGCTGGAGATATTACAAAGTGCAGTGTAGCACTCCCAAACAAGGGAAAAGGTTACAGTAGACTTCCCTAGAGCATATTATTTCTCTACAAATGTACCAAATTTTATATTTTTATATGTCATAACTTTTGCGGTACGAGACAGAGAAACCCGATGGATACAGAAGAACATTTTCCACTTCAGAAATGCATAAAAAGTAGAATGAATCGTAAAATACATCAGAATTAAAAAAAAGAGCTTTGTCATATGAAAATTCAGCTATGTAGGTACATGCCTACAAAAATTCATAGTCAATCTTTGTAATTTTTCAAAAAGATGAGCATGCTTGCAGATTTAAATAATGAATTTTAAAAATGTCCACTGAAAGGTTAAAGTAACGAAACTATATTCAATATATGTGAAATCTTCCAAAAGTTTGATTTGCAAATTACTTGTATTAATCCATGTTAATTTCTTCTGAAAAGTAAATTTCAGAGCTTTGATTTTCTTTAATACTTGACTGCAAAGTACTATTACTCAATAGTGTTAGCACATTATTGTGTAAAACTCTATATAAATTTAGAAAAATAAACATTGAATTCAGAAAAATAAAAATTGAAAAATAATTATTGACTCGATGATCATTTTCTACTGATTTGATTTTATGTTCTGAATTTTGAGTGCAACTGGAAGCTATAACAGCTTTTTTTCCCTTTGAATACACTATTTTTAAATGTGTTTGACTTAAATCATTATTTGCAGTTGGCCAAGCTATTCTATGGTTAAAGAACTCTATATATTTTGTGGGACAATTTAAAAATGCCCTTTATATGAATGTGCAAATTAAATGGAGGTATCTGCTATTGAGAAGTTTCAGCTGAATGAAGATGTCTGATTTCAGAAGTGTACACTAGAAAGTCTTTACAGGCCTCACATTAAAGAAAAATGGGCAGCTCCAAGCTCCCCTCCCAAATTTTTTCTAAAACTCTATGCCTATGTGTGCATCTCTACTACCTCCTATTTCACAAGTTATTTTCACAAAACTATTTATGCGGCACAGGGGCCTCAAGCTTCCCGGTCCCCTACACAAAGTATCTTTTTGTCCCTACCTATTGGCAGCTCTGGATCTGAATGCGGTTCGAGAAGCATGGGGGGACTAACGGACATTACAAAACTTAGCCAGATACACTAAAGTTTACTGCAATAACTGAATTGCAGTGAAAATAAATTAATGCCCTTTTGCAATTTTATTACAGTGGAACCACGGTTTCGCATTTCTCTGTTGTACAAATTAAAATCTGTTATATGCAGAAAACCACAATACTTGGGAAACTCAATTTTAATTAGAATATGAAAGTTAAGGAAAGCATGTAAGTAAATAAATAGATCTCTTACCAAGCTTTACTTTTCACTTGTTAAAAATTTAATTTCTGATTCACACAGTAAAATTCTAAATGGATTAAAAATGTGTATTTGCATATTACATTCAAGATTAATTCAGTTTCCATACAATTTTTTTTTATTTGCCATTAATACACAGATGTGTAAATTTCTTTGCTACAGCTATGCCACTTCTAATTTATAAAAAAAATGAAATATATGAAAATCAAAAGATATAAGGTGAAACCCGCTGTAGGCCATCAGGTTTAAGTGTTAGGACAGGTTTAGGTTCAGGGATTTGTGAGTGCTAGTGAGCAAAAGGTGCAGTTCTAGCGAGCATATTAGTAGTATATGGGGTGGACTCTGGGACAAAATGACATAGTCATTTTGTTCAAGAGTCCACCCCATATACTACTACTTTCCTCCAAATTATTAAAAACCAGGACAACCTCTTAAGATCAAAAATATATAAAATCATTCAAAAATGCGTATTTTTAAAAAAATCAAAAATCAAGAGAGTTTTAGAACTCTAAAATTTCATTCATTTTGACTTAAAAATTAGACATTATTGAGACCAAATCTATCAAAATCTTTGAATATATGAAAGAAAATAATATCAAATATATTAGAGATTGATATTAAAAAACATGATTTTAAAATAAATGCGTGAAAAAGAGGACCTCCAAATGAATGGAAGCCCTCTAATATATTAAAAATGCTCTGTTTTTAAAGGGTGGGGTTGAGACCCCCCTTTTAAATCATCTAAACATTTTTTTTATAAAATTAAAAAGAATTATAAAAATATGAAAATGCATGAAAAAAGAGGACCTGAGCCTCTAATATATTAAATTTTATATATAATAATAAATTTTCAGGTGGGGAAACATTTCCCCACCTAAATATGATACAATTAAAGAAAGATCTTAAGAAAATTTTTATAAATACATCCATTCTTCATAATCTTTAAAAACTCATAATTTTAAAAAAGAGGATGATTAAGCTTTCTCTAATTCATATTCGTATTTATCATCAATCATACCCGAATACTTAAATATGTATCTTCCTTTATTGGTTTTATATAATGATTCATCAGAAAGTTTTCCATGTTTTTTCGCTAGGTAATACACTTTTTCTTCATTTTCTACATCTAACTTTACGATTACTGAATCTCCATATTTAGTATTAATTTTTCTCAATGATATCAGATCATATTTCCCAGGATTTAAATCCTTTAATTTAAACGTTTTAGGATAACCTCTAAGTCTATTGAACTCTTCCATTTATTAGTAAATATTTTTTATAAATATAAATTTATCCATTCTTCATAATCTGTAAAACCTCTTTCTTCCATCTCTTTTATGAGGAATCTAATCATTTATTTAAGATGACCAATAGAATAAGTTCTTTGAAATAACATATAAAACTCCTAATCCATTCAATTTAATATCTTCATTTTCTTCCTTTTCAATTAATTCAGTCATCCTTCGAAAACTTTCTGATAATAGTTTTTTCAGTATGATCAAATTCATATTTTATATACAAATCATACAATTCTTTACAAAGATAAGTCAAATAGTAAATTTCTTCAGAATTTGTAAAATTTAAAGCTCGAATATCACCTAAACACTCATCCATTTATTAGTAAACATTTTTTATAAATATTAATAACCAAATGGTACAGTATCAAAATTATCTAAAATTCTTCTTTTATCATAACCAAACATGTATCTTTTATTCGTTTTATTCACTTTAATATTTCTATCTTTTTGTATTTGAAACTGATTTAGTTCTACATCTATATGTTCAGTTTCACCTGTTATTGTTTTCATTCTTTCATCAAAACTGAGCTTAGTTTCACTCTCATAATTCATTTTAAAACCTCTTACTTTTCCTTTTACAGATCCATCATTAAGAATATAGCCATAATCTTTACTAGCTCCAGATATCCACGATGTCATATATTTATCTTCTCCTAATTCATCTGTCCATTCTCCCAACATACAACTTGTTTTTACTTTATTAGTATCATCATCAATATAAACGATACTATCTGTATCATAATACATTACTTTATCTCCTAGTTTATCAAGCATTTTATATAATCTTATTCTAGCGGAACTAGTTGTTGTTGTTGAGACCCAGACCGTCCGATCTACCAGAAAGGTGTAAGGTAACTGTTTGGACGGCCGGGAAGTGCCACCCAATTTAGATTGGAACCCAGTGGGGGAGGCATCTACAGGGACCGTACCCTCCTTCCCCTACCACCAACCTCACGGAAGGACTTACGGACCCACAAGTTTAACGTGATCGTACTCCGCGTGAACAAGGCAGCAGTTTTGGCAGCGGCTGGAATCGAACCCGGGCCTACAGAGTGCAACTCCAGCGTGCTAACCAATGGGCTACCGCGCCCTTAGCGGAACTAGTTGTAAATATAGCGGAACTAGTTGTAAAAGCTGCTATAGCGGATATAGCAGAACTAGTTTTAAAAGCTGCTATATAAATATTCGTATTAAAGTCATTCTTGGTATATTCATCTTTCATCTTATAATCCATTTGTACACAATCATCATTTAAAAATATCATATTCAAACCTTTAATTTTATCATTCAATATAATACTATAAAAATCTTGCAACTCTATTACATATTCAGTTTGTGTCATATTTTTTCTTTGTCCAAACTTACCCCATAATGGATTTAAACATATTTTGGCTATAAATCTCATTCCAGGATTTTCTTTTATTTCACCTAAATCAATATCTAATTTTTCTTTGACAATCTTTTTATAATTATTAATGTATGTTTCATAATCTTTTTTATTTTAAAAATCTTTTGGTAATTTATCATCCGTTTCTAATTTAATTTTTAAAAACATTTTGACATACTCTTTGAATAGTTTACCTGTTTTCTTTTCAAAATGCCAAACTTCATATATATTTAAAATTTTATATCCTTTTTCTATAGCTAAATTGACTTCATCCGTTGTCTAAGTACCTATAAAGCTTCTTTCATCATCTGTATGATTACATAATTTATTTCTTATTTCATAACACTTTTTACATTTTTTTCTTTTCAGTATCTGTTTTATAATGGTAGCATTTAAATGTTTTTGAACATGATTTACACAAACTAAATATCAATTTTTCTTCTTTATAAGGTAATACAGGATGATATAATTTTCTAGGAGGAAGTACTTTACACTGTATGATCCCAAACCAATTCTCATCATATTTTTTAGGATTATAGATCTTTTTAGGATGCCCAATTGGATAATAATCAAAATAATTTGCAGTCGGATAGAGTGAACATACATCAATATATCGACCTTTCTCTTTATTTTTCATATCATATTTTAATTTGGTTGGTTCACATCTACCTCCATAAAAAGCATCTCTAGGATTTAAAGGTTCTCTAAAATCTGTTTTCCATTTCTTTTTTCATATATTTTTTAATTTCTTTATCATTATCAAAATCACATTCCCATATCTCAATTAACTCATATCTTGCATCTTTTATCTTATTATATATCTTTTTTATTTTTTCATATAAATCTGTCATACATATTTGATTTTGTTTATTTAAAGTAGATTTTCTGTAACAACAATTACATCCATGCCAATGACAACCTTGAAATTGATATACAGTATTATTGTAAGAACCATCTACTTTATAAGTTTTACTGTCTAATTTTATTTTTTTCTCTCCTCCATTTAAAGCATGCTGTATATTTATTTTATGTTTTTGAGATAAATAATCTAACCAAGCAATTGATTTTTTACTGTATTGATCTTGTTTGATGATCTCGTCATCTATAACTATTGTACCTTCAGGTATGAATTTATCTCTATATATAGCCATACAAACACCTGCTAAAGTGATATATTTAAAAGGATCTATATTAGCTATTTCTAAAAATAATCTTCTCAATTCTAAACATCCTTTTCTTAAAATATCTACATCAGACCTACAGTATTTTATAATTTCTTTTTGAAAATCAAAGATTTCATTTTTTACAGATTTGTACCATTTATTAAACAATGCTCTATCTTCTAAAGTCATAGTATCATATACATAATAGTATTTTTCAGGATATTTTCCTATATAAGTTTGATTTTTAATAGTGTTAAACTAATGAGGAAAATATCCTTTTGCTAATTCTGTTAATCCAAACGTTTTAGGAAATTTTTTAATGGAATCAATGTAAAATTAATAGAATCTATAAATCTTATATCATATTTGCTTGCATGCATATAAATGAGTTTATTTCCTTGATATATTGTAAAAACTTTAATTTTATTTTTAAAACAGTATTTAGCTATAAATTGAAAGTTAAAACATTTCCCATAATGAGCTAATACGGTATAACCTGCATGTTTCTTATCAAATAGCCACTTACAATAGTCGTTTTCATTCTCAAATATGTTTTCTTCTCCATTAAATTCTTGATTTATAATTAAATTGACTTCATGGTTTCCTGTCTCTTGATTCGTTTCAACGTCAAAAAACATATATTTTTGTGTAAATCCTGAATATTTACATGCATCACACCAACTGTATTTGTCATTACTTTTGTAATTACATTTGTTTTCACACATTCTACCATACATATAATTTTCAGGAAATCTATATTTTTGACATATTACACCATCCTTGAGTTCTTGTAGAACAAATATTTTTACAGGTTCTACCCTTAGCTTTTTATGTTTTCATATAACACCTATGATCTTTTGAGACCCATTGTCTAGAATTTTTACATAGTCTTTCTCCACATTTATAATCTTCAGGTTTTCTTTTATCTCTGTTGATATTTCTCTTACATTTTAAACATTTCCATAGTCTTTCACAAACAGACAATTTTTTTAATTTATTTTTATGATTTTCAAAACAGTTTTCGCCTTTAAAACTTCGAAAACATTCATTACACTGGATATCATCTCCTTCACAATTACTTTCATTTCTAAAACATCTATCAAATTTTAATAAACATTTATGCTGATCGCTTCTTTTATAACTCACAGTAATCACAATACAGTGACCGCCGCTTATAAGAAACACGTTCGTTTCGCTCGTTTTGTTTCTTATAAGCAGTTGTTTCTTAAATCCGGAAATTTTTTAAATATCGTTCTTCCATTGTAAATACTAACTATTGAACACAGTTTTACAGAATTTAAAAGATAAATGTATATAAGCAAAATATTAGTACGTACATAATACATTTGTAAATTAAGTTTTGCATTCAAAAATATTTCTTATTTTACAAATTAAGCCTTACAACTTAAAATATTATCTATATGCATATAGTATGCAGTTAAATAAGAATAAAAAGTAAAACTCATAGGTCGTTCATTTATGTATAAGAGCAAAGTACATTTTCATACATATCGTAATCTATTACTGAGGAATAGCAAAAAACTTATGCAGTGTTGTTTGTGTTAATGAGTCTGTGATTAGTTTACGTACATCCATTTCTAAATCATAAAATAGTCCATAAACTTTTTCTGATGCCCCTCTGTGTTCAAAAGTTTTTCTAATTATAGTTAGGGCTTCTCGCGACTGTTTGGCTGTAGGAAAATTTTCTTCTTGTGGAACTTCGTCTTCATTTTCTTCTTCATTGCAAACATTCTGAATTTTCGCACTATGTCATCATCACTGTTTTCTTTAGATGTTTGTAAATTTTCGTCGTTGTGAATCCATTCTTCGAAAGGTGATTCTAATTTTTCTTCATCTTCTGCTAGTATGTCGACATTATTTTTCAAAAATCCTGCTTTATGGAAGCAATTAAAAATGTATATGTCAGAAACCTTTTTTCATGCGCCTGCGATCATATGGATAGAGCATCAAGCAGGGTTATTTTCTTGCTTACTGACTACACTGAGGTAGAGAATCATACTTTTTAAGTAAACTTTGCTTTTCAAGCAAAGTAAGGGGGTTTTCTCTTTTGCGACATGTTTCCACTAGCAAAACATAAAATGACTAACTAAAGCTGTACGAATCTTATTTGAGTGCATAAGCAAAGATGCCTTTCCTTATCAGTACGTTTCCTTAACTGCCAAAAGATTAAAATTCGTTTCTTACTGGTTTGGGGTTGTTCCCCCCAAGCATTTCTACGGAGAAATTCTCTGTCATCCTTTGTTACATAGCAAACTCCCACCCCCTTCCCGTACGCCCAGAGACAAGAGATAACAACTCGTCCTTCAGTTAACCTTAAACAAATCGATTTTTTTTTACGCCCGCGTCGCAAGGAAATCAACAAATTTTCTGTAGAAAACTGTTTCTTATAAGCGGAATCGTGTTTCTTATAAGCGACACAATTTTAATGTTAAAACGAAGTTTGTATTTGTTTCTGTCGTTTTGGGTCTTATAAACGGCTGTTTCTTATAACCACTGAATCTTATAACCGGCGGTCACTGTAATTGCTTTTTCCTAAAAATCCTGTAACAGATGTAATGGTATCAAAATGATTTCTATTTTTTAAAATGTAAATACAAGTAGTTTTATAAGTACCACTGTATTCTTTCATTAAAATTTTCTCTACAAAATATAGTAATTTGAATATTTAAGAATTCTTCAAAATTTTTAACATGCTCTAAATTACAAATTTCTAAAGGAATTTCACACATTTCATGTAATTTTTCAGCTAACGTTTTTTGTAATTTTCTTCCTTTTTTAATATATAGAATGTCATTTATAGTTAGTTTTTTTATAGTTTAATTTTTCACATAAAAGTTCAGGATTTTGAATAGATAGAGCAACTACAATAGATCTAGATAAACATATATTATTGTTATTTTTAATTTGACAAATACTCTTTTTGTTTGCGATATCATCATCTTTTGAGAATTTTTAGATGTTTTCCTCCGTGTGGTAATTCTATGACATGAAAATCGAATGTACATTCTTTAATATCTAATTCTTTGTATTCAACTTTATGTGTTAAAACATCTAAATAGGTATCATAAGCCTCTCTAGTTGACATCATTTTAGGATGAAAAGGTTGACTTCATGCAGGATTGTGTACTATAATATCTACTTTTCCTTCTACTTTTTCAATAGTTTTTCTAAATAAATCCTTTAAAATATTATGATATTGTACAGGTCTAAGTTCATTGATTTCTACAATTTTATGAATATACCTATGTGTTATATTTTTAAAAATATTTTTGACTAATTTGAACAATTTCATAATCAAGTTTAAATAAATCTTCAAGATTAACTTCTATTTCTACTTTCTTTTCTTTCTTTTTTACCAATTCTCCATCTTTATATTTCAAACCAAAATAATCAAATATATCCTTAAGTTTACGCCTATTTTTAGGTTCATTAATAAATTGTTTCAATTGTTCTGTAAGATCAGGAGTAAATAATTTTTTAAGATTCAGTACTGTTTTAATATTTTTTTCTTCTTTTGGCTTAAATTCCTTTTTATCAAATTTCAAATTAAAAGAATCAAAAAACTTTTAAATTTTATTACGTTTTTCAGGTTTTCTAATAAATATTTTCTTCTTTTTTTCCAAGTATTTTGATATATCTAAATTTAATAAATCTACTAAAACAGGTTTATATTCACCTGTTTTTCTGATATATTTAATTAATAATCTAATTAAATCATCCTTCTTACAACCTTTAGATTGTTTAATATTGAATTGTTTTACTACTTTTCTAAGTTCACCAATAGTCTTTGACTTTAAGGTGAGCTCCATTTATTAGGAAACATTTTTTGAAATACTTTTTCCTGGAAGATGCTTACTGTGATAAATACTTTTTAAATGTCTCTTTTTGTGTGTATATGTATATTGCATACCACATTCACATTTAATTTTTTTATATTTGATTATGGAATCACAACATTTACAATGACTTTGGAAATAAATTTTTTCATTTCTATGATATATATAAAACTTATTTACTGATTTCATAGTCAAACAGCGTATACACTTTTTTGTAAGCTCCATGTATTAGGAAACATTTTTTGAAATACTTTTCAATTTAACATAAGTATATCATATATAGTAATATTTTCACTTTTTTGTAAGAAATCACTCCATATTTTTTTATATTTCTTTTTGATTTTATAACAAAGGCTTTGGACCTTTATATTATTTTCAATTTTAAAAATATCACAAATCTTTTTCATAAAATAATAATAATTAACCGATTTTTCATAATACATAAAATCTAAACATTTTAAAAACATTTCCTCAACTTCTTGAGTAATATTATACCTCCTTTTTATTCAATTAAAATAACTAATTCTACTTTTATTTCTTTGTTTTAAACTCTCGTAATCTATAATATAAAAATATTCATCATCTGAATACATTAATTTCATCTTTAAATTATGCGCTACTTCATTATCTGAAACTTCATTATCTGAAATATCAATCGATTCAACCATTTCAACACCATCAAAAAAGTTAACATTCATTTATATACAAGTAAGATATACCCGCAATGTGGTATCAAAAAATCATTTTGTAGGATTCCAAAACTGATGATTAGTAATGGCTCAGATCTGAGCCATCACAATTAAAGGATGAAATATATAATAACTGGTACTAAGAAAAGAACTCAGTTTAACATTATGAATATCTAATGATTTTTATGATAAAGTTTATAAAATTAATTTAATAAAGAATATAAAAATAAATTAAAAAAAGAAAGTATATAAAGATGATGCTCCAAGAAAATTATCAATAATTAAAAAGAATGATATCCTATGTTATAAGAGCTAGGGGTGATACATCACCCCCCGTAAAAATCATCATTATTGATTTAAAAGTTAAAGATTTTGAAAAATTTAAACTAATTCCCAACATTGCATAAATCAGATGTCCAACTATTAAATTCATCAGGATATCTGATGTTTTACAAAATATTTATTTCCTTTCTTTTTTATGATTTTTTCAATTTTATATACATCTTTTTTATTATATTTTACCATTTCATTTTCATAAAAAGTTCCTACAATTTCTTTACTGTTTAAATCTTTTAATCGATAAGTAATTGGATCTGTTTTTAATACTTCAGATATTATAAAAATCTCTTTAGTAAATGTAGAATCATCTACTTTCCTGAATGTTTTTTTAATTGTTGATATTCTAACACTATCCCCTATCTTAAATTTAGGTTTTTTTATGATCTTTTTAGTATATAAATTTTTATAAACTTGAGATTCATTTTCGTCTCGACTACCCTCAACGGGTGTCATTTTTATTGATCTATGATATGAATTGTTATAATTTTTAAGTAATTTGGGTAATACATCAATATATCTTTTAGTATATATCTTTTATAATTTTTTCTCTTGTACTTCTATTAAATCTCTCAGCTATTGCAGATTTCATTTCTTTATTATAAGTCGTAAAGCAATGTATATTATTATCTTTAAATAATTTTTGTGTAACTTTTCCTGTAAATTCAGTACCTTCATCTGTCAAAATGAATTTTGGCTTTCTTTCTTTAAAAACTTGTTTAAAACCTTGTACTACTTCTTCAGATGTTTTTCTTTTTATAGGGAAATCCCAAGCATATTTATTAAAAGCATCTATAACTGTTAACAAATAATTAGTTCCATCATTATATTTGCTATAATTTTTTATAAATAACAAATCAGCGTCAAATTGATTATTACCGTTTGGAACATAAACTCTCCTTTTAAATTTACGAATGACAGGTTTATATCTAGTATATACATCTTGTTCATGTAAAAATTCTTCAACATTAGGTAATCCTGTTTTTCTTTTCAATTCTTGAATACCACAATAACCTATTTCTGGATTATAATATGTCTGTCTCTTTTAAATTTTTCTCTCTGATCCTAAAAAAGTATTCTTTTTACTTCCACAAATTGTACAAATACCTTTACCCAGTGGTTTATTATTTTTAGTTTCATGATAATTTTTAGTTTCGGTTTTCTTTTTACACTTGACACAATATATAGAAGGAGAAATTTCTAACCCAAAAATTTGTTTAACTTTAATAGGTTTAATAATTCCTCTATCTAATCTTTCTCGAAATGTAGGATCTTGTATTGCATTTAAATCATATATTAATTCTTGATCAGCAACATGTCTCTGTTTTGTATCTTTTGTTTTACTATAAGAAATATCATGTTTTTTACATGCTTTATCAACTCTATTTATTCCAGGATCACCTCTTTTTAATCTTTTTTCTAATTTTGTAAATGGACCACAATATTGATATCCTGGTAAATGCATTTCTGGAGGATTTATTTTATCTTGTAACCATCCATCAATATCACCGCCTTCCATTTATTTAGGATGAATAAATTTATATCCGTTCATTTGCATTTGTTTTACATATTTTTCAACTGGATTAAATTTTAAACTTTTTATGAAATCCTTTTCTCACATATAAATTTCTTCTTCTGTCATTTCCTTAGCTTTAAACGAATTAATGAGTTCTTTATAAAAATTATAACAATGTCTATATTCTTCTTTTCTTTCTGCTATTTTTAATGCAAGATCAACGGCTTCTACAACTCCTGCAGATAAACTTAAGCAAGCAAGTGGTATAAAAGCAATAGCTGATAAACCCGTTCCACTTAGGATGTTGCTTATTGATTGCTTAGGATGCCACTTTGCTTATTGATAATGAAATACTTATCTTTTGATACAAATTTCTACTCTTTCTGTAAACATACAATCTTTTTTCTAAATATTCTTCCATTTCATTTATATAGGATCAAATTTTTTTCTATATCTCATTTTTGGATTCACTAAATCTAACATTAAAAAATCGTATTGTTTTTGAACACTTTTAGTATATATTTATTTGAATTCTTCAGTACTTAATTTACCATCTATCTCTCTTATAATCTGTTGAATTTCTTTTGGTTGAAGATTGAAAAATATAAAGTAATTACAGTTCTTTCTTATATTGATAGAAGTTGAATAATAAGACTGTGATAAATAAATAATGGATGCATTTTTCTTTCTACCTCTGATAAATAATTTCTGCATGGTTTTTTGATCTTTCTCGGTCACACAATCATTGAAAATAACTAAATTTCTTAATAAAGGATTTAAATCATCTACAGTAATAAAATCATCTGAAGAAAAGAATACTTCTTTTTTGTATTTATCATATAATTCTAATAATGTTTTCTTATTCTTTATAGTTTTACATTTCAAAATATCTTCTCTTTCTATATCTTCAAACATTGTATATTTTTCTTGTAATTTAGAATATTTAGGTTCGTATAAATCTTTTGAGCATATATATAGTGCATCAAAATTCAAAAAATCGTAAATCATATTTAACAGTATATTTGTTTTACGCGAACCTGAAGGCCCTGTTATAAGTAATCTAAATGGATGTTTAGGTAACAAAGGATGTTGTTTAGAATCAGGTAACTCATCTGGTTCCGTGTAATCTTTAATTTTTATCATTTATATAACAGTAAAAAATAAAATTTGCTGCAGTAAAAAATAAAATTAACTGCAGTAAAAAATTAATATTATATAAATGAACAAATTAGAAAAAGAACGAAAACACAAGTTTATAAAGCAAATAAAAGATTCAATTAAATTAGTAAAATTAGAAAAAGAAATAAGAAAGAATAGTGAAGATCAACTAAAAGAAAAATTAGGTATTCTAAAAACCTTAGAGGAATTTCACATCCAGTCACTCAAGAAATTGAAAAATATGAAAAATCAAATAAAGAAGTTGTAAAAAGTATTCAAAATGCTGTAGAAAATATTTCATTTCCATCTATAGAAGAGTCTGAACCTATCAAAGCTGTGAAAGAATTAGTAGAACGATCTATTACTTATGATATCGATCAAAATTTAAATTTAAAATATTTAAAAGAGGGAAAATTATACAGACCTTCAGTATTTTTAAACGATCAAGAAAAATTAGAGGAGATGTATACAAAAGCTGTATAAAAAATAAAGATGTATAAAAAAATACAAGCTATACAGATGAGTGAATTAAATAAAAAGTTTGGTCATTATGAAGAAGAATCTTATAGAGAAAAAATTATTGAAGAGATTTGTAAAGTTAAAAAAATCTTGAAAGAATGTGTTTATCTTTTGAGAAAAGATGAAAAATAAATATTTTATAAAAATGTTTCTAAATAAATGTATGCTATATATAATAATGATAAAAGAAAAGAATCTTTCTTAAATATAGAGAATCCTACTGAAGTGATATCTATTTCTGTATTTTATCATACTTCATTTGAAGGAATAGAAAATTTAACAAATTTAAAAAAATTATATTGTGGTGACAATAAATTAACTTCACTTGAAGGAATAGAAAATTTAACTAATTTAAAAGAATTAAATTGTGGAGGAAATAAAATAACGCCACTTGAAGGAATAGAAAATTTAATAAAATTAGAAAAAATTTATTGTGGAGTAAATAAATTAACGTCACTTGAAGGTATGAAAAATTTAATAAATTTAGAAAAATGATATTCTAGAGTAAATAAATTAACGTCACTTGAAGGAATAGAAAATTTAATAAATCTAGAAAAATTAGATTGTGGAAAAAATAAATTAACTTCACTTGAAGAAATGAAAAATTTAACAAATTTAAAAGAATTAGATTGTGGAAAAAATAAATTAACTTCACTTGAAGGAATGAAAAATTTAACGAATTTAAAAGAAATATATTGTGGAGAAAATAAATTAACTTCACTTGAAGGAATAGAAAATTTAACTAATTTAGAAGTATTATATTGTGGTGTAAATAAATTAACGTCACTTGAAGGAATAGAAAATTTAACAAATTTAGAAAAATTATATTGTGGAGTAAATAAATTAACGTCACTTGAAGGAATAGAAAATTTAACTAATTTAAAAGAATTATATTGTAGAGAAAATGATATTACATCCCTAAATGAATTAATATTTTTGTCTAGAATAAATGAAGTATGGTATGATGTAGATAAAATAAATTTATCTCCGATTTTAAGAAGACGATTATTTCATAATAATGTATATAATGACTCTCAAAATGTGCATAATACATATATTCAAAAATCTTTGAGAGAGGCTATCATAAAATTACTAAATACAGAATTTAAATATGATTTAGATGAATGCATTAAAGAATTAGGTATAGAAATTAAAAGAAACTTACTAGAGGAAGAATTCCATAATATTAAATTTAGAGAGATATTAGTTGTTGTGTTTAATAGAATTTTAAAAAATGAGAATAAAAATGAAATAAAAGTGTTAAAAGATGAACTAAAAGAGGGTGATGATAAATGTTTTGTTGGGAAAGTAACTAGAATAATTAATGTACTAAATGGATTTGATCCTGATGTTTCTATTACAATTTCTGATAATGAACAAAAAAATATTATAGCTGAAAAAATATTTAGAGAGTCAAAGTCTGATGAAGAATACAGAGAAAAACTTAAAAATGAGATGGAAGAAAGAGGTTTTACAGATTATGAAGAATAGGTGAATTTATATTTATAAAAATGTTTACTAATAAATGGAAGAGTTCAATAGACTGAGAGGTTATCCTAAAACGTTTAAATTAAATGATTTAAATCCTGGGGAATATGATCTGATATCATTGAGAAAAATTAATACTAAATATGGAGATTCAGTAATCGTAAAGTTAGATGTGGAAGTTGAAGAAAAAAAGTATTACCTTGCGAATAAACATGGAAAACTTTATGATGTATCAATAAATAAAATCAATAAAGGTAGATATATATTTAAGTATTCGGGTATAATTGATGATAAATATGAATTAGAGAAAGCTTAATCATCCTCTTTTTTAAAATTATGAGTTTTTAAAGATTATGAAGAATGGATGTATTTATAAAAATTTTGTTAAGATCTTTCTTTAATTGTATCATATTTAGGTGGGGATATGTTTCCCCACCTGAAAATTTATTATTATATATAAAATATAGTATATTATTTGTAATTATCATTTCTTTTTTATCTTTCAAAGGAAACCATGTATCAATTTCCTAAATTTAATTGATAATCTTTAGATTTTATATAATTTATAATATTATATTCTTCTTTATATTTATCATAGTCTTTTTTATTATTTAAAAAGATGTTTTCTGAGACGATCCTATTTTGGGATAGTGTCAAATCATCAATAAATTCTAATATATTTAGAGTTATTAATATCTCTTCTTTATTATCTAAACATGACCAGGTCAGGTCCTCTTTTTTTTATTTTGACATTTTCATATTTTTATAATTCTTTTTTAATTTTATAAAAAAAGGGGAGGTCTCAACCCCACCCTTTAAAAACAGGGCATTTTTAATTTAAATCTATATTTTTTAATATATTAGAGGGCTCAGCTCCTCTTTTTTCACACATTTATTTTCTTTCATATATTCAAAGATTTTGATAGATTTGGTCTCAATAATGTCTCATTTTTAAGTCAAAATGAATGAAATTTTAGAGTTCTAAAACTCTCTTGATTTTCGATTTTTTTTTTAAATATGCATTTTTGAATGATTTTAAGCATTTTTGAATGATATTATACATTTTTGATCTTAAGAGGTTGTCCTGGTTTTTAATAATTTGGAGGAAAGTAGTAGTATATTGGGTGGACTCTTGAACAAAATGACTATGTCATTTTGTCCCAGAGTCCACCCCATATACTACTCATATTATACTTGAATAGCAAGCAGGTCTAAAGAGCTCGTGAATAGTTTTGGGTACGGCTCATATATATATATATATATATATATATATATATAATAATAATAGTAGTTTGAAAGTCCAATGAACGAAAGTAAGAAGCTACAACACAATAAACCTAACTTCCTAAAACACCCACAAAATAAAATATAAAACAGCAAATCATCAATCAAATGTAAAAAAATACAAAACACTAGTAATCAAGTTATAGAAAATCAACAAAATTCAATGGTATGGAAACGAATAAAGAAAATCTTAAAAATTCAAGCTAAATCGCTATACACGTAAGGGCTAAGCCTAAAATGTGGAAATGTTCACTTCGTAAAATTCATTCTCAAGTCCAAGCATTTTGACGAAGCAAACACAAAAAATGTATGTTTCTGAAGAAATAGATAGATTATTTCTATAAACTATTTCTACTTGGACGACATACATAAAGAAGGAATAAAAAAGAAAACATGAATACCTGGAAAATGCACAGCATATGTCCAAACGAGTCGAAACCGGGAACTCTGAATGAAGAGACCAGTGTTACCATTCGCAAAGAAGAAATAAAAAAATGATCTACTGTTGCCATTCGTAAGAATTGAAAAACAGTAAAGCGTAAAGGAAAGAAAAAGTAATAATATACAAAAAGAGCTACTAAAAGATGGGGCTAATAATAGTAAGGCTGACGAAGAGAATGTAAAAATAAAAATAATAATAATTAGGGTTGCACCGAATATTCGGTTAGTATTCGGTATACTGCCTATTCAGCAGTTAAACCGAATATTCGGTTCAGGCGAATACTTTAATATTCAGCCGAACCGAATAGTAAAAAAAATTAAAATATTCGACAATTGATAAAGCGCATTTTTTTATACAATGAATGAAAGTTATAGTATCATAGTACAAAATTAATTCAAATTGTTACTTATCAATATTATCGCATTTAAAATAATTTTAATGTAAAAGAAAACACTCTGATATTAAATTTTGTTGTTTTTTAAATTTTTCTTAAATCTTATCACACCTTAACCTTACTAACTCGTTTAAATATGAAACAGTAACCAGAAAATAAAACTCATATCAAAAATATAATAAATAATTTTTTATAAAATATGCAACTAAAAAAAAAAATAATTTATTTCACCAATATTAAAAAAAATCTAATGTAGGCAACACATGACATTCCTTATACAATGCAATGAATTTACTACTTTTACAGCTAAAAAAAAATGTTATTCTTATAGTAGGTACTTATATTTTTTCCATGATATTGAATTTTCTTCAATGAGTCGTCATTTTCGTTGATTTAGAGTCATTTTTATCAATTTGGCGAGATTTTTGTTAATTTGGCAATAATTAAAAATGTCACCAAGTTGGCTACATTCCGCCAAAATCTCACCAAGCATTATGGATGGAGAAATAAGTTATTCTTACAGAAGATAAATGACTATTGGTGTTCAAATACAAAAGTATTACTCAAAGTATCTTTTTTAATGAATGGAACGAGCTAGATCCACGAGAATGATGTCACCCAATTTATCGCATGGTATTACATATGAAAAGTGAACATGTTTCTCAACAGGAAATAATTTTTTTTATTTTATATGATTTTTTGATAATTTTTTTGAAAAATGTACAATATCTCGAGAACGGTTCATGTTAGCGTTCTAAAATTTATGTCAATCGTTTTCTAATGAAAAATTAGATAAGAAATGTCTATTTGCGTAACTTTATTTGCGGTTTTGACTTTTTGACGATTTTTTCAAAATTTCACTCGAAAATTTAGGGGGTTCTGAACATCCGATTGCATATAAAAAAAAAATCTGATGTGGGCAGCACATGACTTTCCTTATATAATGCAATGAATTTACTACTTTTACAGTAAAAAAAATAGATTATTTTTATAGTAGTTATTTATATTCTTTCCAAGATATTGCATTTTCGTCAATGAGTCGTCATTTTTCATGTCGTCATCATCAATGAGTGGTCATGGATTTAGCGTCTTTTTATCCATTTGGCGAGTTTTTCGTTAATTTAGCAACATTTTAAAAAGTCGCCAAGTTGGCGACATTCCACCAAATTCGTTGCCAATATCTCGCCAAGCGTTATGGACGAAGAAATAAGTTATTCTTAAAGCAGATAAATGACTATTGGCGTTCAAATACAAAAGTATTATTAAAAGTATCTTTTTTCATGAATGGAACGAGCTAGATCCACGAGAATGATGCCACCCAATTTATCGCATGGTATTACATATGAAAAGTGAACATGTTTCTCAATGGGAAATATATTTTTTTTTATTTTATACGACTTTTTGATAATTTTTTTAAAAAAATGTGCAATATCTCGAGAATGGTTCATGTTAGCGTTCTAAAATTTGTCAATCGTTTTCTAATGAAAAATTAGATAAGAAATGTCTATTTGCATAACTTTATTAGCGGTTTTGACTTCTTGACGATTTTTTCAAAATTTCACTCGAAAATTTAGGAGGGTTCTGAACATTCGATTGCGTATGAAAACAATAGGCTTCCAGTGTTTATGGATTGTGATTTTTGTACCAAATTTCGTTCGAATCGGTCCATTCGTTCGTTAGTTATCGTCTCCAAAGACACACTGACACGCACGCACACACACACACAGACAGACATCACTTCAAAAATGTTTGATTCGCGATCAGGGATGTTTGAAACGTGCTCTCCCGTCACAAAACTTTCCTTATACATTATGTATATAAGGAAAGTAAAAAGGTGAAGGTGATTAATATATATAAAAAAAAAAACTTGGATGAATATTCAATTTTACAGTATTTTAATTTCTTAAGTTTTACACCACATGAAATATGAAATATTGTTTAAAAGCATAAACTAATTATTCTTTGTAATCAAAGTTTAATAGAGGTAAGTTATGGTGCAGAAACATTACGCGTTCTGCATTTTCAGGTTGCAGCCTATTACTTTTTGGTTCATAAACATTCCCTGCTTCTGAAAATAAACGTTCACTATCAATGCTGCTAGCTGGTGCAGACAAGTACTTTCTTCCTATCTTTGCAAGTATAGGGCTGGAATGCTGATTTTCTCGCCACCACATCAATGGATTATTGTTCCTTGGTATCAAGGGATAGGTAAACATTCAATTCATTAGAATTATTTGTCTGTTTAAATGAACTGTAATGTTTATTTGAAGTTGTTTCTGTGGATTTAGCAATTTCACTAAAGTACTGCCAAAAGGAATTGTACACATTTTGTGAAAAAGAATTATCCTTCTCTTTTGGTGTAATTTCTGTATCACTTGTCGTCAACATCAACTCATAATTAG
The DNA here is from genome assembly GCA_951213105.1 of Amaurobius ferox. NCBI lineage: Eukaryota > Metazoa > Arthropoda > Arachnida > Araneae > Amaurobiidae > Amaurobius > Amaurobius ferox. Next base: position 16,869,418 of record OX578152.1, on the reverse strand, counting down.
TTTCCTGCATTTTTCGTTTGAGAGCAGATACTGCCTCTTCAACTTCATTAGTGAAAAATGCCGTTTTGAAACGTGGGTCTAGCAGAGTTGATAAAAAAAAGAATTTGTTTTTGTAAATGTCTGAAAAGCGTTCCGCCAGTCCAGTCTTCAATGTCTCTTTCATTGTACCAACACCGAAGAATTCTGGTCCATTCTTTGATAAGTAGAGTTTCAAAGTTGAAACAGTTGGAATTACTTCTGATAGAATTGATTCTTTACTACTTATAATTTTCGTAATTTCTTCAAATGGCTGGAGAAAACGAAGGATAGTTTTTCTACGGTGTCCCACTCATCTGCTTTTAAATTACTAATTCCGTACTCGTGTTGAAAATAACGAAATAGCCTTTTTTTGTTCTACCAGACGTTCTAACATGTAGAAAGTACTGTTCCATCTTTTGCTTACATCTTGTATAAGTTTTTTGGGAGTTATATGCAACTCTTCTGTTTGTATTTTTTGTTGATTAGTACAAGTCAGGGGAGAATGATTGAAATGTGTAACTATTTTTCTTGAGTTTGAAATAATATCTTTAACCACTCTTTGTGATTCAATTCCACCATGTATAACTAGTTGCAGAGTATGAATGAAGCAAGATGCATTATTTATGTGTGCATCCCTAACAGCTTTGACCATGTTAGGTCCATTATCTCGAATCAAAATATGTAATTTTTTGGATACATTCCAATCTGATATTAGTTGTTTTAATATTTCACCAATATTTTATCCTGTGTGACTGCTAGGAAAGTGCTTTACATTAAGAGCAGCACTTTTTCTTTCAAAATCAATAGTAGTAATCCAATGGGCAGTAAAACTAATAAAACTGCAATTGTTAACTGAAGTTCATATGTCAGATGTAACTTCAGCCATTTTAATTAGTGATGATATTTTACTTTTGCATTTTAAATAAATATCAGATGACATTATCAGTAAAATAATTCCTTGATGGTATTTAGTACTGAGGTTGGGCTTTTTTCATAAGATTTTAAAACCAATATCATTTATAATTCTGAATGGTTGATTGTCAATGGCAATCATTTCCCCTATGGCATAATGTAAATCTACTGATCTTGCATCTTTGATATCCCACAGTTTTTTGCTTTTTTTCTGAAAACAAGCCTGTACAGTTTGCTATTTTCTTTTTACACCACGACTACTGCATGGACTGTCTTGATCTGCATCAAACACTTCAGCTTCCACATTGCTTGAACTTATATTTTCTTTCAGTTGATGTGGATGTTTCATTGTCAGATGGTTATTTAATGCAGTTGTTGTAGCTTTTCTTCCAATACCACCTCTAGAAACACAAATTTTACAAAGCTTTCATCTAGCCTTCATTGCATCCTCATCTAAAATCTCAAAGAAATCCCAAACAGGACTTATCTTTTTAGTATAAAAACTCATTCTTCTATAATAATGCAAAGTAAAATAACTATCTATAAAGAGCACTTATATTACAGGAACACATCCAAGTAGAAGTAACTGTCTAAAATGACTGCTTCTGAATCATACCAGCCTTAGGTGTAAATGGTTTAAGGCAGTCAAAAAAATTATCAGCTACTTTCAGCTTTCTAACTATTTCCAAATTCTATCAGTAAACCATTTACTTATGATAATAGAGAAGATACTGAGGGTGCCATAGGTGTTCCTTTGTATCCATTAAAATGTGTCAAATAAGATAACCAAAGAATTAGGCCCCATTGTAGTCAACCCTTCTAATTTCATTCATGATTTCTGAAGAGAAGATTACTTTGTTGAGTCTTTTGTCACAGGGTGGGTACACCTATCTGTAACTGTTTAGTTATCTATCAGTATCTACTCTGTTGTAGTTTGCAAGACCAGGTGTGACAACAACTTAAAAAATCTGATGTGGGCAACACATGACTTTCCTTATATGAATTTACTACTTTTACAATTAAAAAAAATGTTATTCTTATAGTAGATACTTATATTCTTTCCAAGATATTGAATTTTTTTCAATTAGTTGTCATTTTCATTGATTTAGCGTAATTTTTATCAATTTGGCGAGATTTTTGTTAATTTGGCAACAATTAAAAATGTCGCCAAGTTGGCGACATTCCGCAAAATTTGTCGCCAAAATCTCGCCAAGCGTTATGGACAAAGAAATAAGTTATTCTTACAGCAGATAAATGACTATTGGCGTTCAAATACAAAAGTATTACTCAAAGTATCTTTTTTTATGAATGGAACGAGCTAGATCCACGAGAATGATATCACCCAATTTAGCACATGGTATTACATATGAAAAGTGAACATGTTTCTCAATAGGAAATATTTTTTTTTTATATAACTTTTTGATAATTTTTTTGAAAAATGTGCAATATCTCGAGACCGGTTCATGTTAACGTTCTAAAATTTATGTCAATCGTTTTCTAATGAAAAATTACATAAGAAATGTCTATTTACGTAACTTTATTAGCGGTTTTGATATTTTGGCGATTTTTTCAAAATTTCACTTGAAAATTTAGGGGGGTTCTGAACATTCGATTGCGTATAAAAACAATAGGCTTCCAGTGTTTATGGATTATGATTTTTGTACCAAATTTCATTCGAATTAGTCCATTCGTTCGTCAGTTATCATCTCCACAGACTCACTGACACACACACACATACTTTCACACACACACATACTTTCACTCTCTCTCTCTCTCACACACACACACACACACACACACACACACACACACACACACACACACACACACACACATCACTTCAAAAATGTTTGATTCGTGATCAGGGATGCTTGAAACGTGCTCTCCCGTCGAAAACTCGAATTCGAATTTTCGACCCCGTCACAATACTTTCCTTATACATTATGGTATATAAGGGAAGTAAAAAGAATGACTAGACATTCTGACAAAGTATCCTTTCCACTTTAAAAAGAAAAATGATTTGGCAATGTTTGAATTTGACTGCTCAGTTTCAATTTTGATAAAATTATTTATCAGTTACATTACAGAAGAGACTAAGATAACAAAAATTCACTTGAATAAATTGTAATTCTAATTTGTAATGATATTTTAAGCAACTTGGGTTTGTATTTGTATGTAAGGTAAATGCAAGATTCTCTATAACATAACATGAAGCCATGATTACCACATATCAGATATTAACTATCAATTATCAATTTACGCAGATAAACATAAACCAAGTTAAGTAGCCATTTACTATATTAATTTGCTTTTGAAATGATTTATTTTATTTTTTATTTATTTTAAATTAATAATTATACTTAATGTAAATGCATTTAAAAAAGGCACAAAATAGAAACATTTTCTATTTTAAATTGGCATAAAATAGAAATATTACCTTAAAAAAATTTAACCGAATATTCGGTATTCGGCTGAATATTCGGTTAGAATTTTAACCGAATATTCAGTATTCAGTATTCGGCAAAATATGGTATTTGGTGCAACCCTAATAATAATAATACAAGAGAATGGAGATGTCTGGCTAATATAAGATACAATGAATAGAATTACAAGATACTATGAAAAGAATTATGAAAATCCAGCTATTCTAAATTTTTTGAACAATTCCATTTGCTAAATAAGAGGGATATTTATATAAATTGCTGGTAATTTTGAGATTATTTATATGCATAGCATGAAATTTTTTATCAGATAATCTATAAATTCTAAAAAGCTGATTAAGTATAATATTTCTAAACAATTGAATCAAGTTACAGGAATTAAATGGTAAGATTTTATTAATATTAAAATTATAGTCTTTTTTATCATATAAATTTGTAACAATTCTATTAGAAAGATCAATAAAAAGATTTAAATCCAAAAAATTAATATTATTACTAATACTAGCTTCATTAGGAATTAATTCCAAATTGTCTGGATAGAAATCTATACCTATGAGATAATTTTCAGTATGTACTAAGCAAATCAGATCATCAACATATCTGTAAAAAGTATAATCTATTGAAGTAAAAGACTTTTCATAATGATAAAGGTATAAATTAGCTAACATACTGCTACTGAAGCCTCCCTGTGGAACTCATATATATATATATATATATATATATATATATATATATATACAGGCTGACACAACTGGCATTTTGACTCCAAGCAATTCACTCAGTTATCGTCTGTCTGTGGTATTTCAATGGTACGTACATGTTACATGCTGATATTTCTTAAGCAATTTAGTTGTAAAGCAGTTGCTTCTGCTTTCAAACAATTATACCAATTATTCAAGAAAGTAGTCTAAAATGTTTTGATTTTCTCCATATCCCGAGAAAAAGATGAGAAAATACATACCTCTAAGAATTTGCAGTGATCAATATAATTTTCTATCTTCTTAAATTCCTCTTCTTGTTTTAACAAATGATTAGACATGGTGTTTCTAAAAAATAGATATAATTAAACATTTTCAGATAGTTTAATTAAAAAAAATTAACTGTGAATATAAAACCTGGAGAATAAGGTAGGCTGATATGATGATGAGAATAAGGTAATAATATAGGCTGGAGAATAAGAACTTTATTCTCCAGCCTATTGTTTAACTTCATTTAATTTTTAGAATTTCTTATTGGTGTTTTTTACTGAGAATTAGAATGTTCGTACATTTTAAAAAAATCACTAAAATAATAAGACGAATGAATTACTTTTCGATATATTAAAAATATTTCCAACTATACTACTGATTTTTTAGAAAAGTATAAATCTTTTCCTCATTTCAGAATCTATGCTTAGCATAAAAAGAAAAAAGAAAAAATCTTGAAAACTACATAAAATAGAAGTTAGGGACTATTTTTCACACGTTAACATGGGAAAAATGAAACAAGCGGTTGGAGAAAAAGTATTCTCTTAAATTAGTTTTATTTCAATTATTGTCCCTTAATTTTTTGAATATTAAAAATGAATAGTTTTAATGCAGTATCTAAATAATATTCTACAGCATAAATTAAGAATATGGTTAAGATTTAATTGAATAATTGTCAAATACATTAAAATGTATATTGATGGCTCGCTGAAAATAGCATTCAAGAACATATCAATTGCATATAAATTAATCTTGTTTTTGAAAATTTATCAGTTTTAAATTCAATTTTCCTTACACATCATTCAATGAAAACTGCTAGAACAGATCATCACAGAACTATCAATGCTAGAACTTGGGTGTGTTACACAGATTCCAACTGGGTAGGATGTGTTGATGACCGCAAATGTACAAGTGGTTTTATTGCTTTTTAAGGAGGAGTTCTTTACATGGAGAACATGTAAACAAAAGTGTGTTGCCTTATCTACAATGGAGGCAGAATATATTGCCCTGTCAGAAGAGGGAAAAGAACTTTAGTGTGTAAGCGGAATACTTGAAAAATGAAAGTTTTCAAAATCACTTTTGATGTGCTGTTCATTTTTGTAAAAATGCTATTGAAAACAATCACACAAAGCACATAGATATACGATACCACTATGTAGGGCGATTCCACTGTCACGTGCGGGACATTCAGACTACAATTTCAACTATATTTTCTTGTAGACGTTTTTTGTAAGAATGAAGTTTTAGAATTTGTTATGGTCTGATGAAAGTACTTCAGCTGGGTGATTTTATAAGCATAAGAAATTTTTCATAAACTTTTCAAATCCCAAGTTTTTTAATTAAACCTAACTGTCACATGCAGGACACACCATTTGACAGGACTTTTTATTACATCTCTTTCCAACAAAAATTTCTCTGAATCTGCTGTAGTCACGTGACTTCAGCATTTTTTTATATATCTCCTAGGTTCATATAAATTATTCATAAATGTTTATAGGCGGTAAGGTAAGCATATACCCAGGTAATTTTTCCAAGAAGTTTATTTTAATGTGAAAGTACTAAACTATTATTATAATATGAATATTAATTATTTATTATTAATAATATATTAATAGTAAAATATATATATAAAGAGAAACACAATTTGAAACAAAAATTAAAGCAAAGCTTTTATATACCAAACAGAAATATAAAGTATTTAAATCATAGCTAGTATTTTCTTTGTAATGTTTGATTACAGTTTTACAGGTCAACAAATTTACAAGAGCCTCTACTATTAGCTACAACTGGTGCTGAAATAACCTTCACTATCTCTTCCCATTTGTAAGGAATTTCGTCACGATGTTTTGGCCACTTGAAGTAGCCCCTGATTTTTGACTCCTCCATCACGTTTACTACAAATCTACCATTTTCTTCTCTTTCGGTAATTTCCCCTGGATAGAGTTTGTCCTCATAATTTACAATGACCCATTTTCCACATACCAGGTCTTCACCAGAAATCAAACATGGTGAATTGCTGTTTCCAAAGGCGATATTTTCATTCGAAAGAGAACGGGTTCGCCAGTTGATGACGCCCTTTCCTTTTGATTGAATTACATGGAAACGTGATATACCAGTAATTGGAATTACACTGTTCCATGGGTTTTTCTCTCGTATTTTCTCTCTATGTGATCATTTCCAATGTAGAAGATCCTTGTACTGTGTGTAAGTTGACTTGCTAAGTTAGCAAAATCTTTGGCAGACTGGATAGTGTGTATATCACCTTGGCTCATCATCTTTTGACGTACAAGTCTCTTTATATTACCTCCCACTCCATCCACCACTCCTTTGAAGAAGAGGAAAGAAGAAGTGTGAGAAGTAGGAAAGTACTTCCACGTGAAATTTGTTCCTGTGTACTTTTCCGACAACATGCATAGAAGTTTGGCCGTGTATTTGTTTCTAAATTTGGATGATGGCCCATCACTCCAAATGACCTCTTCTTTTGGTTGTATTTTATCTGATTGAAAAATTTCTTCATAAAGAAATTCTATGAAAACAGAAATAGTGTCTTTATCTTTATTTGATGTATCTGAACATATGAGGTAGGTCTGACACTTGCCTTTATAAAAAGTTGCAGCCATAAATAGAAGTACACTTATTCGTGACCATAGTGCACTTTGTACTTCGTTTTGATATTCACATGCAAATGCTATTGCAAAGTCTGTTTGCAAAACTGGTTTCGTATTTCAATATCTGAATTTTGGGACTGTTTCGCAATACCTACTTAGGTCTAAGTGTAAAGTTGCAATTTAATGGATACTTTTGGCTCTTAAAAGATTAGAAATATATATACTTATCAATCGATATTTTATTTTAAATCATTTTCTAGTTATAACAATAAAATTCATTACTTGAAAACACTTATATTTGAAATGTTCCACACGTGGCGTCACGTGTGGGACAGAATAAAATGTGCTGTAAATTTCAGAAATGAAATTGGTATTTTATATTTTAAGGAAAGTTTATACATATTTAGGTCATTTATAAACTTGCATGGCTACAAGCTAAACTACTTGGTTCAATACTAATTACAAAAAATACTATAATTTCTGTCACATGTGGGACATACATTTGTATTAACTTGAATTTTTAAATATACACCATTTAAATTGAAGTAAACCTTTTGAAACAATGCATTTAATAGAGAATATACTTGCATATTATACTGAAACAGCAAAAGTGTTTTTAAGTGTAACAGAAAATAAAGTGGAAGCTCATAAAGTCAACACTTTTTCAACTACATGAGATTCCCGGCCGTCCAAATGGATGCTCAAGTCCTTGTTGACGAGTCGGACGGTCTGGGTCTTCAACTACATGAGATTCAGTTGATGGTGGCCATCTTGGAATCAGTGTTGTCACTTGTAAAAAGCAAAAGTATGGGGAAAATATTCTTAGAAATATATTATTTAGACCCTTAAAAATGAACTAGGCAGCTTGGATCTCCCCTTCAAAAATATTTTTTTATTCTTGAAGATGTCCTGTTTTCCGTGGAATGCCCCTGTAAGAGAATTGCATGATAATAATGTTTTTGATTTGAGGAATGTAAATACTAAAGAAAACGTTGCAGATCTTTGTACAAAATGTTTAGTGTTTAATAATTTTGATAAATTTATAAATTGTATTTTCACAATAATATCCAAAAAAGGGAGAGAATGTTAGCTTTCAAATTCTGTTAAGTATGTTTTTGGATGTTATTGTGTGTAAAATGTTTAATATATGGCCATATATTATCAATGTATTTATTTTTACATAACATATTTAGTTTTGTATTTATCTGTGTATCCCCAAATTTTCTAAATATATACAAATTTTTCTGCCACATTCATAAGAATGGGATTTGTTGTGATGTCACACCAATTCCATGATGCCATGCTGCAAGCCAGGTAGCAGCAGCAGTTGTTTCTTTCTTTAATTGCCTGCTAAGTGTGGTGCCTGATGTGGTGTGTTGTTACAGTATGATTTCAAAGCTTAGTTATGTTTTTACCATTATGAGCATGCTTCTTCTTTTCCTCCAATAAAGCTTATTGGAGTGCAGTGACCAAGGCAGTGACTCCCCCTCCCTCGGACAGCTAATGGCGTCACAAACACAAAAATTGTATCATGACTATTTTTCATAACCATGCGATTGAAACAATTAATGCTCGAGATCATTGGGCCATAAATAATCCCTTTTATGCATGATTATGCCAAATTTTGTCCTATGCTGCCATGTTAAAAAAATATCAAATTTTGAATAAATTGCAAAGTTTTTGCTCGAATTTAAAAAAATTCTATCCAGGTCTAGCTTTTTTGATAACAAAGCCAGAAGAAGTTTCATGAAAATCCATTAATATTTGTACAAAGCTATCGTGTACACAAGAAATCAACCCCAGAAAGACAGATGGATATCCCTCCAAAAATAGTCAAAAGGTGTTCAAGAGGTCCTAAATCATAGTGGCATCAAAATCTCGAATTCTAAAATTTTAACAAAAATAATTCTTTCTCAAAAATCATTACTTTTTGTGTTCTTACATAAAAATTGGAAATTTTAACACTATTTTATAAAAGCAGACTTCATCAGACTGATTTTTTTCACTTCATTTCTTACATCATATCATTAACTTCGCAAACATTTTTCCTGATATGCTCGTAATTGGTCACACAAGCAAAAAAAAAAGGTTCCAACTGTGGAAAAGTAGGAAAAAAAGGGAAATAAAAAGAAAAGTAGGAACCATTTTTAAAATGTAGGATAAAGAAGGAACCGTGTGATCCCCGATTACGTAATAAATATATATAACTAGACTTATCGATTTTACAAAAAAAATCTGTGACAGTGTGGCTACTAAACTAAAACGGCCATTTACTACTAAGGAAAAATTTGAATTTTCAGGTCTATCTTGAACCAAAATCATGGCAGTGTTTGCTATGAACAAGCATGTACATATTTATTTTCATTTCCATTGAGGCTAGAGAAGAAAGTCCCCCTTAAGCAGTTACCGTAAACCGATGCGGGAAAAAAAAAGTCTGTCTCCTGATTTTGGCGAAGAGGGAAAGGGGAGAAAGAATTTCTATGACCTTTACGCCAATTCTAAAGAAGCAGACTACAAATCAGACAGGATTCTGCTAAATAAAGGGTTTAATGAGATTTAGACTGTCAATGAAATATCTGACAACAAAATAATACAAAAGTCAAATAAAATCCTTTACACTCTAAAAAACAAACACTTACTTATTTAATGTTGTAGGCATTACTGCATTTGAACTGTCGGATATAGCTAGTTGGTAGTTATGTTCATTGAGTTGATCACTATAGTTATTATTAATGCTCTCATTTTCTGAAGCTTTATTATCTTTCTCACTTGACTCTGCAGGAGTATACACATCTTCTATATGTATTGTGGGAATTTTCGGAGTTTGCAGAGATTCAGACATCAGTGCATCTTCAAAGTCAGATTTAGGAGAAGTGATCGTTAACATGCCCGAAGGAGCAATGTTATAAGACAATCCATGATCTGAACTATCTGGCAAGGAAATGACATTATTATTAGAATGTTCTCCCAGAACAGCAATATCACTATTTGAAGAAGTCCAGATAGAGTCCAAAGGAAGACCAAGAACCGATTCTGAAGAATTGCTGTCATCAGCATGTAAATCAGTTGCACTAAAAAAGGAAATATTTTTAAAGAATAAGTTATACAATTGAATATTTCTTACACTATTAAAAGCTAAAGCTGCAGATTAAGAATTTTGATTACTTGCTACGATCCAGAAGGTACCAAAAAAAATTTATACTGGTCAAATAGTTTTACCATGAATTTAACCTTTTCTGTTGTTTATTGAGATGTATAAACATTGAGATGTATGTACATATATGTTTGGCCAGACTGAAACATTAAAAATTATTTACTGTAAGTATATGTTTAAAATTTATTATTATATGCATATAATCACCTGTGATTAAAAACAAAATATTTTCATATTTACATATAATAAAGAAACTGCACTTTCAGTCTAATTATGGGTTTCGTACAAAACCATGTTTACTTTTTGTTGAAGCATATTAAAATTACGCATTGAAATACTCTAATTTCAAATTTAAGATTAGATCTATTACTAAGATTTCTATTTTTAAACTTTCTTTTGTTTGTTCATTTTCTGTTAGTTTTACAATTTGCCACAATTTATAATCAGCCATTTCTGTTTTAAATATAATTTAAAGATGGCAACTTATTTTGTTTTAATAGCATCAAAATATGTAGATACAAAATAGAAATTTTTTTTCATCAGTTTTGTCAAGTGTTGCACATTTTTATATAGACCATTTTTGAAAAGTTACTTGCCAATTTGCCAGTAGTAATTGCTAATCTGTAGCTCTATTAAAAGTCATGAAAATCTGACTGCATGTATGTACCTCCAACTCCTCTCAGAACAGGGTTGATACTCAAACTTGGCATTGCAATTCCCCGAGTTTTTCAGGTTTTACAATAGAATTTTTGGAAACTTCTATAGTCTGAATCATTTTGCAAGATTTAATGATTTTATTTAGTGAAATAAATTCAAATTTAGTCACACACAAAAAATTTAAAATAAAAAACTAGTCAATTTGATAATAAAAACATGAAATTACATTTTACATATCAAAAATTTGGTTTTAATTACAATAAGATAAAAGAATTCTTATTTTTTAACCGGCTGATTCTTTATGATGACAAAACCATGGCTGATTCCAGGCTAAAATAAAAATTTCCCACATTTTTAATAAAAAATTACAAATTTCCATGAGTTATCAATGTAATTTTGAGCTGAATATAAATTCCCTGATAATTCTAGATTTCCTCTGTTCTCACTGAGGCATATGAGCCATGAAATAATTCATTAGAAAATAATATAAGATGTTGAACAGTTGCAAGAATGGAAAAAGTTCATTAGGTAATAAACAATTAAAAAATGTAGTTTTATTATTAGCCTTAATGTGAAGAAAAAAATTGCATAATATAGTTAAGAATATATACAGTAAATTTGCTATATTATGAGCCCCATAATATAGCGACCCTTTTGATATAACAACCTCTAGTAAAAGTCCAGAACATTTTTCCCATAAGAACAATGTTATTTATTAACTGTAATAGTGATCACTACAGTGCTATTTCTTCAATCCACATTTTGCATCCAAACTGGGGGAAATTGATCAAAACCTTTATTTATAAGCACAAAAAAAAAAACTTTTGCCACTTCAAATCGGGGAATTTCAGAGATTTGTCACTTTCAGTAAAATGGTTCTAGAAACTACTGTTCACACTGTCACCAAGTTGATGCAGACTAATGAAATAAGATTACTGAAAACTGTTTTTGCTATGCAGGTTTTAAAATTAATGAGGATTGCTAAGAATTAGAAACCAGTTCTGTTATAGTTTTCAGTGAAGACTATAACAGAACTGGTTTCTAATTCTTAGCAATCCTCATTAATTTTAAAACCTGCATAGCAAAAACAGTTTTCAGTAATCTTATTTCATTAGTCTGCATCAACTTGGTGAGTGTGAACAGTAGTTTCTAGAACCATTTTACTGAAAGTGACAAATCTCTGAAATTCCCCGATTTGAAGTGGCAAAAGTTTTTTTTTTTTTGTGCTTATAAATAAAGGTTTTGATCAATTTCCCCCAGTTTGGATGCAAAATGTGGATTGAAGAAATAGCACTGTAGTGATCACTATTACAGTTAATAAATAACATTGTTCTTATGGGAAAAATGTTCTGGACTTTTACTAGAGGTTGTTATATCAAAAGGGTTGCTATATTATGGGGTCATAATATAGCAAATTTACTGTATATATTCTTAACTATATTATGCAATTTTTTTCTTCACATTAAGGCTAATAATAAAACTACATTTTTTAATTGTTTATTACCTAATGAACTTTTTCCATTCTTGCAACTGTTCAACATCTTATATTATTTTCTAATGAATTATTTCATGGCTCATATGCCTCAGTGAGAACAGAGGAAATCTAGAATTATCAGGGAATTTATATTCAGCTCAAAATTACATTGATAACTCATGGAAATTTGTAATTTTTCATTAAAAATGTGGGAAATTTTTATTTTAGCCTGGAATCAGCCATGGTTTTGTCATCATAACGAATCAGCCGGTTAAAAAATAAGAATTCTTTTATCTTATTGTAATTAAAACCAAATTTTTGATATGTAAAATGTAATTTCATGTTTTTATTATCAAATTGACTAGTTTTTTAATTCATTGCAAGTTTTGTTTAAAGTAAACATCCTTGTGATAACCCAAAATTGGATGACAATATATTATTTCAATCAATGCCCAGAACAATTAAAGCGTATAACAGTGTCATAGTGCTAGCAGCATTTTTTCTGGGCAATATCTTGGATATAGAAAATTCTATTTTGATAGAAAAAAAATTTCAAAGTCAGCAAAATAGTGCAATGTCAGATTTTTTAAGAAGCAATAAATATGCATTTTCCTTTTCTTTGTTTGCTTTATTTGCTGAAATTTCACTTTTTAATGCCTAGTAACTGTGTTTTTATGAGCCCGTTTGGTTATATAGGTTTGCTGCATTAATTTTCCCTTCCACATTTGTTCTAATGGCTATTTGATACTGTGACCAATTCTTGCCATTCAATAGGAGCATTATATCTAAGTTTACTGTATTTTCTATTTTAGTTTTGGGGACCATTTTAAATTTTTAAAACTTCAATTTTTTCAATTTGTGCCAAAATCTAATCGATAATACACTTCAACTTTCAGGTTAATGATGTTGGGTTATTACTTTTGGCTATTTAACAGTTTTAGGAATTTTGTTTTTAATCTAAATATGTTCAGGGATCTTATTTACATAGTCATTCTCTTTTAGTTATTCATTTTCCAATTGTTTAGGTTTTTGATATTCTTCTGTTCCAAATATATTCTATTCCATAGGTTTTGTGTTAAAAACTGTGAAAGTTCGTTCCTTTTAGGTTTTAGGAATTTAAATTTATTTAAATTGGATAATTTGGGATTCCATTTATTGCCCTTTTTATTCCCTTTAATTTGATTCCAGATTTATTGCTCTCGGTTAAAAATTCGTTAATTCATCGCAATTTTTCAGTTTTATTCTATTTTCAGCTTTTTAAATATTTCAGAATCGTTCATATTTAAATTGTTGCAAAATTCTTATATTCCAAATCGTTTCACTTCATTTCTTTTAATTTTCGTCTGCTTTGAAATTCCAATTCTCTTCTTTAAAATTTCAAGTTTTTAATTGGTTGACCGTAATATTAAAATCGTCTGTCATTAATTATTTTATTGTTCATCGATAATTTTGTTTACAATGTTTGGCAGCGATGTTTTTTTTCACAGTATATAAATAAACTCACGCTCTTTTTTGCTCGCTTTTCTTATTATTCTTGATTAGAACTGAAGATGTGATCCGTAGTTCGAATCCGACAAGCGTTCTGAGGAATGAAAGTTTTTTTTTATTTCCCGGCCCATTAATTGTGCTCTGTTTATTTATTTTTCCTGCCATGGAGGCGAGTTTTAATCTAAACATTCAAGAGCTTCTGACAGTGTTACGTCTGATGGCAGAGAATTGTATCTATAAGGACTGGATGTTTTGAACTCTGCCTCTCCAGTCATCTAATTTAGTAATCCACCCTGTTCCCAGCTGTTTGCAATGTCGGCTGAAGAAGTCTTACTGGCCAATTAGGAATTTGTTTATCCTGATAAGCTGCGAGCTCTAATTATGATGAATGGAATTCACGTTTCCGTAGTCCATTAGACGGACATATGCCAAGTTTTCCATTTTGATGTCAGTAGTACGGTGCAGCAGTTGGGAGAAATGATTTTTATTACTTGACGTCCGGCTGGTGTGGAGAATCCCATTGGAGTTGAATCTCGTGGAACGGTCTTTTACCGGATTTTCTGCTGGACATAATTGTGACCCTGTGCCATGGATTCCCTCTTCAGGTGTTCTCTGGATCTGCTTCACGTTTGGTGATTCTTCTGATGATTCTTCCCCCTGCTGATCTCTGCAGCTTATCTTGGAGCCTTGGTGATATTATTCTTTTTTTCTTCAAATTTCAAACTATTTTACTTTTGCATTATTTAAAAATTAATTCAGTTGGCTAGAATAAGACCCCCTTGACGTATATATTTTAGGTCACCTGAACCTGTGGTTTTCTTTAACTTTTTGTTCTAAATTTCCCTTTTGGCTAACGTGTGTTCTTTTTATTCTAAATTGTAGTTTTGGCAAATAATTGTGTAATTTTAACATTATTAACTTTAAATTTTAATATTCTAACATTTTTGCTACCACTTTACGACCGGTCATTCAATTTATTTATTTATTTAAGATGTTTAATTTGATTTTAGTTAATGAGATGTAAATTTTTATGGATCTTTTAAAATGACGTTTAAAATTTTAATAAACGTTAAGATTTTTGAAAACCTAAAATCTGTGTTCTTTCATTTTACTTTAATGTTTTTATTTTTAGGAAAGTGCCATTTTTAATATTTTACCGGAGTATATTTAGGGTAACATACAGAGGGTAATGTACCGGAGTACATTTAGGGTAATATTTTACCGGAGTACACTTAGGGTAACTGGTCAATAGGTCCACTTTGGTTTATTTCTAGAATATTTACAGGTGTTAGGAACTTTAAAACTCTTGCAAATTTTTAAGAACTTTACAAATTCAGAGTGATTTAATGTTTTTTGATATATCATAATACTTTGATTCTCTACCAGACAATGGCAATTACCAAATTTTATGAAAATTGACAATATTGTTTTGAGCTAGAATGGATACATACATTGCACAGACAAACATCAAGCTAAATAGTTGATTGATGTTCTAGAGCAGTAATTACCAAAGTGGGGTCCTTCAAAGCCTTGTGTAGAAACATATAGTAGTTCAAACTCAAACAAACTTAGTTTAAATAACCTTCAAAGAAAATATTTCACAAAATTAATAGAAGAGAGGAATTTGACACTCGTGCATAAAATGCTCAAAACAAGATTTCTAAAAATGTAACTTTGATATAAATGAATCAAAAATAAAATTGTAAGTGTAACCAATAAACTTCATATTGTTTTCACACATAGCTTCAGTCTACTATAATTACCAGTGTTTTTAAAGCACAGTTTCGGAAGGAAAATATGTTCAAGAATGTGGGAACAATCAGAGTTTTTATACAAGAAAGAAAACATAAAATATCTTGTCATTTCATGTTTTGTTCAATTTTTAAAATTAAAAAAAAATTTAACATGTATATTTCACCTATTTTATCTACTAGTAGCAATTTTTTAATCCGTTCACAATCGGAAAATAAAGGAAGAAGAGTTTCAGCGAGACAGCACATAGTGAGAGTCGTTTGCTATTCCAGGCACAGGCAGTTTTTTACGCTAAGCCTAACATGGCGAAAAAAATCGTATTAAATAAACAATGCTTTAAAAAACATCTACCATTATCACAGAAATACACAGGTGTTATTGCATCTGAGGGATTTGACTCCACCATTGTTTTTCTAATGTGAGTATTGAAAACTTGTTTGTTTTATTGACTATTGTTACTTATATCATCACTGAAATGTGGATTAAAGAATTAATTTCCTTTAATGAGGTTTTGAACTGTTTATATTTAGTCCAGAATTCAGAAAACTGAATAGATGGAAGATCTTCGACATTTCAACTCTAATTATCTGTACAAAAATATTAACAATATTATCACACACATCTGTGTCTTTAAAAATGAATTTTCACACTAAAGCATAACCGCCGGTCGTCCATCTTGTTGCTCTAAGTCCTCTGGACGAGCCGGACGGCCTGGGGCTTTCACTAAAGCATAACCGGGGCGCGGTAGCCCATTGGTTAGCGCGCTGGAGTTGCACTCGGTAGGCCCGGGTTCGATTCCAGCCACTGCCAAAACTGCCGCCGTGTTCATGCGGAGTACGATCACGTTAAACATGTGGGTCCGAAAGTCCTTCCGAGAGGTTGGAGGTAGGGGAAGGAGGGTACGGTCCCTGTGGATGCCTCCCCCACTGGGTTCCGGTCTAAATTGGGTGGCACTTCCCGACCGTCCAAACAGTTACCTTACACCTTTCTGGTAGGTCGGACGGTCTGGGTTTCAACAACAACAACTAAAGCATAACCAAATATTTTACTTTATTCACTTATATCACTATAAGATTCATTCATCAATTGTAAAATCTCCCTTTTGGAAAAATATTTCACTTTTTTTGCCATGATTATTACAATTCTTCTTATGAAATTCTTACTAACTCATAGTGGCCGCCTCACGTTTGTACAGCATACACAACGGTAGGCAGAGGAAGAAAACAGCTCTTTGTACAGTAAACACAATGCTGGTTGACAACAGGTGAAATAAATTTACTTTTAATTTATTTTATACGCATAATTTAATTATGATC
This sequence comes from Amaurobius ferox, assembly GCA_951213105.1. NCBI lineage: Eukaryota > Metazoa > Arthropoda > Arachnida > Araneae > Amaurobiidae > Amaurobius > Amaurobius ferox. The sequence goes on along the minus strand of OX578152.1, from coordinate 16,852,632 downwards.
ATTCCGTACTATTCATATTAATGGGAAAGTTACTATATATTGTATATTAAATATTAAAGAACCGAGTCACATTATTATGACCACCTCCTATCTCTGACGTCAAGAACGCATAACCAATGAATGAATGCATGTGTCGAGGTCAAACTTTGCGGTATATAAAGTGGGATGTCAGCAATTTGCCAGGATAACAACCGTAGCTGTCATGGGTAAACAACATGATTTAACAGATGTGGGAAAAAGGCATGATCATTGGCTACCGGGGCAAGGGTGGCAGTACTTCAGAAACGGCTGAGTTTGTGAACGTTCACAGACTAGCGTGGTTAACGTATACCATGAGTAGAAGAGTGGAACAATTTCAAAAATTCGTCATGGTAACTGTAGAGCACCACGAGCCATCAATGTAAGGAATGAACATTGCCTGCGCAGATTGGTGTGGGCAGATCAGTACACTACTGTGGAGACACACAACTCACCACACAAACAAACCAGAGGGCTCCAAGATATGTATCCAAAGCAACTGTGCAGTGAACCCTGTTGCAAATGGGGCTCCGGAGCTGACAGCTGGTGACTACACCTAGATTCATCCCCAACAATGGCTGTAATTCGCACAGGAGTACCACTAGAGCAAGTCACAAAGGGTGAAAATGAGGTAAACACATTTTTTTGTTATATTATCTACAGAAAACATTTTTATTTGGATAGGAGTAATGATTGCATTTAATTTTTCTTAAATTAAAAATATTACACTGCATTTTTTTAGATAGACTGGGTACAGCTAGGGTCTACATATGTAGCAAGAAAGCAAAGAGGAAAGTCATGAAGGAAAGTCTATGCAATATTACAAAAGACATCTCAGAACTTTTTTGAAAAGCAACTTAGCCAATCACCCACAGCAGCTAGTAGAAAAATAAAATTACCTTGATTGCAATGGTGACAAAATGTTCAATGGTTCCATTGTAGCTACAGATGTATTTATAGGACTATTAAGGCTGGAATTCAGAAGGCACTCACTCTCCTGAATTTCACTTTCTGCACCAATTGTACTGAGAGCTATTTCTCCTGGAGAATTGACTACTGGAGAGAGAGTAGTACAAACTTCTAGTTCATGGTCAAAATCTGTCACTTCATGGATAACTGGACCCAGAGGACTTGAAAGTTCATCTGGAGGTGCCTACATATTTCATAAAATATGTAATGATTAGCAGTATAGCCCATCAAACAACAGTAGAACATAAAAATTATGATTTGCAAAATAAACATATTAGAAAACATTGTTATTTTACACTTCTAATTTCATAATTTGAAAATTCCTAGTAATTATGTTTACTACTAAATTCAGAAAGAAATCTTAATGTGTGAAAATTTTTAAGACACATTTTAAGAAAGTTAGAACATATTACAAAACGTTAACTTAATAATTTGAAGTCCAAATTTTCATGGCCACAATTTAGGATTCATATTCAATTCTGAAAACTAAAATTAAGGAGTTTTTAATGGACTACCAAAAATGTTTAGAAGTTTATAGATTACATGTTCAAACCTTCAAATTTATATCAGTATTTCCCCCCCCCCCCCCCCCCAAAAAAAAAAATATGTAGAAGAAAAAATAATCAACGCTTGTAAGTAATAATTTGAGGTGAAAATTTCTTCACTTGAAATATTAATTATGCAGCTGCTTAAATTGCAAACTTCTTCAAATAATACCAATATACAACTAAGTGTTAAAAATAACAAATTAGTAACAGGTAAAATTAAGATTCATATCAATTTTGCAGCAGGTAAATCTAAGTTTAGTATCAGCTTCATAACAGACTAATACACAATTCAAATGATTTGTAGCAGTGGAAATTCATTCAAAGTATTTTTGTCACAAATTTACATATACGTATAAAAATTCTGCACAAGAATAAACAAATGCTCACAAAATTTTTATTAACTTATTTTTATTTTTTAATTTATTGTTTAACATGTCATCAATTAAAAAATATATATATCGATATGATATGCACTGAACAACCGACAGTGTGTGAGTGTGTATTTCCACTATAGTTAGAATCTTTGTTTTATTATTATTTGTACAATATATAACAGCAACCTAAGCAGGTATTCACAGTAGAATTTTCATGTCACCTGTCGCCATATAATAAATATGCTTTCCAAAAAAAAAAAGAAAAAATCAGGTCACGCAACACTTCTCTGAGGGTTGGCCACCACTGATCTATACTATCAAAACCCATCCATGTATGCTTGTCCTGCTTATTACAAAAACTCATATTTGGTTTAGTAATGCTGTTCTTCTCACCCCACTCCCTTCTTTTCCCAATTAGAGCACATTAAAAAATTTAATAGATTTTTAATTATTACATTTATTACAACATATAGTAATTTGTCATTTGTTACAACTTATTTTAAACAGGATTGTCCTATATAAGATAATGCACCCATAGTCGGACAAACAATGCTGCTATTTTATGACCAGACTACCAACTGCACAAACTTTTTAAAGTCAAACTAAAACTATCACTACTAGGTGATAATGGTGTAACACACCAAAGTTCAAAGCAGGCTTCGGGAAATTGGTAAAATCTAGCCCATTCATGAGGATGGCTATTAAGATTTTTTACCTATCCTCATATGAATTTTTTTTTCACATTATACTCATTAACATATGTGCTTAAATACATCAATAACAATAATAAATTAGAACTAACTGTCTCATGATGAAGTGCGATAACTGCATATTCATGCACCACCCCCACAGCACTTAACCATTTAAAGATCGAACAAGCCAATGCCGAGTCTCTGATAAAGGGCCGGACCAGGCAGAATTTCAATCTATGGGTGAGTACAGAGGGCTGAGACATGAAAGGTATCTCTCCTTTTTCCAATGTCTGGTAATTTCAAGAAGTGGTAAATAAATAATCCTATAAATCTTCTTGTTTCTAAGCTGTTTAAACCTCACTGACACTCTAATTTATAGGGAATGTGACTGAAGCAAGATTTAAATCTTCTTAGACTCAATAGATTGGCTTACGGGCTTTGGCCCGGGGCTGGACTTGAGTTTTCTAACACAGTTTCTGACCAAGACGAACATATTTATTTTGAAAATTATTTCAGTGAATTTTAATTGAATACATGAATCTATTGAGTTTATTTCAGATATATAAAGATAAATGCTTAAGAAAACAAACTATCTCAATTCTTTGTACAGAATTCTTACAAATTCATGTTTTTAACACCTTTTAATACAAATCATTTTAGACCGGACCGGGCAGGCCGAGATCATTCTACTTTTATAGATATCTTTGAGTTTTTGGCCAGGTTTAAGCATTTGGTATTGTCGGTCAGGTGAAAATTAAAAATTTTGGTACATGCAGATCTCTAAAAGAAGAACAAAACATGTCACTTTGATCTTGAGTGCACTATCCACTGCCATTTAAGTTCGGTCATTGGATTGGCTGGGTGGAGAATGAGGGCAGGGAAAGTAATTAGCACCTGTGGTTATAAGGCAGACTTGATGGCTCTCCTAAAAAAAAAAAGGATTTTATTATGCACACCAGCTAAGTTTAGGCTTAAGCAGGGGGAGAATTCACAGGTGACGGCATTTCAATTATCATTCAGAGAGTTCATGGCGAAGGAAAAGGCGCGTTCACCATAATTTTGCGATGACAATTACTTGTTATTTTTTGGGGTTTATATTTATTTAAGGAATCTCTAATCTCAAGGCCATCCAAGAGGGCAGCAACTTCAGAAAATTAGCCGATCTCACTGAATTTTAATTCAGCTAAGACGGAAGTATGGACGATTTCCAGAAGCCTGGTTCAAAGTCAAAGGGGATAAGGTAGGTAAGCAATTCCTTCAATCTAAATAATTCAGATCTATTTTCTGAACTATGAGCTTGGATTGTTTATTCACACTACATTTATTTAAATAGTTTTTTCCAGAAAAATCTTATTCTAATATGATTTAAAAATGATTAACAAGAAAAAGATTTAAATTTTCTTCAAATTTCTATGGGTGTACCACACAGTCAGACAAATATCTGTGCATATTTAAATTTATTCACTTATGTTTATAAACATTTATTAAATATTAAAAATGGTTTAAATTAAAAATAAATAAAAAAAGATCTTATTACAATATCTGTCTATATTAAAGAAAAAACGCTACCACAGCTGTTTGACAAATTTCTTGTTTGAGTTTCTCTAATTTGTACTGCAAAAACTATAGCATATAAGAATAAAAAAAATGGTACACTTGTAGAGAAAGGTTTAAGGAACATGCTGAAATAAACCGTTTTTTGATTTAAACTTTAGTTTAAGAAATATTTAATCTCAAAGTCAAAATATTTGAGCTGCGAGTTCACATCCTGGTCAGACTAACGATAGCAAGACCACAAACTTTTGTAGGCATATACCTACATAGTTGAATTTTTGCAAGATGAATTTTTTTTTTTTTTAATTTGGATTCAGTTTACAAGTTATTCTACTTTTTTATGCACTTCTGAAGTGAAAAATATTCTTCTATATTGGCGGGTCCCTCGAGTTTCTCTGTTTCGTACTGCACAAATCGTGGCATTCAAAAATGTGAAATTTCATACATTTGTAGAGAAATGATAGGCAAACATGCTAAATTAAATTATTTTTCGATTTAAACATTAATTTGGCTTGAAACAGCTCATGAAGAAATCTTTACGAGCGTAAGCGAGTAGGAGGCAAAGTCTTTCAACTCGCGAAGCATAGCAAGCCCCCTAGTCACTTTTCTACCAATTGTTTTATTAACACTTTACAACAAAGTTGAAAAGTGTTTATGACTTTGTTCATTCTGTCTGTCAGCACGATAACTGCCGTAAAAATGACTTAATCAAAATGAAATTTTAGTATGTTGTTCAGACGGTCTGTAGGACCTATGGGAATATAAATGAATAATATCATCCAAGTAGTTTTGGATTGAACCCGGGTTGAAAAAATGAAATACATTGAACCCTATGGGACCTAATTTTTCAAACATTTTTTAAGTGGATTTAAAATTCACAAATTGCTTCGAAAGTTTTAGGAAATATTCAAATTATCCCATAAAATATATAAAAAAAAATTTCAGCAAAATATATTCAATAGTTTTTTAAATAAAAATTAAAATAATAATTACACCTCTTATATGAAGCGATCACGTGACTCACTTCAAACTGAAATATGGCATCCATCTTGTCTCAAAATCGTAATTTTTAAAGTTCTTTTTAATTCATATTGAGTGTTGTATCCGTCCTAAAACCGCTTTATTTTTGCTTAAATTCTGTGCATCTACATACTGAAACAACGCAATTACAATATATTTGAATTTAAATGATCATCCAAATTTGATTATTTCTACAACGAAGCCTATTTTTCACTTATCTAAAATGTAAACAGCAAAATATGTAGAATGAGTTGTATTAGAATTGCTGTATTTCTTTAACACAAAATTCTTTAGCTCATGGAGTCTGCATAGCTGATATGAATGAAATATTCATTGATTTTACAGAAAGAAGGACAATTTTTTTCGATGAAGTTTTAAGCATAGAGTTTAATTACTTGTAGCTCCATGGTCTTAATTTTTAAATAAAATAAATTATTATAGTATTGTGATGAATGAAATGCATGGGAAATTGTTTATGAATTAAATGCTGCTTTTATAGAGAGAGCCAGGCATGTTATTTTTTCTATGACGTCATTTGAATAAATTTCAGTTGTTTTCGATGAAGTTTTCAAATATAATAAATTATCATAGTATTATGATAAGTCTAAAATTATTAGCAAGGAATATATCGCATTTTAGAGATGTTTAAACCAGGCAATTTATATTTCAATGCCATCATTTGAATGAAGTTCATTTTTTTCGATGGAGGTTTAAGTTTTCAAATATAATAAATTAATGTAGTATTGTGATAAGTTTTAAAATATTACCGAGGAATGTTTTGCATTTTAGAGATGTTTAAATAAAATTGCATTGAAGTTAGAAAGTGTTTCATAATCAATGCTTTAAGCATGATTGATCTTTCTTGTTGTTGTTATTATTTTTTTTTTTGTGCATTATCTTAAGGTTAAAATTAACCTACATTTATACTATTTTACAATTTCAAATCCTACTACTGTTTAGTCACTTAAAAACAGAAATTAATTTCAAGTTTTATTAAAAATTGAAATAAAAGGAAAATATTAAAATTTAAAATATTTAAGATTAAAAGAAAGAAAGAAAGAAATTCTATGTGTCTATTTAGGCAGGGACAAAATAGCAATAATGAAATTATGGAAATTTTAAGAGAATTGGTGACATGGTCAAATTCTACATTTAGAAACAGATTAGCCGAATACCCATTGAAAATCAATGCTGTCACAATAAACACCTGAACTGTTATATAATGTGGAGAATTTAAATGTTTCTTATTTTGCTGTTAAATGATTAAAATTATGATATGCCTCTTTAGTTTTATCAAACTACCTCATTTTTGCTAAACTTTTAAGTTCTATCTTAATCGCTTTCTTAATTATTTATTTGAGAAAGACTGCAAGCTACAAGATGTAATCCCAGTTACAACATGCAGGAATAAAAATACCATTTAAATCACCCAGAATTGGTCACACGGGTCAATAATGTAATAAAAATGCATTATTGACCCATGTGCCCAATTCCATATCTTTATTTCACTTAAAGGTGGTATGTGTGTGTGTGGGGGGGGGGGGGGAAGGCATTTATATATTCAGCAAATTGAACATTTTAGTGTGCAGCAACCCTTAAGTAGTCAATATTGGAAAGCTAAAATTGTACTCTGTCATTTAATGCACAAAGTGATTCAATTCAAGCAATACAGTGAGTAAAAATAAAAATGATATTGATTATTCACTAAAGCATAAGATAATTAAAGAATAAAAGCATGCATCTTTAACTTTGATGCAGCTCACAAAAGGTACATCAGACAAAACATCGCTCCATAAACCGAGCGTAGTCATAACATTTCGGCTATTTGCAGGATAGCATAACATCAGTTATAAATTTAAAAGTTATCACGAGCCTCTACAACAAACTCTACTATCAAAGACAAAGTCAGAAGTCACATTCTGAACAAACGCTAAAGCTCCAAGTCTGAAGCTACAAGTTAAAAAAGTGCTATTCCTGGCACCGAGCATTTATACTCATTATCTGTTATGACGCTTCCGGAGTATGCCAATTTCTAGTGATATGGAAAATTAGCATATTCCTGTCAGCTATGATACAATCTGTAGGAACTGAAATGTAAATCAACTCAGACACTAAACAAATGATCAGAAATTCAAACAGTTAATCGAAAAAATTCAATACCTTAATTTTGACTCTATCATTATCGTGATAAGTTGTTTGTTTACGTTATGGTGTCTAATAATAATATTATTGTTTAAGAAGGCACAATGCCTAATAATTAACATAGACTGTTTTGTGTTAGTCTATCAATAACTAGTATGTCAAAATGCTTCATGCACGCCAAAGTTAAAGTTATTATTGATACACAAATCAGCCATATGAACTCAATCACTAACATTTCTTCCCAAAAAAGTTTTACTAGTTACAAAGCAGAAATACAAACAACTACTATGTAACTCATTAAGCATTATATTACAATTTCTTTAAATTGATAAACCATTCAAATTTTGGCAATGTTATCAATGATGAAACCCAAGATTAAGATTTTTATTTAAGTGGACAGTGTGTTGATGTACATTATATTGTATGTACACATATGTTTACTTTTAATGCAGTATCTGTTTTGCAACACATTTTTAATTTAGAAAAGGATCATTTGATTAACTTAGAGCATTTAACTCAGAATTAAAAAAAAAAGATTTTTATTACCTTGATTACAATTTTATTGCTAAAAATATGTGTGTATTTACACTGGTAAAATTTTGAGGAGTAAACAGATATTTCGGTGCAGACCAAAAGTGAAATTATGCATTTTGGTGAAGTCTCGTAGCATATGAGGGAAAAAAAGAGGAGGATGTTATGTTATAATCTTTTTTTACTTTCCTTATATACAAAATGTATAAGGAAAGTAATGTGACTGGGTCGAAAATTCGAATTCGAGTTTTCAGTGGGAGAGCACATTTCAAGCATCCCTGATCATGAATCGAACATGTTTGAGGTGATGTCTGTGTGTGTATGTGTGTGTGTTAGTGAGTCTGTGGAGACGATGCCTCACGAACAAATGGTGATTCAAATGAAATTTGGTACAAAAATCACAATTCGTGAATACTGGAAGCCTATTGTTTTTAAACACAACCGAATGTTCAGAACCCCCCTAAATTTTCGAGTGAAATTTTGAAAAAATCATCAAAAAATCTTATAAAGTTACACATATTACATAGACATTTCTTATGTAATTTTTCCTTAGAAAATGGTTGACACAAACTGTAGAATGCTAGCATTAAGCATTCTCGAGATATTGCATATTTTTCAAATAAATTTATCAAAAAATCAAGTAAAATAAAAAAAATATTAACTGTTAAGAAACATGCTCACTTTTCATATGTAATATCATACGATAAATTTGGTGACATCATTCTCATGGATCTAACTCGTTCAATTCACGAGAAAAGATACTTTGAGTAATATTTTTGTATTTGAATGCCAATAGTCATTTATCTGCTATAAGAATAACTTATTTCTCCGTCCATAACGCTTGGCGAGATTTTGGCAACAAATTTGGCAGAATGTCACCAACTTGGCGACTTTTTTAAGCATTGCCAAATTAAAGAAAATCTCGCCAAATGGATAAAAATGACACTAAATCAATGAAAATGACGACTAATTGAAGAAAATTCAATATTTTGGAAAGAAAATAAGTATCTACTATAAGAATAACATTTTTTAACTGTAAAAGTAGTAAATTCATTGCATTATATAAGGAAAGTCATGTTCTGCCCACATCAGATTTTTTAATTTTTTATTTCCTATAAATACTCAAACCTTGAAATAATTAAAAAGTCCATAAATTTATTTTCTAAAAACAATAAATAAAAGAGAATTTTTTAAATTAACACTAAAAAATTGCTAACTTACAGTGATGAAATTAGTATTTTTATTTCGCAGCACATCAATTGCTTGAGATTTCCCCTTGTTTCCAGGGCAAGCATGCAACATACGTGCTATCTTCCTTTGAACACCTATATTTTGATTGGTTCTTTGAACAACGTTGAGAAGAAACTGTATAACCTATAAGAAAATGAGTATAACATTAGAACTGAGAACATCATATGAAATTTCAAATATATCATGGATGTTTAAAATATTACATCATAATACATAAAAATGTAAAAAATAAACAAAAGTTTTAAAAACTTGCATTTTAATATTACCAAGATTTTATATTTAGAGGTTCTTTTCAAAATGCATACATACACTCAGTAAGAGTATGTTACAATTCATTTTATTTTTTCAAACTAACTTTTAAATTATTTTCAAAATACAAGTTATATTTTTTCAATACAGTACCTTTTTTAATCATCAACTATATATTTTACAGGACTGAATATCAGGGAGCAGTAAAAAAAAAAAGTGGAATTTGACTTTCTTATACATTAAACTTAGCTTGAGTGGGGGAGAAATGATACTCCATATCATTAATGACATTTTAAAGGGATTTTAAATTCTGATATTCTGATGTGCCACAATGACTGCCGACGGTGGCTTTCCAGAACTGCTGTGGCCCAAAGGATGGGGCATTTCACTTCGAACTGTTCCCAAAGGACGGCACATTTTTTACACAAAGCCTAACTTTGGAAAAAAATTTACTAAAAAGCAGCCATGTAACACAGCATTCTACTTTTTTTCAGGAATAAAGCAAATATTTATTTTCCATTAGATGTATATGTTACATGCAAATTATCTTTTATTTAAATATTAAAATTTTGTATGATTAAAAATGATTAACTTGATTAAAATTGTTATTTGTTAAGCAGGAAAAATATCCAAATGATTGTACGCAATACTTTATACAGTTAATAGAGATTATCTATAATTTTAGGAGGAAAATAGCTTTGTTACGAATTAATACGCCTTTTACATATAATGTATTTCAAAACATGGATTCACGCAGACAAAGATTGCAATCTTTGCATTCATAAAACTGTCTATGTGCTCATCAGAAATAGGAGAATTCCATGAAAACTGGTAATAAGTCAGACAAAAATAAAGATTTTTTCAACATATCCAATTCTACATTATTATGTTACTAAGATATGGAATTTATTGTATTTTAAAATATTTTAGAGAAATCTTCAGGTATTGAGTGGCAACACTGGTATAAACATGGCTACCCTAAGGTATTGACCATGTGTTTCTAATGGCACATTTTTCAAGCTCATTATAGGTACAATAATTTCATTATGATCAGCTTTCTCTGCAAAGTATAAAAAAGTAAGTATATGTTCTTTTAATTTTCCCTATTTAAAAGTGGTTTCTATAAAATAGGATCAGGGAACAAATGTTTAAATTATTAAAATCTAAGTGTCCCACACGTGACAGGAAATAGATTATTTTTAGCCTTGCAACTCAATAAATAATTTTTTAACTTTCATTTTTTATTTCCAAACAGGAATTGTTAATTGGCACTTAGATATTATATTGAATAGATTTAGTTTTCACCTGGAAAAATATTATTACAGTTTACTTTTTGTCCCACACGTGACGTCACGTGTGGAACAAACACACAACAGATTTGCTTATCCTACACAAACTTGAAAGCATAACCTAGTTGAATAATACATTTTTTTTATTTTTGGTCTCTGCAAGTTAACTAAGTATTATATAAAATTAACTTAGTTTTCAGATTGTTTGAAGTTGGATTTTCTTTTACTTAAATTTTGCACTCATTTTTTTTTACTGGCTAACATTGCAGAACATTTATGGCAGACGATTTTTAGTTAGTTACAAATTAACATGAAAATGGCAAAGCTTCTTATTTCGGAATGTAGGTTTCATCAGTTTTTCTTAGAATTTTTTGTTCTTTCTATAGACAAGTAAAGATGGATTGTTCAGACTTAAAAAACGAGATGGGCGTTGTGAGATCAACAAGTGCATTCAGAATGAAGAAAATGCGGAAACGAAAGCAAGAAGAAAATCCAAACTTCCAGGCTGAAGAAAATAAGCGAATCTGTAAGCTAAGATGTCAGAAAAAGAAACAAACGAGTGAAGTGGAAAAGCAGGAATTAAAAAGGTACGAACGAGATAGGAAGAGAATTTAGAGAGCTAAGAAGAAAAAAATGGAAAACACTGATACAGCTTCAGTTTCTGCTGAATCCCCTTACAGGTGTTCGTTCACAAACTTATAGTAAGGCAGTATTGAAAACAATCAGATCACTTCCAAAGTCACCACGGAAACGAGCCGTTGTTGTGAGTGGATTAACAAAAAAAGTTGGTTTATGTTTAGAAAGCAAGATGGAGGGAAATATGACAAAGCATGATAGTAAAGACTATTCTAAAGTAATGAATTTCTTCTTCAGACCTGATATAGTATATACATGCTCAGGAATGAACGATAGTATGTGTGTTTGGGAAGAGGGGAAAAAGAAAACTCTCCAGAAGCACTACCTAACAATGTTTTTGAAAGAGGCTTTTTGTATATTCAAGGAGGAAAACCCTGAATTTGACATGGGTTTCTCTAAATTCTGCAGTCTTAGACCCAAAAATGTTCTGCTCTTGAAAGATACACCATCAGAACAGTGCAAATGTAAACTCCGTGAAAATTTTGTGATAAAACTCAAATCTTTGAATTATCAGTATTCAAATAAATTTTGGGAAGGTTGCCTTTGTGATACAAGTCTTGACTCTGTGTGCTGGAGAAATGAGTGTCTTAGATGTCAGAATGGAAAGCTTTTGATCATGCCAAGTGATCCAGCTAAAGAGCTGATTTGGAAAATATGGGACAAGGTTGAAGATCGAGTGCAATTATTAACAAAAGAAAATTGTGCTGGTGATCTTTATGAAAAAATGATTGAAGATTTGCCTTCTATGATGAAGCATGTCAATATTAAAAGAAGTCAGCATTCAGAATTTGAAAAGGATAAAAAAGATTCACATGTAAGGGTTCTCCAAGTTGATTTTGCAATGTCTTTTTCGTGCCAGTATCAAAATGAGGTTCAAAGTGCCCTTTGGAGCAGAGCAAGTGTTTTGCTGTTTACTGCAGCTAAGTTTTTTCAAAGTCACTGTCAAACATATGTTATTTGCTCTGACACTGCGAGTAAGGACAAAGATATGGTGTTTGCATGTATGGAATTATTATACGATGAGATCATTAAAAATGAGTATCCTCAAAATATTCCCCTGGAAGAAGTTATTTGGAGCGATGGACCATCTTCAGAGTTCAAGAATAAATACATGGTCAAACTCCTGGAATTACTATCCAAAAAATATAATCGTAATTTTTCTTGGAAATTGCCACGTCACACGGAAAGGGTGTTGTTGATGGTGTAGGGGGCAATATCAAGCGTCTTGTCCGACAAAAGATGAGGGCACAAGGTGGACCAGTCATTCAGTCAGCAAAAGACTTTGCTGCAGTAGCATCCATACTGGTGAAAAGTACTAAGGTCCTTTACATGGCAGAGGAACACATAAAAAATGAAATCGAAATGAAAAAGCCATGAGAAAATGTGCGTACCATTTCTGGAATAATGCAGTTCCATATTGTATGTTGGAGAAATGAAAAAGTCTTGTGCAAGATAAAAGCAAATGAGTCAGAAGAATTCATCCCCATCAATCAAAGGAAATTTTGTGATAAAAATTTTAATTTTTGTCAAGGAGACTGGGTTGTAGTTTCTTTTGAAGCGAAAACTTACCCAGGAGAAATAATAAATATTCACAGTGCAGATCAAATTGAAATATCGGTTATGCATGAAGCAAAAGGTACATCAGGGATGTATAAATGGCCAATCCCTGTTGACTGTATCATTTACAGGAAGACTGAAATCATTAAAAAAATTAACTGCTCCCATAGTTGTCAACAATCGTGGCCAGTTTAAGTTCAATGATGAAATTTAATTTGTTTAACTCTTTAAAAAATATCTTATTAGCTGCTTCATATATTTTGACTATATTTATCTAGGATTAGATAAACAGCATTTTTGTATTTTCTTAAATTGTAATATAAATTTATAATTTTGTAATAAATATTGCTTAAATTTTTTTTCATTGTTGTGTTTATATTAATTATCAAAATTGGTTGAACTATCCTACAAATTGTTCTAAGCATTCCAAATTCTATTAAATTAAAGTTATTAATGCCTTAAAATAGGATACAATTAATCGTAAAAACCAGGTTTTCCTATTGTCACGTACGGGACATTGCACAATTTATACAAGTGTCCCACACGTGACCTTCTAATAAAAGTTTAAAAGAAGGTTCACCAAAGTAATAACTTGTGGAAAATAATGAAAGCAAGTACATACTGTGTAAAAAAGTCCATATTTTAAGAAAACAAATAAGTTATTGTAATATTTTTTTTCAGTTAGCTGAATTTTCATGATAATTTAAAAGAAACAAATTTTGTTAATTTAGCTCTGTCCCACACGTGACACTTACATAAACCATAACCCCTGACAGATTTCAGTATTTCCCATCAAGAAATTAGTCTTAAAAAATACAGAAAAATATATATTTTCATGAAATCATGTCAATTTTATATAGACACAAACCCCTTTACAGTCACAGTATAATTATTTACTAAAAAGCATGTGCAAATGTCCCACACGTGACAGTGGAATCCTCCAATACCAAATATCCACTAATCGTCATTATCTGCATTACTTTCATAACTATCCTGTTCGATTACCATGCTAGTATATTCTTCTATACGTAAAAGCGTATTAGCATATCCATTCTCTTATCTGAAATAACCTAATAAATTCACTACCGCACATTCCTCTAAAATCCAAACTTGAAAGAAAATACTCTCTTACATTTCAATAATTCACCAATGCAATCATTAAACTAAAATCAAAACGAGAATTCATACTAAATTACAGCATAGCAGAGTCTGCCACAAATGATCTGTTTGTTTATATTACAAAACCATGTTTTACCACTCTATAGATGAAGTAATGATTCATAGGGACCCCCCTATACCAAGGTCAAGTATTAGCAAAATACGTTGTAAATGTTAGAATGGACATTTAGTGCCATCTAGTATTCAAATAAATTCAAACAAAAATGTTCCATATAAAAATGCACATCGGTGTCAGTCGTCCTTTAGGGTAAATTTTTTTTGGCCACTCAATGTAATTAAGGTTTGAAGTAACAATAAATATTTATTTCTTAAATGCTCTATCTAATGACCCTTTCTCTGGACTATCATTCTACATTTTGATTTCTACAATAAGAAAGTTTTTCTTAAAGTAATGAGTGGTATTTTATACTACTCTTTTACAGTTTTCCCATAATCCATTCATTGTTTTAGGTCTGTGTTTAGGAAGTTCCCTTTTTAACAATCCAAAAGTTCGATAATCCATTAGTGATACATCAGAGGACTTTGAAGAAATATGAGCAAATGTGTAGTTATAATACTTGTATCTTCTGTCATTTTTTTAAAAGAAATTCAGCATTAGATATTGATGTGTAATGGCGGTAGCTTTATCCTGATGAAGTTCTACTCTATTAAAACTGTGGATAAAAGGCTGATATTTCTTCTTTAAATAATGAAGTTAAAACATTATCTTGGTAATATGTTGAATTGATTTTGACTTTTTTTTTTTTACTTTTCTAAACTTTAATTTACCGTTGTACAAAAAGCTAGCAATATTTATGAATCCTTTACTGAAACATTCCTTTGATTCTTGGATAGATACATGTGTCATCAATTGTTACAATATAGTTCAATCAGGGTGCAAAATAAGCAGTATCACATCGCAAATTGCAATGGAAAAATTAATTTTTTTGCGATCTAAAAAGTAATTTGCATCGCATTTTGCGACATGATTTTAAAACCAAATGATTCACTACAGTGAAAAAAAAGCTTATGAAAAGAGTAAAACCTGTACAGATCTAGATTAAATAATGAAACCTTTAATTTTAATTCCATTTTAAATTCCCATTTTCTTCTATTTTAAATACATCTAAAGCCAGTAGCCATGGTCAACTAATTTTTATGCCAAATTCTTTTCTCATGCTCATGCAGACCGAGTATCTACAGCTGCAAGCCCACGAGTGTAGTCACTAGTAACCCCCTTCACTAAAAGCATGTGCAAGTTTACTTTACATGCTCAACTCATAACGGTCGAATTCCTTCACAGGTAGGAACTCAAAATTCCCATTGAACTTAGAGGCACAACTCCTGTTACTGCCCGATTAAATTGCTATACCCTTAAACAAAATCATTTTAGCTGTCATACTAGAAAATTTAGTTTCAAGTGCAACTCCCATTAGACAACAGCTTGACCAGAAGTCGAAGTACTAACAATTTTGGTATTTTGCAAATGATGCACTTTTTGAACAAAACTCATTTCAATAACAAAGACAAGAAAGTGACAATTACTGTAGTCTTTTATGTACTTAATCCTTAAAGCCAGTTAATAGAAAAATTGACTGGGTTAAAAATATTTTTGTTAATTAACAAATAGCAGCAGCTGAAATATTGCAGAAAATGTTTGAATTAAAAAAAAATTGAATTCAATGTTAATGGATAAAATCTAATCAACTAGAAAATGAGAATTAAATGTTTGTTTTTGTTATCATTAGATTGTTGGAAAAATCTAGTCATTAGAAGTAAGTTTGTACTAACAATGGCAAATAAAATTTTTTATTGGATCATTGGGGGGAGGGGAGAGAATACCTTAATGTGTGTTGAAGGCCTAGACCACACAGCCAACCCTAGGGCTTACGGCAGTTTAATGTGTGGCAGGACCTTAATATGTGTGTGTGTGTGTGTGTGTGTGTATATATGCATATATATAGAGAGAGATAGAGATAGATATATATACTACAGCAAATTATCTGACACTGCCCGGGTACTACATATGGCCACTACTTATACATATTTAAATAAGAGCCTGCTGCTTAATGCATTCATGCTCCAAATTGCACGCTCTCAGAAAAAAGGGAGAGAAAACTTGACTTAAACTTCCAGGTGGCATGCCAGTAAAATTCACTGGTAGAAGGTTGAAGGGAAACATATGGGGACTTTGCGGAATATCCTTTGCAATGACTTAAACAATTACAGAAATTCAAATTTCCTATGAAATGGAAAAAAAAATTGGGGTTTGAATGCTAAGATATATGCGGAACTTTGAGCCAAATTATAGAATTGTGCTAATCTTAGTTTTTCAGATGCGATGACATATATATCAGATAATGAAAAAAATGTAAATTTTGATGTATTTAAAAGAAATAAATACATATGATGGAATTGTTTCAAGGATTTGGTTCAGAATGTTCTTTGATCTTTTCGATGGTATCTAGATGGAAACTCTATGATAATATATACAGTCACTAAGGAACGATGTGTGAAAATGCTAAAACATACAATAACTAAAAAATTAATTCAAAATTAAAAATATAACACTGAGGTGCACCTTCCTGGGTCCTGAAGTACATATAAAATTTCATAGCCATACGATGCTCAAATTTCCCGCTACAGACCTCGTACACACACATTTTCTTTTATTAAGTAAAATATGTCTTGGTTTCACATAAGGAAGGATATTCATTATTTTTTCTTTGGAAAATGGCGCAGAAGTCTGAAAGGATTACAAATTTGATAATACAGCCTTGATCAAAAATATTAGGCACCCTAATTTTTCTACTTTAAATGCAGGTGTGTTACTTGAAATCATCTCATTTGTTTATGACTACATACATAGTAGGAAGTTGAAATGAAAATGTAAACATCATTTCAATTGACAACCAATTAAACATTTCCAGGACGATAACTGGAAATTCCAGGTTTTTGTTGAAGCAGTCGGTTGCATTGACTGTTCTGGTTTGTACACGTCCCCGTGATTGCTGCTTATCTCATCTAAATTTAAGGTCTTGTCTGTATAAAATGCGGAAAACTAAGGAGCTTAGCAACAAATAACGGTTGAAAATTCAATTTTTATACGAGCAAGGCAATGGCCAATGTGAAATTGCCAGAAAAGTGAAATGTTTGGGATGAGCAGTTCAATACACTATCAAACATCTTAAGAATACTGATAGTCATTTAAATAGTCGAAGAAGTGGGGGGAAAAAGATCACTACACCCAGGGATGACCAACTTTTGAAACGATTTGCATTGAAAAATCTTAGAAAATCTTCATTTCAATTAGCTGCTGAATTGTCAGAGGGAACAAGAAAAATGATCTCTGCTTTGTAGAAGCTGGATTGAAAGGCTGCAAGGCCAAGAAGCCATGGATTTCTGAAATAAACAAAAAGTGGCTGGAATGGGCTCTTAAACATCATTATTTTACTGAAGAAGATTGGGCGAAAGTTCTGTGGTCTGATGAATCAAACGTTCAGGAATGTTTCATTTCACTTGCTTTTATTCAAAACTAGCGTGAAATTGTCAATATATAGCAGCATTTTTTGTAAAGCTCTTTAGGATGTTATCAAATAATTTCAATACTATGGGTACTTTGGAACACCTGGTGTGTCTTATGTGAGGAGACGTGTAGGTGAGGAATATAAGGAAGAATGCATAATGCCCAATGTGAAACATGATGGAAGTATTTGAGAATACATGGCAGCCGAGGGTGTGGGCGAAATGTACATTTGTGAGGGACGAATGGATTATTGGATGTACATAAATGCATCTTTTTCATGAATTTTCAGCAATACAAACATGGATGTGGTCAGACTTCAACAAGACAATGCAACTTCGCACACATCTACTGGACTACGAAGTAGTTCAGTGAAAATGGTGTACATCTTTCGCATTCTCCTCCACAGTCCCCAGACCTCAACCCCATTGAACTGTTTTGGGCTTTTCTCAAACGCATGATCAGGTAGTATTCCATTATTTAAAAAACAACCTTAAAATTCCTACTGCAAGAGGAATGGAAGAAGATACCGAGAGAGGAATGCAATAGGTTAGTGCACTCTATGCCTAGAAGAATTAATGCCGTCATAAAGGCGAAAAGAGGTCCAACCAAATATTGATAAGTTTCAATAAAAAATTATTATTTTGAATCTCTGCATTTTTGTTTTATCCCAACATATTAGTAGTTTAAAATAAATGGATTTCAGTAGGGTGCCTAATACTTTTGATCAAGGCTGTAGTATATATTATAATGAAATTAAAAATGAAAAGAAGTTAATAAAAATTAATATACACTCTAAGACAAAAAAATCGAAGCAAAAAGAGATAATTATCCAAATGAGACAAATGTGATATGTGCAATGTGAATGTACAGAAAAAGAAATGATTAGAATATCAGAACAATTGGATGATTTATTACACTGAGAGATCTACACAAAGTGAGCACGTCAATGTGGCGCTAGTCCATTTCTGTCCTTGATACAAGCTGTTACCCAATGTGGCATTGATGCATAAAGTTGCCGGATGGTGCTCTGAGGGATGTCATTCCAAATGGTCTCCAATTGATGAGCTAATTTGTGTACATTCTGGGATGGTCGCAGGCAACACCTCATCTCAGCCAAAATGTTTTCAATAGGCGAGAGATCTGGGTATCTGGCTGGCCAAGGAAGTGTGTCATAAGCACGCAGACAATCAATAGAGAGGTGTGCCGCATGTGGGCTGGCATTATCTTGCTGAAAAGTTAACCCTGGGTGTCGCGAAAGGAATGACAATACAACGGGTCGTAGAATGTCGGTAACATACCACTGTGATGTGATGGTGCCACGGAGGACTATGAAAGGGATCTGGTTATCAAACGAAATGACACCCCAGACCATAACTTCCTGTTGTTGGGCCATGTGACAGTGAAAGCAAGATCCTGATAATATCCGGGCTGTCTCCAGACTCGTCTGTGCTGGTCGTCGGGACTCAGTTCAAAACAGAATTCATCACTGAAGACAATTTGTTCCCAATCTGAACAATTCCATGTGGATTGGGTCAGGCACCATTGCAATCGCTGTTGATAGTGCATACTGGTCAGTAGTAGGCGGCGTAATGAGCGCTGAGAGTATAGATTCTGCTTCTGTAGTCTTCTATTAATGGTTCGGATGGTCACTTTCGTGTTCATCACACGTTGGATGGTTGATAACGACAAATTTTGTGCTGTCACAACTGCTCTGACAATCGCTGTATCTCCCCATTCTGTCATCGCTCTAGGCCGTCTGTTGCCCACTTGCCGCTGAAATCTGCCATTCCGGACGTATTCCTGCTAACATTGTCTAATTGCTGCATAACTCCTACCCAAATGCCAAGCGATTACTTGGTGTGCCCATCTAGGTCAGGCACCATTGCAATCGCTGTTGATGGTGCATACTGGTCAGTGGTAGGCGGCGTAATGGGCGCTGAGAGTATAAATTCTGCTTCTGTAGTCTTCTATTAATGGTTCGGGTGGTCACTTCAGTGTTCATCACACATTGGAAGGTTGACAATGACACATATTGTGCTGTCCCAACTGCTCTGACAATCGCTGTATCTCCCAGTTCTGTCATAGCTCTAGGCCGTCTGTTGCCCACTTGCCGCTGAAATCTGCCATTCCGGACGCATTCCTGCCAACATTGTCTAATTGCCGCATAACTCCTACCCAAATGCCAAGCGATTACTTGGTGTGCCCATCCAGCCTCATGCAGTCCGACCACAAGCCCTCTTTCAAATTCCTTCATATGCTCGTAGTGGCCAGTAGCCACGAATTCGCCGGCAAGGCATTCTAATCAAGGTACATAAACGCAATCGAAATTCATGGCACGTTTTGTTCCTGAAAGTGAGGTGCTCAATTTCCATGTGTTGTAGTTCCGAGTATTCACTCATTGGCTGCGAATTTTTGATCATTTGCATATTCGGTTGACAGGTGTTTGCATGTACAGTTTCATTACTATAGGATTATTTTGCGGGGTGCATTGATTTTTTTGTCTTGAGTGTATAACACAAACCTGTGAAAAACTATCATAATACATTACTTTTTGAATTATTTGCTCCTGCGCTTTATGCTTTTGCCTCATGCTAGTGAGTTCTCGCCATAACAATTCATTTTCTTGTTTCATCTTTAGCAACATGTTGTCCATATTCTCTTGTTTCTCCCGAATGGATGAAAGGTCTGTCAAAATGTCTCTGGGTTTAGACCTCGCAGGAGACTCTGCAATCTTGGCATTAGGTATCTGAAGAGAAAAGAAAATACAGTGAAATCTTTAACTTACCGACTACTATATCAGACATACCTGTCCAGCTGAAATTCTACACATAGATAATTCAAATCTATAATACATATACGTATGAAGAAAAATTAGAATATGCACGGCTGAATATCTATCTGATAGTCAATTTTCAGGATGAAAAAAAAATTAGCATTATAATTCCTTGGGAATATCTTTTAACATTTCTAATGAATGATAATGGAGCCGTTTAATAATAATTAATGTTAATCATGTTAAACAGCATTCTGATTGATGTAATAATTCATGTTCATGCATCATAAATGACATATAGATTCATTCTCATCCCACAGAAAAAATGAACAGGTATGTTTCCCCCCCTACTTGTTCTTCATATCAATTTTCAGAGCAAGTAAAACTCACTTTTAGAGCAACATGAATTGCTTCGTAGCAAAGCAGCAAATTCGGACAAAAAAAAATCTTTTGGAGCAGCAAGAAATGCTTTGGAGTAGGCATGAAACTCACTTTTGGAGCAGCAAATTTACAAACCTTATGAGCGGTAAATTGAAAATATCTAATATCTGTAAAAAAATTGTTTTAAAAAATTTAATTGGTCTGCATACATTTTCAATTACATTAGAAAAATATGAGTAAAGAAAATAAATGTATAACACTGAACGTTTACAAACACATTCAATTTGGAAAAAAAAAAAAAAAAAAAAGCCAATGTGTTTGCTTGGCCAACCCTACTGCTCATTTTTCAAAATAAAATTCTCAGTTTTTCAGTCTTCCAATGTTGTCATCAGCAAAATTCAAATAGGTGCATACTAACCCTTTTTTTTCAAAATTTTAACATTAATTATATTTTGGAATAAATTGATATTTATCAAGTGTACACAAAGCATGAAGATAGGAAACAAAAAATTACTTGAAATGTTTTATATAATTTTTAAATACGTACATAGACAGCTTAAACTATTAAAAATAAACAATCCCTAAAGTATTAATATAAAAATGGAATTTTTCTACCTCGCAAAAGAGTTTTAACCATATAGCTATTGTTTTGAAACTTGGCACTGTGCATTTTCTGATTATGCAAATTGATAAATTTCAAAATTTATGTTATATTTTATTTATGTGCAAATACAATTAAAAATCATAAATCATGATATCATAGCGTCTCCAAATCAAACTTTTTAATAAAAAAAAAATTATAATTATAACGCTTGAGTTTTCTTTTATGAATTTTAGACAAAATAAGTTCATATAAAATAAGATTTTCCCAAGTTGAAAAAAAATTAGCGCAAGAATAATTTGCAACAATAGTTAGTCCTGTTTCCAAAAAAAGTATAAAATAGAAAATATTTTCAATAAATTTATAGATTAGTGAAAACTTGTTTCGAATTGTAGAAACACACTGATCTTTAACTTTATTAGTATAAGAGTAGACTATTATAATTAATACAATTACAAAGTACAAACAATATTTTATGTATTGTTTAAATTATTGTTGCATATTAGCAATATAACACAATTTTATAACTTAATATAAACATAAAATTTTCTTCACAGGTCTATTTAAAAATAAGGAAGGATTCGAATCAAATCTATAACTCATTACATTGACTGTAATCCTCCATAGGATAGCATTATCTTCTATAGGTTTAACATTAGGTCCCATAGACTTAACATGAAGGCAAGGGGGGGGGGGGGGGAGGAGGCAGGCGGGTGGTCGAGAATAGAAAAACCATATCCTATATTCCTTACAGTCAATGGTATGAAAAAATATATATATGTTTCTCTAAAAAATACTCTTAAAAAATTGCTCTTTTTTTTAAAGGAAAAGTGCCTTTTTTTTAAAGGAAAAGTGCCCTTTTTTTCTCGAAATAGTGCCCTTTTTTTTTTTCGAAAAAGTGCCTTTATTTATAGAAGCACTCTGCCCTTTTCATCCTAGAGTGAACACTACTTTAAACATTAACATAAAAAAATTAAAGTTACCACTTCAAAATCTGAAATTTTTAAAAGAGAAAAATGCTTTTAAATTCACAGCACATCAAGAGAATGGATGTCTTACTGCTAAAGAGTTAACTTGAATACTATTTGGTAAATTATACGAAATATTTCTTAATGCCCGGGAATAAAAACTAAATTGTATAATTGTACTATTTATGCAAAAATAATTAAAAAATTAACCTTGTTATTAACCAAAATATGAAAATAATCTAGTTTAGTCAAGCTAATATGCAATAAGAGGATGAAGATGGATGGAGAAAAATAATTGTGTATTCTTGGCAACACATGAGAATAAAAACTGAACTGTGTAATTGTACTATTTATGTGAAAATAATTAAAAAATTAACTCTATAATTAACCAAAATATGAAAATAGGCTAGTTTTGTCAAGCTAATGGCAATAATATGAGGATGGACATAGATGGAAAAAGATAATTATGTATTCTTGGCAAAGCCCGAGGATAAAAACTGCACTTTAAAAATAAAGTAATTCTATCACTCTGGTATGAAATCATTAGAAGATGAAAATGGGTGCAAACTGATACGATTGGACTCTCAGCAATGCATTGGGAAATTAATGGTGCAAGTTCTCTCATGAATTTGAGAAATTTATGCAAATAATCATAAAAGTTGGCACTAGAAAATGTTATCAAAAATACCCGAAGTGTGCACGGCAATTTGAGAAATTTTATGGAGAATTTTTATATGCCAAACTTTTTACATATTTTCTTTTTCTACTGAATTTTGCTATTGGTTTAGGTCGGTGCAAAATATATGGAAGCAATGTTCATGATAAATGTTCACAAACCTGGTTCCCTGCTACCCATTACTGTGAGAAATGTGGGTCCTTTGATAAGAAGTATGGGTCCCTTAAAATTTATTTTAAGAAATATTCTTAAAATTATTAACCACAAAGAATATTAAACTTGTACGAAATAAAACTACTACAATCCAATGCAATTATTCTTTATTATATTTAAATAGAAAAAGTATAAGGCACATAATATTGGTAATAGTATTTAAAAACTACC
The DNA here is from genome assembly GCA_951213105.1 of Amaurobius ferox. Lineage (NCBI taxonomy): Eukaryota > Metazoa > Arthropoda > Arachnida > Araneae > Amaurobiidae > Amaurobius > Amaurobius ferox. The sequence continues at coordinate 16,829,335 of OX578152.1, read as the reverse complement.
AATTCTCTCTCTTGTCTTATGTTTCATTTGCGTTTTAGATCTTTGAACCTTCTAAAGTGAGCAAGCAGTATTAAATTTTTAATTAACTTTCGGTTCATCTATTTCTTAAAGTTATTTTGATTGGCAAAAGACAAAACTTATCTTTCTGATAATAACACAGACACATTCACGGAAATATTTTTATTTCTTAATGAGTAATATTGTTAACATGCATTTCTATCCATTTTCTGAACATTTTTTGTCATTTTATTTATTGTCACTAATTTCTCTTTAACCTTGTTTTAAATCTTACCAATGTTTTTTATTATAGGTCTTTTCAGGTATTTTATATTTGTTTTCCAGAACATCATAAAAAAAAAAAATCATTTACCATAAAGCATTCAAATACCTCTTTCTGGAGGGTGTGTGTGTGTGTGGGGGGGGGGGGGGGGGTAAATTCATTTCTCCATAACACTTTAATTACTCAACATTCTTTTATCTTTATTTTTTTGCCCAAATTACAAATTATTTCCTAATATGTATGTTTCTCACTAAGTTTTTAAATTTTCTCATCTTGATCTTTTTATTTTTCCAAGCTGATAAAGTATTTACTATTATTTATTCCTTTTCTAACACTTTTCAACTGTGTTGTTTATGACTTTGTTCATTCTGTCTGTCTGTCTGTTAGCATGAAAACTGCAGTAAAAATGACTTATCAAAATGAAATTTTAGTATGTTGTTCAGACAGTCTGTGGGACCTCTGGGAAAATAAATGAATAATATCACCCAATTAGTTTTGGATTAAACCCAGATTGGAAAAATGAAATACATTGAACCCTATGGGACCTAATTTTTCAAACATTTTTTCAGCGAATTTAAAATTCACAAATTGCTTCGAAAGTTTTAGGAAATATTCAAATTATCCCATAAAATATATAAAAAAAATTTCAGCCCAATATATTCAGTAGTTTTTTAAATAAAAATTAAAATAATAATTACACCCTTTATATGAAGAGATCACGTCACCCACTTCAAAATAAAATATGACATCCATCTTGTGTCAAAATCGTGATTTTAAAGTTCTTTTTAATTCAGATTTAGTGTTGTTATCCGTCCTGAAACTGCTTTATTTTTGTTTAAATTCTCTGTGCATCTATATTATGAAACAACGCAATTACAATATATTTGAGTTTAAATGATCATCAAACTTTGATTATTTCTACAATGAAGCCTAATTTTCACTTATGGAGAATATAAACACCAAAAAATATAGAATGAGTTGTATAAAAATTGCTGCATTTCTTAAACGCAAAATTATTTAGCTCATGGAGTTTGCAATATAGCTGATATGAATGAAACATTCATTGATTTTACATAGAGAACGACGATTTTTCAATGAAGTTTTAACATGGAGTTAAATTACTTGTACCTCCATGGTTTCAAGTTTTTAAATAAAATAAATTATTGTAGTATTGTGATGAATGAAAGAAATAGAAAAAGTTTATGAATGAAATGCTGCTTTTATACAGAGAGCCAGGCGAATTACATTTGGATGACATAATTTGAATAAAGTTCATTTGTTTCTGATGAAGTTTTCAAATATAATAAATTATTATAGTATTATGATATTTTTTAAAATATTACCGAGGAATATATCACATTTTAGAGATGTTTAAACCAGGCGATTTATATGTCAATGCCGTCATTTGAATAAAGTTCATTTTTTTCGATGAAGTTAAGTTTTCAAATATAATAAATTAATGAAGTATTGTAATAATTTTAAAAATATTACCGAGGAATGTATCGCATTTTAGAGATGTTTAAATAAAATTGCATTGAACTTGGAAAGTGTTTCATAATCAATGCTTTATGCATGATTGATCTTTCTTGTTTATTCTTAAGCAACCAATTTTTCCTTAAATTAGAGGGTTTTACTAATGAATTTAGTTTAATTAATTTATATATACTAGCCGAATACCCACTGAAATTCAATGGTCTTATAATAATATCCTACAAATAACGTGAATGTTTTAATAATTTGATTTTTACAGTGGTCCTTTTCAAGCTGTTCATCAGTGCACCAAATTTTAAATATCTGTTTTACTTCAGATACGGCATTTCTCATTTATTCAGCCAATTAAACATTTAGGTGTGCAGCATTCCTAACAAATATTAAAAAATAAATTAGCAAATATTAAAAAGGTGAAATTATACAATTTATTTCCATCTAACGATGTATCCTTGCACCAATTTTAAAATCTCTACCTTATTGCAAAGTCCATTTTACTATCATTTCACATTTCGAACATTTTGGTATGGAGTACCCATTAAAAGAACATTTTTGAAAAAATACGGTTTTCTCCCGAGGTTTTATCGATTGATTGACACGTGTACCAAATTTCAAGTCTTTATCTCTCAATTCACCAAATTGATACGAATCTTAGTTTATATTGTATGAATGACACTAGAATGAGTGTGATTCCTGCTAACGCAAAATACCTATCGAAAGTTAATTCTGACTCACCTCTATCACAATTTATAGTATATACAATCAAAATTGAGAAAACCTGAAGAATTTTTATAAATAACTTATGATTTGGCTATTTGCACAACTTTTTTTCAAAATAAAGATTTGAGAATCAGTGCTTTATGGTGAATCTGTTTTGGTAACCTTTTTTTTTTCAGTTGGCTAGTTTTTTGTTGCTGATTAGCCAAATTGCTAAAGTTATTTAAAAGCAAGAGAGAATCCTGATCCTGCAGTACATGACATTAAGATAAAGAGATAAAAAAATGTTAAGCATGGCTGGAGACTGGACCTGGAAAACTAAAAATGTTTAAAGTTAGAGACTGTTCAAAAATGGAAACTGTTCTATAGATCAACAAATTAAATAGAAGTATTAAATAGAGAATCAACCATCATGGGAAAAATTAAATGCTTTTAAATATATATATTTGTGTTCATTTCATTTAAAATATTAGGACTTGATAAAGAATTTTATCAAAATGAACTATTCTTAAGCCTAGAGCTCTTCCACGTACAAGCTTTAATGCTTGATTATTTTGGTATTCCTTTTTTCGATTCCTCTCCATTGACATTTGTTGATTATCTTTAGCTTTCTGATCTGTAATTTGTATTATAATTTCCTCTATATTGTTGAATTTCATTTTATTTCATTGTACTCTGTAGGCTTAAAATTTTTTTTAAGATAGTGTATTACGAGTTACTTCTTCCATTTTACCATTGGATTTACTATTTTAATATTTTAATATTTTTTACTGAAAACATTTTATTTATTAGCTGCATTTGCGCAATAAAATAAAATGTATATTGCATTGTCATTCTTACATTCTTACTCTAATAAGTTTAGTATATCTAACTATTCATTTCTGCACACTATCCTAATTCCTTTTGTATGCTTCGTATTAAAGAAACATTCTATTTGCAATCTATTCAAATTTTTGCTGCATTTGCGCTAAATTTAGTAATAGAATTTTTATAATTATTATTATTATTATTATTATTATTACGTATTACTTTTAAATCTACTTTCTTCCAATATTGATTGAAGTTTTCTGTGGCTCATTCTCCTATTTTATTACTTTCTTTTATATGCCTAGGTTATTAATTATAAATATGCTATAAGTATCAAATCGTTTTCTTCCTTTCTGTTTGTTAATTTAGTAAATTTTACTTGTTATATTTATATGTATTGCTATTTTTCTTTAGCCACTAGTAATGTAATATTAGACGATATAAATTCATGTGCTGCCATCTATTGTTATTTCTTCTTACTATATTATTAATTTTTGTAGTTTTATGACTGGGTAATTACTTATGGGATATTAATACTGCTGTAATTTTGAAACCTATTTTAATTTTATAAACTGTACTTTTTAGTACAACTATTTATTACTACTTAATTAGATAGGATTCTATGTGAATCCAAGAATTACACTTTAAGTATTCTATAATACCTTGTGTTTTATCTAGTCTAGTTTAGAATTGATAGTAACGTTATAGTTAAATCATTTCTTTTTTTCTTGTAATATCCTCCTTACTACATTATTATTAGGTTTTACATGAACTTAGTTGTTTATACTTATATATAAGCAATTATTTTATTTCAATTATTATTTCTTATATGTTATATTGTTATACTTATAAAATTACTATTACTAATATGAATACACTTCTTATTTGATTTAGTGACTGGCAAATATATTTATACTTATTATTATATAATTAGATAGATATTGCGAGGTATTTTCAATTTGTGTTGGGAATTGTTTAGACCGATATCCATTTACCAACATTGTGCCATGAATAGTTTTGGATATAATCATTGCCCAGCTAAAAATTACAACTTCAATACATGTAAGAATAAAAATTGCAAATCCTGCCCATTTGCTTCTATCTAACTCTCAAATTACCAATCAAAATAGCCAAAAGTCTTTAAAATTTTGAATTGCATCTACAAAATATCCTGTAACATATGTAATTTATCTTATATAGGACAGACCAGTAATCCTATTCATCTACGTATGAATAACTTTGCTAAACATGGTTTGAAAATATAACTATACAAATTTTGGATATAAAAACTAATACAGCTGATAGAATGTTCTTTGAAAACTTCTATATTAAATCAAATTGTACTCTTTTTCAATATGGATTAAATCAATTATATCTCAATGGTAATATTGTAAAAAATAATTTTGTAGATAATAAATATTCTATTTTTAAACATCTTCTTTTTAATCCTCTTTTACATAATAGTAATTCGGCTAAACTCAAAAGATTTAAACACGGTAAAGGAAGCTCCCCTCATCATGACTTTAAAGCTGAGATTAAAAGTATGCATCAACATTTTAACAATTCATTTCAATGGAAATTTATAAAATCATGGGTATCTTCGGTTAAGAAAAAACAATTAAATACAGTTTATGCTATTTTCTTAAAATTAAATCTAACTAATGAACATTTTAATCATATTTTCTATGATTTGCTCATTACTAGATCAAAATATTTAAAAATAAAACTTAATCATTTTCATAATAATAATTGTTCTAATTCTTATTGTGTAATATCTTTTAAGCATCACATTTATAATTCTATCAATTTTAGGAATTTATTTAATCGGTTTCATCATTTATTGCCTATTAAGGATTTGAATGTTACTAAGACTTTTAAATACAACAAGCCTATTGGTAAAACAATTTTTAATTACAATGAAATTTCCCAATCTCTATCAGTTAATAAAGATTCCTCAACAAATTTGGATGGTGAATGTATTTGTAGAGTTGATAATTATGCTAATTTTATAAATTCACACTTGGGGCATATAGTTACTGGAGACTTAGCCATAGTTAAAGATAAATCTTTAAGAACCTTAATGTCATTTGGTACAAAATTTAGGTTACCTTCTTGTAATAATTCTAATAAAGTCTTAAAATCAATAAATCTTGACCTTGATAAATATATTTATGGATTAGCTTCTAAATATGCTCAGCTTTTAGAGGCATTTAATATGTGGAAATTTACTATTTTAAAGTCTATTAAAAATGCCATTTGGAATATCAATATACGTCGTAGAAAAAAACAAATCACACCACCAGAAAGGGCGAGTAAAAATATATCAATTTCAAATCTCAATTTCGAATTCTAATATTTTTTAGAGGTTTTAAAACAAAAGTCACTTTCGGCTCAAAAAAACGATTTTTGGTTTTTAAATTCTCGCATAGTAAAAAGTACTCATAATTTCGACTAATAATTTACATTTTTAGAAAGCTCAAACATCTGGCATTCTTACAAGTCCAATCTGGTCAAGAAATAATGAACATTGCCCACAGGATTGCAATTTTAAAGACGTCATGATTTTATATTTCTCAGCGAAGATCCGATTCTTCCCCGACAGCCCTGCCCAGAAATGGGGGGGACGTCACGCCGTTGCATCGGGTTAGAGTGATATTTTAAATGATAGAATTAAGAGCTTAGCATATGGTCATTATAAAATTTAAATGATTGAATTATGGTAGATTGAATTGTGGTGAATTGTATACATCGGGCGAAATTATTATATTTATATTTTAAATGAAAGAACGATATGGATTTTTTAAATGGATATTTTAATTTATGGATATTTTAAATGGATATTTTAAATGGATATATGGAACTATGGAATAAGGATATTTTAAATGATATTAATGAAAAGCTTAAACACTGAAGAAATAAAAAAATAAATAAAAATGAAGTTATGGAGATTGTCATGGTGCCTTAAAATTTCATTATTAGTTTTAACATCATTAAACTAAACCAAACTTTGTTAACTCCACGGGGTTGAGGGCGCAGTAGCCCAGTGGTTAGGGAGCAAGAATTGCACTCGGTAGGCCCGGGTTCGATTCCCTCCACTGCCAAAACTGCAGCTGTGTTCACGCGGAGTACGATCACGATAAACAGGTGGGTCCGTGAAAACCGATTTTTAAAATTTTAATTATTTTTTTGTTATTTAATATTTTATGCATTTTCGACCGTTTTTTTTCTTTTTTCTTCCAGACGTCGTAGAAAAAAACAAATCACACCACCAGAAAGGGCAAACAATTGCGAGTAAAAATATATCAATTTCAAATCTCAATTTCGAATTCTAATATTTTTTAGAGGTTTTAAAACAAAAGTCACTTTCGGCTCAAAAAAACGATTTTTGGTTTTTAAATTCTCGCATAGTAAAAAGTACTCATAATTTCGACTAATAATTTACATTTTTAGAAAGCTCAAACATCTGGCATTCTTACAAGTCCAATCTGGTCAAGAAATAATGAACATTGCCCACAGGATTGCAATTTTAAAGACGTCATGATTTTATATTTCTCAGCGAAGATCCGATTCTTCCCCGACAGCCCTGCCCAGAAATGGGGGGGACGTCACGCCGTTGCATCGGGTTAGAGTGATATTTTAAATGATAGAATTAAGAGCTTAGCATATGGTCATTATAAAATTTAAATGATTGAATTATGGTAGATTGAATTGTGGTGAATTGTATACATCGGGCGAAATTATTATATTTATATTTTAAATGAAAGAACGATATGGATTTTTTAAATGGATATTTTAATTTATGGATATTTTAAATGGATATTTTAAATGGATATATGGAACTATGGAATAAGGATATTTTAAATGATATTAATGAAAAGCTTAAACACTGAAGAAATAAAAAAATAAATAAAAATGAAGTTATGGAGATTGTCATGGTGCCTTAAAATTTCATTATTAGTTTTAACATCATTAAACTAAACCAAACTTTGTTAACTCCACGGGGTTGAGGGCGCAGTAGCCCAGTGGTTAGGGAGCAAGAATTGCACTCGGTAGGCCCGGGTTCGATTCCCTCCACTGCCAAAACTGCAGCTGTGTTCACGCGGAGTACGATCACGATAAACAGGTGGGTCCGGAAGTCCTTCCGAGAGGTTGGTGGTAGGGGAAGAAGGGTATGGTCCCTGTGGATGCCTTTCTCACTGGGTTCCGTTCTAAATTGGGAGAATAAAAAGAATGTTATGGAGATTGTCACGGAGGGTGAAGTAGTCCAGTGGTTAGCGCACGGGAATTGTACTTGGTAGGCCCAGGTTCGATTCCCGCCATGTTCACGCAGAGTACGATCACGTTAAACATGTGGGTCCGTAAGTCCTTCCGAGAGGTTGGTGGTAGGGAAAGGAGGATACGGTCTAAATTGGGTGAATAAAAAAAAAGTTATAGAGATTATCACGGAGGGCAAAGTAGCCCAGTGGTTAGCGCGCGGGAATTGCACTTTGTAAGCCCGGGTTCGATTAGCAAAACTGCCGCCGTGTTCATGCGGAGTGCGATCACGTTAAAGATGTGGATCCATAAGTCCTTCCGAGAAGTTGGTGGTAGGGGAAAGAGGGTATGGTCCCTGTGGATGCCTCTCCCACTGGGTTCCGGTCTAAATTGGGTGAATAAAAAGAAAGTTATGGAGATTGTCGTGGAGTGCGAAGTAGCCCAGTGGTTAGCGAGCAGGAGTTGCACTCGGTAGGCCCGGTTCGATGCCCGCAACAGCCAAAACTGCCGCCATGTTCACTCGGTGGCCGTCCAAATAGTTAATTTACACCTTTCTGGTAGGTCGCGCTAGCGAGTTTGCCATGGTCAGAATTTTCAAGAGTAGCGAACAGGCTGGTCGCCAAAGGCGGCTAGTTCTAAATAATAGTAAAGAATTAAAAAATATATTAACATCACTAGGTAAAATAATAGGATTTCAAACTTTTGATTTTAAAGATCTATTTAATAATATTAGGATCAATGATCTTTATGATGTCATATTAGCTTTATACTAGCCGATTACTCGTTGAAAATCAACGGTCTCACAATAAGCAACCACTGAATGTCCTTTTTTTTAATAATTCGTGTTTCACATTTATTCGGCAAATCGAATATTTTAGTGTGCGGAACCCCCTAAAGAAGCAAATATTGTAAATTTTAAAATATCGCACGTCTTCCTTTTGAAATATCTACCAGTACACCAAATTAAAGTCTATATCTCATCCCGAAGCATACTATTTTATCATCTCCGCTTTCGAACGTTTTTCTGTGGAGCACACCCATAAATGAACATTTTTGAAAAACACTGTTCACCTTGGGTTTCTTATCAGATGACTGACCTATATACCAAATATCAAGTCTCTATCACATTTAAATGAAGTGTGTCTCATTTATTCCGAAAATCGAAGATATTGGTGTTCGGCACCCACTAAAGTTTCAAATATTGGAAATCAGAAATTGCACGCTTTCTTCCTTTCAAACTATCTATCACCAAATTTGATGTCTTTATCCTATCGTGAAGCATGTTTTTCTATCACTTCATATTTCAAATGTTTTTCTGTGTTGCACCCCCTTAAATGATCATATTTGAAAAACCGTAATAATCATAGGTTTTTTTTTATCAAATGATTACCCATATACTAAATTTCAAGCCTCTATCACATTGGAAGCGTTTTTCATTTGTTCATCAAATCGAACGTTTTAGTGTGCGGCACCCTCTACAATAGCAAATGTAGGAAAACTGTAATTGCACACTTTCTTCCTTTCTAACTATCTACACGTATATCAAATTTGAAGTCTCTATCTCATCGCGAAGCATGCTTTTTCTATCATTTCACCTTTCGGATGTTTTTCTGTGAAGTATGCCTCCCCCCCCCCCCCTTAAATATACATTTTTGAAAAACTTCATTCTTCTTGGGTTTTCTATTAAATGATTCGCCCATATACCAAATATCAAGTCTCTATCACTTTCTAAAAGGAGTGTTTCTACTTCATTCCGAAAATCGAACATTTTTGTGTGTGACACCGCCTAAAGTAGAAAATATTGGAAAACTGAAATTGTACACTTTCTTTCTTCCAAACTATCTACCCATACACTAAATTTCAAATCTCTATTTCATCTCGAAGTATGTTTTCTTATAAATTCACCTTTCGAACGTTTTCCTTTGGAGCACCCCTTTAAACGAACGTTTTTGAAAAACTATAATTGTCTTGGGTGTTTTTATCAAATGATTATTCCATATAGCAAATTTCAAGCCTCTATGAAATTTTAAAGGAACCGTTTTTCATTTATTCGGTAAATCTAACATTTTGGTATGCGGCACTCCCTTAAGTAGAAAACATTGAAAATCTGAAATTGCACACTTTCTTCCTTTCGAACGATTTACCCATACACCAAATTTGAAGTCTCTATCTTATGGCAAAGTATGCCTTCCTGTCATTTCACTTTTCGATCGTTTTGATCTGGAGCACCCCCCTCTAGAAAACATTTTCGAAAAATTCGATTTTTCCAGGGGATTTTATCAAACGATCGAGCAGTGTACCAAATTGCAAGTCTCTATCTATTCAGGAAGTGCCTAAAAAAAGAGTGACAGACAGACGGACACTTGGCAATTAGTATATATACATAATGCCTATATTACAAATCATTCTCATCTACCTAAATTTACTAATTTTCCTAAACTTCTTTCCAACACTTCAAACTTTCAAACACTTTCCAACTTCAATGCAATTTTATTTAAACATGTCTAAAATGCAATACATTCCTCGGTAACATTTTAAAACTTATCACAATACTACATTAATTTATTATATTTGAAGTCTTAAACCTTCATCGAAAAAAATAAACTTCATTCAAATGACGGCATTGAAATATAAATTGCCTGGTTTAAACATCTCTAAAATATGATACATTCCTCAGTAATAATTTTAGAATTATCATAAAACTACGATAATTTATTATATTTGAAAACTTCATCGAAAACAACTGAAATTCATTCAAATGACATCATAGAAAAAATAACACGCCTGGCTCTCTCTATAAAAGCAGCATTTCATTCATAAATAATTTCCCATTCATGTCATGTATCACAATACTATAATAATTTATTTTGTATAAAAATTAAGACCATGGAGCTACAAGTAATTAAACTCTATGCGTAAAACTTCATCGAAAAAAGTCGTCCTTCTCTTTATAAAATCAATGAATATTTCATTCATATCAGCTACGCAGACTCCATGAACTAAATGATTTTGTGTTAAAGAAATACAACTCATTCTACATATTTTGCTGTTTAAATTTTAATAGGTGAAAAATAGGCCTCGGTGTAGAAATAATCAAATTTGGATGAGCATTTAAACTCAAATATATTGTAATTGCGTTGTTTCAGTATGTAAATGCACAGAATTCAAGCAAAAATAAAGTAGTTTTAGGACGGATACAACACTCAATATGAATTAAAAAGAACTTTAAAAATCACGATTTTGAGACAAGATGGATGCCATATATCATTTTGAAGTGGGTCACGTGATATTTTCATATCATGGTCACGTGATCGCTTCATATAAGAGGTGTTATTATTATTTTAATTTTTATTTAAAAAAGTACTGAATATATTTCGCTGAATATTTTTTATATATTTTATGGAACAATTTGAATATTACCTAAAATTTTCGAAGCAATTTGTGAATTTGAAATCCGCTTAAAAAATGTTGAAAAATTAGGTCCCATAGGGCTCAATGTATTTCATTTTTTCAACCCGGGTTCAATCCAAAACTAATTGAGTGATATTATTCATTTATATTCCCATAGGTCCTACAGACCGTCTGAACAACATACTAAAATTTCATTTTGATTAAGTCATTTTTACGGTAGTTATCGTGCTAACGGACAGACAGACAGATAGACAGACAGAATGAACAAAGTCATAAACACTTTTCATCTTTGTCGTAAAGTGTTAAAAATCAAATATGGGTGCATACAATACAAATATTATTACGAAATAATTTGACACTTCCATCAATTGCTGCCCAGTCGTTAAACGGCCGACAACTCGTCACCTCAAAGATTTTTCGAAATGATACTTCGGAGCCATAAAAAACTATTTTGAGTAGATAAACGTCGAAATCAAATCCTGAATTGCAGAAGTTCGCGTTTCGTGCACAGTGCATGCGCAGATTATTTTTATGTATATAAAGATAATTTTGAACACTAATATATTTTTAGAGATTGAAATCTCTTATAGCTTCGATGGTTTTAACCCAAATTAAGAATCACTATATATATATATATATAATTGTTTAATGTGTCAAACGTCTTTTATCAATATATATATATATATATATATATATATATATATATATATATATATGTGTGTGTGTATATATATATATATATTTGAAAGTTACTAAAACTTTCAAATACAGCAAATATTTCATTCAGGTTACTTTTTTGTAATAATTCTAAACAAGTCTTAAAGTCAGTCAATCTTGACCTTGATAAATATATTTATGGATTAGCTTCTAAATATGCTCAGCCTTTAGAGGCATTTAATATGTGAAAATTTACTGTTTTAATATCTATTAAAAATGGCATTTGTAGTATCAATTTATCTAGATCTATATAAAATATGAATAATATAAAACACTCACTCTGTTAATGATTTACATAGATCTTTTGTTATTACTTATGTTGATAAAGCCTCTAATAATTATGCTATTATCTGTAAAAAATTCTATATACAATATCTGTTAGATTATTTAAAAAATAATATTCTATTTAAACTTGATTCATACTCTGTTAATAGTACCAAATTGAAAATTATCAATATGTATAGTGATTTAGATATTAATAATAAATTTTTGGTATTTCCATATATTGTGCTTATACCTAAATTTCATAAAAATCCTATTAAATTTAGAACTGTAACTAGTGGTCATAATTTATACTCTACTACTGCTAGTAAATTAATACTAAATTATTTAAATGTACTAAATCATAATTTACGATATTCTAGTGATAACTACATTATTCTAAACAATAATAAAGAATTAAAAAATAAATTAAAAACACTTGGTAAAATAATAGGATTTCAAACTTTTGAGTTTAAAGATCTATTTAATAATATTAAGATCACTGATCTTTAGGATGTTATTTTAGCTTTATATAATGCTTATATTACTAATCAATCTCATCTTACTAAATTTACCAATTTTCCTAAGCTTCTCCATTTTGTTCTTTTCAATAATTATATTTTTCAAGGTAATAAATTATACTTACAAGTCTTAGGTGTTCCACAAGATGGTTGTAGTAGCAGTATGTTAGCTAATTTATATCTATATCATTATGAAAAATTCTTTACTTCTACAGATTATAAAATTTATAGATATGTAGATAATCTGATATGTTTAGTATTTACTAATAATTATGTCATAGATATAGATTTCTATCTGGATAATTTGGAATTAATACCTAATGAAACTACTATTAGTAAAAATATTAATTATTTGGATTTAAATCTAATTATAGAACCAACTAATGGGATAGTTACTAATTTATATGATAAAAAAGATTTTTTTTAATTCAATATTAATAAAATATTACCTTTTAATTCCTGCAACTCGATTCAATTGTTTAGAAATATTATACTTAATCAACTTTTTAGAATTTATAGATTATCAGATAAAAAATTTCATGCTTTGCACATAAATAACCTCATAATTACCAGTAAATTATATGAATATCCATCATATTTAGTAAATGGTATAGTTAATAAATTTCGATTAGCCTAAAATTCTTAATATTCTCTCCTAGTATCTTGTTTTAGCCTCACTTCTACATTTTCTTGTTTTTACATTACAATATATTTTCATCTTTCTATTTTTCAGCTTTTAGAATATCACATTTTACTGCCATTACGTAGTACGGTTTTTATTACTCACTTTGGCAACAGTAAATCACTTCTTTACACTTTATCGAATGGCAACATTGGGCTAGTCATTTTTTGCTCGTCACAATTGTATATTTAATGTGTATTTTAAGATATTTATGTTTCCTTTCTATTTTTTCAATCTTTATGCTTGTCGTCCTAATAACACATGTTTATAGATAAAATCTATCTTGTGTTTCAGAAACAAGCATTTTTGTGTTCATTTCGTTTAAAATACAGGGTTTGTATAAAAAGTATCGGGAAAAATTTCGGAAAAATAGATTTATTACAGATATTGCTACAATACCTCAAAAGTCTTCAAAGTACATCCCTTGAGCATCGACACACTTTTGCCAACGGCTTTTCCATGACTCGAAGGCTCCCTGGTAGGCGGATTCCGGAAGGTCCTTAAGGGCCCATGTACAAGCTTCTTTAACGGCACTTAGGGTCCCATGGTGGTGTCCTTTGAGGAAGGATTTCACTTTTGGGAAAAGGAAAAAGTCTGCTGGTGCCAAGTCGGGACTGTAAGGGGGTTGGGGAACCATCGCGATGCCGTTTATCGTCAGGAAATCGGTCACCCTGGAGCAGGTGTGGCTGGTTGCATTGTCGTGATGCAATTTCCAATTTCCGGCGATGGCTGGTGTCACCCGGTTAACCCTTCTCTTCAGTCTTCTTAGCACTTCTAGGTAAAAAGCACCATTCACTGTCTGCACCTCAGAAACAAATTCGTAGTGGACGATCCCCTTTGCGTCGAAGAAAATGATCAGCATGGCTTTCACTCTGGATTTGCTCATTCGAGTCCTTTTTGGACGAGGTGATCCCGCAGTGTGCCATTCCGAACTTTGCCGCTACGTTTCCGGATCGTATTCAAATATCCAAGTCTCATCTCCCATGATGATGATGTCCAAAAAGCTGGGGTTTTCTTCGGGGTGTTGCAGAAGGTCTTCGCAAGCAGACACTCGCCTCTGCTTTTGCTCATCCGTCAAGACCTTCGGGACGAGTTTAGCGCAGATGTTTCGCATGGCCAAATTTTCAGTGATAATGCTGTGCAGCGTCATCTTATCAATGCCAATTTCATCTGCGACCATTCGCACACTTAAACTGTTAGAAAAACTTTGGTTGTAAACAAGCACGTACGTGAATCGGTTGATGTATGGTCTAAATCCAAAAGATACTTTGTTCTAATTGGCTAATCGCTTTCGGATCGCTTGTTTAGAAGTTTTACCCCTATGGTCTGTGGTCCTGCAAATTGAGATGTCAACATCCGGTTTATGCTAATTTCTACTTCAGCCGATTAGAGATTAGCATACTCCGGAAGGAAAACATTACTACAACTTCAATGATACTGGGCTATTTAAGCTAGTGCTTGTATTAGTTGATACCTTTATGTATCTTGATGTATATCTCGATCTATCTTTGTCTTCGTGATATGTATTCATGATCACGTATGATCGTTATTTTCATGTATGCCAGTTATGGCGATGTTCTGAGCGATGCTGTTAGGCCTAACTGAAGTCTTATGATTAAATTGACAAGACTTAGTTTGACTAAAACTGTTGGAAAAAATCAATACATCGCGATTCACATTCCCCGTGAATGGACGTTTATGCAAATTTAATATGAACGACTCTTTCCGTTCACCAGCGTGAACCGTGACGTTTTCCAACATGAGGTTTCATGCAAATCAGTTCTCAATGCGTACGCATCTCATTTGCATATCCGGGGGCGTTTCCGGAACAGTCCATTTTCGGATATATAAGACAGAAGTTTCTTGAAGCAATGAAGACACTTTCAGACACTGTGAGACACTGTTAGACGACGATCTCAGTCGAGACAGACGCAGATGTCGATCGGTCTAGATCTTTGATGTGGTCAGTTTAGACCAGTACGTGTTGAGTTTGCTTAGTTTAAAACACTGACTTTTTCTAAAGTATGATGGATATTACTAATGTTAAGTGCATTTAAATAACGTTAAAAAGTTAAATTTACTTATGTTGATATGTTCAGAAATCACGTTAAAATTTGCTGATGTTTCATCCATTGGTTTTTGTTTTGCCAAGTGTGATACCTTCAACGGTGGCTGCAAATGCACGCAAGTTATATAGGTAATATAATTATTTACGACAAATGCTTCAGGAAAATTCTGTCAAATTATTTGCATCTACAAACATCTTTATACATAGTATTATTTGAAGTTTTGGTGGCATGGAAATTACCTGGATTGTGTAAATTGCCTAACTATGTTCTCCACGCAATAAAGTGAACAATGCTTTTTCTTTAAAACTGGCTTCGTATAATTTGAATGGTCCAGCCAACACCTCACAAGTGATTTTTTGATTGTGCATACTTCTGTCTTAATATTCAAGAACTGCATTGCCTCAACAGCTACACCTGAATTTTTATTTTAGTAGCCAACGTAATTAAGTTCTTGCTGTTAAACTTTAAATTTTTTAAATTTTCTATCAAAAACTTTACGATGTTACCTTTTCCGAAGTTACGGAAATGGATATGTTTTTGTTCGTTATGATGTTTTAAGTTCACAGAAATAAAATGAGTTTTTGTTTACGCTGACTACTTTCATTTTCTTCACTGTGACGCTCTGCTATTCAACTGGTTTTTCAAATTTTTCACCAATGCTAAAAGAATAAAATTTCAACAAACGGGGTTATGGAGCCCTAGCAACCCTAGTACAGCGTCCTAGTCAATGGTGAAGTAGTTTGAAAACATCAACAAATAACGAACGAACCCCGAGACGGGGACCGCAGCAGCATTCAACAAAGTATGGCGACGGTACCAGATATGGAGAAACTTGGCCGGAAAAATTTCTCAACTTGGAGTATTGACTTAAAATTTGCACTTATGAGCAACGAATTATATGGCTTCATAAGTGGAACTGAAAAGAAACCTCGTGAGATTATCAAAGGCGTAAAGAGAAAACCTTGTCAATAATCTATTATAGCCTGGAAACTGAATACCGGGATTTGATTTCTGCAATCGACGAACCAGTGACAGCATGGAAGGTATTGACAGAACAGTTTGAGCCAAAGTCAAGAGCAGGTCTCATAAGGCTGTTTGACGACTTTTTCAGTGAAAAGCCAGCACCAAGTGAACCAGTGGGACTTTTCATATCACGAATTAAAAGGTTAGTGGCAAAGTTGAAGGATGCCAGACACCCAATGACTGAGGTCCTGGTTGCATTTCAGACAATCCGACATCTTGATGACGATTTTAGAGGGATAGTTCAGACGTAGTATAGACTACCAGATGACCAGTTTACCCTGAAGTACATCGAAGAGGAGTTGCTTACTGAGAAGGACAGGATAGCTCAGCAAAAGCATGACGAGCAACAAAATGGAAGTAAGACTTTTGCTTTCGATGTACTTAAATCTAAAAATGTAGTTACTAAAAGTGTAAATGTAAATAAATGGATAGGACCATGCCATGTATGCAAGGCTTATGGTCATCTTAAGGCAAACTGCAAACAAAACCATGCAAAATTAAGTGAAATACAATCTAGTATTTTAAACTGTAATACTGAATCGACCGACAAATTCGGTTGGGTTGTTGATACGGCAACAACTAAGCATTTTTGCAATAATTTGGAATTGTTCAACAAATTTAAAGAGCTTAAAGGAACGACAATGTCCTTAGCTGCCGGTGATCAAGAAAGCCCAATCGAAGATGTCGGATTGATCAGTATGTATGTTAAAATCAATAGTGTGAAAAATTTCATTCATTTGACAGATGTAATGTATTCACCTAGATTGAGGAGAAACTTAATTGCTGCTTCAATTTTAGAAGAGCAACAATGTGATTTCACCGGGAAAAATGGTTTCCTTACTTTTTACAAGCCTGATGGCAGTAAATGGTTTTATGCCAAAAGACATAACAGCTTGTATTTCCTTCGACCTCAATACGAGACAAAATCTAAAAATTTTAATGTTGAAAAATCTAAAGGAAATGTAAATGCTAAGCCTAAAAATGAAAATTTTAAAAAGTCTAGTGATTTTAAAAGTAAAAATAAAAATGAGTCATCTGTTTGTAAAACTGAAAATAATGATCATGCTTTAAAAATCAAAGTAACAAAAGTAAGTTTAAAACTTGTAAAGTTGAAAATTGTGATAATGATCAAAGTAATAATGTAAATAGAAATGCCAGTAAAGTTTTTAAATGTAAAATTGTAAACTCTAATACTAGTACCTAGCAAGCCATGTAAGTTTGATGTTTTTAAAAGTTCAACCAATGTAAAATCACCCATTGAAGTCGGGCGAAATACAAGGTTATGGCATAAAAGGTTTTGTCACATCAATTTTGAATATTTACATCAAACATATAAAGTGTCAGCTGTTAAAGGATTGCCTAAAATCAGTATTCGGAAAATCAACTGTAAATGTTGTAAATTGGCAAAAACAAAAAGAATTTCGTTCAAACCCATAGGCAGAAAAAATCGGAAAAACCATTGGAACTAATCTATATGGACATATGCGGGCCAATGCCAAAACTATCGCGTGGAGGTGCTAAATATTTTCTTAACATAACCGATGATTTTTCACGCAAAGTAACTGTGTATCCTATGAAATGAAAATCTGAAGTTTTTGATAAGTTCAAACAATTTCAACATCGAGCAGAGAGATTTCTAAATACCAAAATTTTAAGTGTCAGGACTGACAACGGTATGGAGTTTTGTAACACTGAGTTTGAAAAGTTTTTAGAAACACAGGGAATCAAAGCGGAATGAACAAACACGTACACACCTGAACAAAACGGGGTTTCCGAGAGGTTTAACTAAACTGCTTTGGATTGTGTTAGGGCAATGTTAAACGATAGCAATCTGAAGGACGACTTTTGGGCAGAAGCTTTACTCTGTTTTGCATATGTTAAAAATTGGATATGCCACAAGTTTAAGAATCTGACACCGATCGAGTTGTACAGCGGCAAAAAGCCATCAGTTGCTCACCTCAGAGCATTTGGATGCAAAGTTTTTGTAGGCAAGCCTAAACAACTTAGGGGGAAACTTGATATGAGGGCACAAGAGGGCATTATGGTGGAATACGCACTAAAAACTCAGGAGTATAGGATATGGCTCTCGAATGAGGGGAAAATAGTGGAAACTAAAAATGTTAGATTTAATGAAGAGCGCAACGCAGAGGAAGGCGGTCTGAGATCCAGTGTAAATCAGAATCCTAAAGAAAATTTTACTTTTTCATCTCACGAACCCACCTATCCACACTCGTCTGATGAGTATGTGGAGAGGGATAAAGATGATTCATCAGAGGAAGATCAAGACATTACAGAAAGTAATGAGGAAACTGGGTCCTCTGGTGATGATCGTCAAATTCCCGATCCAGATACTACTAGGATCAGAAAAGTCATTCCGAGAATGACGGGAACAAGAAAAGATGTTTATTACTATTATAAAGGAAAGGGACATAGGTTGAGATCACTAAAAGATATAGAAAATTTTTGTGAGAAAAATAAAACAAAATTTGATAAAAAGTTTTTCAATTTTAAGGGAGATCATGGGATCGCCCAGAAGCCAACATTGTAGAGGTCCAAATTCCTAGGAACTACAAGGAAGAGGCTAACTCGCCCCAATCCAAAGAATGAAATACAACCCAGGCAGACGAATTAGGTGTCATGAAGGAAAGAGGTGTCTGGGACTTGATGCCTGCACCTGTTTCCGACAAAGTAATCAGTTGCTGTTGGGTGTATACAGTCAAAAGAGACGAAAGGGGTGAAGTTAGCAGGTATAAAGCTAGACTTGCAGCTCAGGGATTTAACCAGGAAAAGGGGCAAACTTACGAAGAAGTGTTTAGCCCGGTGATTAACTTTACAATCATTATTATGTTTTTTACTATTTTTGTGTGTTTATTAGGGTGGTTCCATACTCAGCTTGACATCAAATGTGCATATTTATATGCCAATCTCAATGAAAAAATATTCATGAAACAGCCCCCAGGACTTTTTGACAAAAACAAAAATGGATATGTATGTCAGCTAAATAAAGCGATTTATGGCTTGCACCAAAGGGGAAGAGAATGGTACCTTGAATTAGACCAGGTTCTCAGAAAACTCAATTTCATAAAGTGTAAGTGGTGCAATTGTGCATATAATATTAATAATAAGGCTTTACGTTGATTGTTTACGTTGATGACATAATATTATTTGCCAAAAATCAAATGGATCTAAATTCCGTAACTTCATTACTAAAAACTAAATTTGACATTAAAATGTTAGGAAAAACAAAAATGTTGTTAGGTATTGAATTTGAGGAAAAACAAGATAGACATTTCATCCATCAAAATCAATATATCGCAAAAATTTGACAAATTCTCAAAGTTTAAATATCCTATTTCTAGTTTACCCATAGCTAAAGGTGTAGTTTTAAGCGAAACAGATTGTCCAGCAAATTATGCAGAAATCGAACAAATGAAGAATATACCTTACAGAAACTTATTAGGTTGTTTATCATTTCTTGCCAGCAGAATTAGACCTGATATTAACTATGCCGTAAACATTTTATCCCAATTTCAGAAAAACCCAGGCATTAAACACTGGGATGTTTTAATTAAACTTCTAGGGTATGTAGATAAAACAAGGGATTTTAAACTAAACTTATCGAACATTCAATCTGTAAATTTAAATTTTTTTACTGATTCGGACTTTGCAGCTAATCGGGATGATAGAGTATCAATGGGAAGCATGATATTTTTTGTAGATAGGGTACCTATTTCATGGAGGGCATTTAAACACAAATGTGTGAGCACTACAATGGAGGCTGAATATATATCTCATTAACCGAATCGGCAAAGGAAATGGTATGGGTACAGAACATATTACTTGAATGTACTAAACTTAGTATTAAGTTAGGAAATAGTGTAATATTCTGTGGTAACCAAGCAGCCATAAACTTTTCCAATTCGCCCATTAAGAATCATAGAACCAAACACATTGATGTTAAATATCATTTCTTAAGAAATCTAGTGGAAAAGAAGCTCTTTGAGATTAAATTTGTAAATAGCAAAAATAACAAAGCTGAAGGTTTTACGAAACCTATCACCAAAGAAGCAATCTCTAAACTCTGTGAAATCTTTAAAACTTCTTAAGATGTTTAAATTCTAATGTGAAATCTAATGTAAACAAGTTAAATTCATTCTAAATTGTATAGTTGTATTTTTCAAAAATTAACTTCAACACTTTTTTAAAACCTGCATTGCGTAGTTTAGTTACCAATGTGTTTATACTGTGTGGCGAAGATTTTTAAAGTTTTTGATACATACTAAAAATAACTTATGCATTTTTTCAGTCTCTTATGTAGTAGCTTAGATACTTATGAGTTTAAACTGTGTGGCGAAGTATTTAAAAGTTCAAGATCTTTCAATATAATATACAAACGTTTTACATTCCCTCAACATGTAGTTTAGATACTGTTGAGTTTATACTGCGTGGCAAAGTATAAAAGATTTGAAAATTTGTATCTCCTGTATTTGACTCAGAGATATTTTAAATTTATTTTCTCATGTAAGTTGTATCATGATGTATTTTATACTTTTTAAACTTTGTCTTAAAAATATAATTATACACTGAAATTTATACATGATATTTTGAAACTCTATAATGTAGTATATGTTCAACTGAAATTTAAATTTGATTACAACTTGTATTTATGTGATTAAACAACTCAATCTGCGGGAGGGGGCCGCTTCTTAGAAAATTTCGATTGTAAACAAGCACGTACATGAATCGGTCGATGTACGATCTAAATCCAAAAGATACTTTGTTCTAATTGGCTAATCACTTTCGGATTGCTTGTTTAGAAGTTTTACCCCTATGGTCTGTGGTCCTGCAAATTGAGACGTCAACATCAGGTTTATGCTAATTTCTACTTCAGCCGGTTAGAGATTAGCATACTCCGGAAGGAAAACATTAACTACAACGTCAATGATACTGGGCTATTTAACCCTTTCGCGACGAACGGCACGCCCAGGTGCCAGATGCGAACATGCATTCAAGGACGAACGGCACTCACTCGGGCCAGAGGAAATTTTACCGCAAGCGGATAGTGGCACTTATAAGTGCCACCACGCAGGATGTTTTAATTCGTGAACTAGATGGCGTTACTTGTCCATGGAACTAACTTCAATGCATTTTGCAGAGGCATGACCTTGGCAGAAGAGGATCGAATGAATTATTTCTCCATTTGGAGCGGTGAAAATCATTTTGTAACATAAACAAACAGAGCAATTCTCGTAGCATCAACAATTTTATAATTGAGTTTCGGTTTTTATTTTTATTTCAGCGTTATGATTTCGTTGGTGAATCATAGGAATATAAGAGAGTATTTTTTTTTGTTTGGGTTTTAGAGGCAGTGAAATTATTCGTTTATTTCGGATAAAAGAATGGGAGCAACTAACGAGTATTTTGTATTCAGATTTGTATGAAAATTATACATCAAATAGAACATAAATATTTCTTTTATTCCTGTAAAAAGTAGATTTCTGTGTTGAATAGGTGATTTTTAGTGAATTTTCTCCGAGAGTTAGGCTTAGCGCAAAAAATGCGCCGTCCTTTTCGACCAGTTCGGAAGCGAAGCGCGTCGTCTATTGGGCCGCGACAGCTCCGGAATGCCGCCGTCCCGAAAGGGTTAAGCTAGTGCTTGTATCTGTTGATTATCTTGATGTATATCTCGATATATCTTTGTCTTCGTGATATGTATTCATGATCATGTATGATCGTTATTTTCATGTACGCCGGTTATGGCAATGTTCTTGGCCAATGCTGTTAGGCCTAACTGAAGTCTTATGATTAAATTGACAAGACTTAGTTTGACTAAAACTTTACGATGTTACCTTTTCTGAAGTTACAGAAATGGATATGTTTTTGTTTGTTATGATGTTTTAAGTTCACAAAAATAAAGTGAGTTTTTGTGTACGCTGACTACTTTTATTTTTTCCACTGTGACGCTCTGCTATTCAACTGGTTTTTTGAATTTTTCACCAATGCTAAAAGAACAAAATTCCAACATAAACGACAGTCTGAATTCAGCACTTCACAAACACGTTGCACGTTGTCGTCGGTTCTTGACGTCGAAGGCCATCCAGCATGAGGCTCGTCCTGCACACTCTCTCGGCCATCTTTGAAGAGCTTGTGGCACTTAAAAACTGCTGTTTGTGACATGCTTTCATCCTTGAACACTTGGCAAATCATGGCCAACGTCTCCGTACCCAATTTCCCCAATCCAACACAATATTTGATCGCGTACCGCTGTTCAATCGTTCACTGCATTTTGCACCGAGTCACTCCACAGGGGTCCACTAAAAACATGATGTAGCCTGAACGAATGCTTGAAGGCGACTGTCGCTTGACGTGTCTTGAAGGTCACATTCCCCACTATCAAGCATGCGTGCTGAGAGCGCGCTACGACATACACTCACGTCAGGAAAAAAAATTTCTCGATTCTTTTTATACAGACCCTGTATTAGGACTTGACAAAGAATTTTATCGAAATGAACTATTCCTTTTTACGATTTTGCATATAATGGTTGGGGAGGATTGCGACTCCCCCTCCCGTTTAAAGCAGCTTTACGGCCTAGGCAACGCTCACGGTACCAATACAAAGCAAAGGCTGGTCCCCCAAACGTACAAATACGAAGGCACCCGGAGACAGAGGATCATGAACCTCAGAACAGAATGACACAAGACCAAATGATAAACCATCCCTACACACTGTCTTTTATATGAGCATTTTGTACGTATGCGCGCATATATAGGAACTCAGAAACTTTATATACATACAGAATTAAAAAGTAAACTATCAAAATCCTGGTGATCTTTGAAAAAAGAATCATAACAATCCTTTAAGAAATATAAAGGATAATGTTTTTTTAATGCCTCTGATAAGATTTTATAGTTGCTAACGTTGCAATCTCTCTTAAACGTGTTGTTATCCTGGTTTCTCCTGAAGTGTCCGAATATAATGTTTCTGAAATTATTTTTTGCAAGACACGTTTTCCAATCGATGAGATGATTGAGCTTGATTCTATATATTTCCCGTTTATCATATAATGTTGTATAATGACCGTATAATCCATGTTTTTTTATTGAGATATCCAGAAAATTCACAGCTGCATTTTCATCTCTACTGTTTTCAATCAAATCCAATCCTTGTGGGTAAAAAGTGAAATCGAATTTTGTGGTGTCTTCAAAACATCCCAAGAGCACATCGTCAACATAACGGAAATAAGGTATCTCTGACAAAATATGGGTACCCTCTTCAAATGTTGAAAGGTAAATATCAGCCAAGATTGATGAACAAGCTCCTCCCATGGGTATTCCTCTGATTTGTCGGTAGTAATTGTTTCCGGCATGTAGAATATTTTCTTTTAATACCAGTTCTATAAGGTTAAGGTATCTTCGAAATGTAATAAATTCCTCCAGGTTCAATTCCTCATGTAACTTCTCCAGCATTAGGTATAATTTTGATAAATCTATGTTGTTAAAAAGTTCTTTAAAGTCAAAGCTTTTAAAACAAATGTCCTTATGACAATGTTTAAGACGATCGATAACATTTAAGCCATTCTTGATCATGATTTTGTTTTTTAATATTTTCCATGACGTACTTGAAGATATTCAAAAGTTTTATATTAGCTTTAGTCAGGTAGGATCCGCATCCAACAGTTACTGTGCGGAATTTAACAGGTATTTTATGCAACTTGGGAATAAGGATTAAATACGGAAATTTAATAGATTTTATTTCAATGCCAATACGTTTGTACTTTGCTGTTATCCTTTTGGACAGAACATTACCTGTATTCTGTATGGGGGTGTACATTGTACTGTCTTGGTAGCATTGGAGTAAGGTGTCCACATAAAACTTTTTACAGATAAAGCAAAATTAGATACGATTTTATCTGTATATGTAATAACAAAGTTTTCTTTAATTACATTAATGACTTCAGGTGTTGATGAGTTTCTTGCTTTGTTATTTTGTTTATGGTAAAAAAACAGAAATTCCTTTACAAAATTGTATTTCCATTCTTGAAAGGCCTGGATGGGTAAACTGTATTTGACTGCTAATTTATAGATGAATTCTTCAAGATCATGATTAAAGTCCTCGTCTACATTATTATATTCTTTTGATCGGAATTTTGTTCCAGGTTTAAAAACGTTTTTTAGATTTTTATCAGAGATAATAGCTAGATCTCCAGTAATAATGTGATTATGAAAAGTATCTTTATGTATACTATTAAGGCAATTGCATACTGTTGTGTTATTTACTAAAGCTTTGCAGATTTTGTTGTAGTTGAAGAATTTTCTTCCGTTAGTGCGTACAAAATGGTAAGTCAATTTCACTTTAAGGTCTTGCATTGGCAAAAATTCTTTAATATTGTAGAGAATCGAATTAAAAGGAATCCCATCAAATTTTTTATTTCGGAATGTGGTTATAAAATAATCCATGTTCTTTTTCTTCTGTATTTTGGGTTGCAATATAATTTGATATTTACTAGCTCTTAATTTAATTAAATCGAGCATAATGGCTATATTTTTATGTGTTTCTTCTATTTGAAAGTTGATAGGTTCTTCTAATTTATATTTCTGCATGAATGCCCATATACGAGGTAGATATCTGATTTTAATGCTATAAATTATATTCTTAATCCAGTTGTACTTGATTACGACATTAGATGAGAAAGATGCAATAAATTTGGAAATTTTTTCTTCTGTGTTGTTATAGCTGTGATGGTGCCTTCCACTTCCTCTATGCGGTTTCTTTTTTATCAAAGAACCTGCCAAGGGATAATTGTCAATGTTTCTACAATATTCCATATTATAGCTTTCTTTAAAATTAAGGGTATTCAATCCATAAGGGAATGCCATTAAGTATTGTTTTATATGTGTGCCTTCCCACCACATTCTTTCCAATGGATCAGGTACTATATCGAGTATGGTTATGATGGTCCTAGAAAAATCATGTTGTCTAAAGTGTCTGATTTCCAAACTGCTAAATTGTCGATCTATGTGCATTTTCTTACAGACCTGACTCCTATGTAAGTTGATTCTTATATTTAAAGAATTCTGAGTCTGTCCGATATTTTTAGCTTGACAAGTAAGACAAGTGATGCAGTAGATCGTGTTGTAAAATTTGCAAAACACTTTTTTCTTATTTGTATGTTGTTTAATTTGATGCGGGTTGGCCACTGGACACAACTTGCATCATCTTGATAGGCATTTTTGATATCTACTATATCTCATTCGACTGTGATGAATGAAATCATTAACAAAAAATTGTGATTCTGTAAGGATCGAGTCATTATATAAGCTTACACCAATACGGACATTTTTTCTTTTTGTCGCTTGACTTTCATGGACGGCATTTAGAGATTTGAAACACTGCTTGATAGACATCCTCGACGAAAAGAAATGATCCCATGAAAGTCAAGCGGCAGAAATCAGACACTTTAGACAACATGATTTTTCTAGGGGACCATCATAACCATACTCGATATAGTACCTGATCCATTGGAAAGAATGTGGTGGGAAGGCACACATATAAAACAATACTTAATGGCATTCCCTTATGGATTGAATACCCTTAATTTTAAAGAAAGCTATAATATGGAATATTGTAGAAACATTGACAATTATCCCTTGGCAGGTTCTTTGACAAAAAAGAAACCACATAGATGGCACAGAGGAAGTGGAAGGCACCATCACAGCTATAACAACACAGAAGAAAAAATTTCCAACTTTATTGCATCTTTCTAATCTAATGTTGTAATCAAGTACAACTGGATTAAGAATATCATTTATAGCATTAAAATCAGATATCTACCTCGTATATGGGCATTCATGCAGAAATATAAATTGGATGAACCTATCAACTTTCAAATAGAAGAAACACATAAAAATATAGCCATTATGCTCGATTTAATTAAATTAAGAGCTAGTAAATATCAAATTGCATTGCAACCCAAAATACAGAAGAAAAAGAACATGGATTATTTTATAACCACATTTCGAAATAAAAAATTTGATGGGATTCCTTTTAATTCGATTCTCTACAATATTAAAGAATTTTTGCCAATACAAAACCTTAAAGTGAAATTGACTTACCGTCTTGTACGCACTAACAGAAGAAAATTCTTCAACTACAACAAAATCTGCAAAGCTTTAGTAAATAACACAACAGTATGCAATTGCCTTAATAGTATACATAAAGATACTTTTCATAATCACATTATTACTGGAGATCTAGCTATTATCTCTGATAAAAATCTAAAAAACGTTTTTAAACTTGGAACAAAATTCCGATCACAAGAATATAATAATGTAGATGAGGACTTTAATCATGATCTTGAAGAATTCATCTATAAATTAGCAGTCAAATACAGTTTACCCATCCAGGCCTTTCAAGAATGGAAATACAATTTTGTAAAGGAATTTCAGTTTTTTTACCATAAACAAAATAACAAAGCAAGAAACGCATCAGCACCTGAAGCCATTAATGTAATTAAAGAAAACTTTGTTATTACATATACAGATAAAATCGTATCTAATTTTGCTTTTACCTGTAAAAAGTTTTATGTGGACACCTTACTCCAATGCTACCAAGACAGTACAATGTACACCCCCATACAGAATACAGGTAATGTTCTGTCCAAAAGAATAACAGCAAAGTACAAACGTATTGGCATTGAAATAAAATCTATTAAATTTCCGTATTTAATCCTTATTCCCAAGTTGCATAAAATACCTGTTAAATTCCGCACAGTAACTGTTGGATGCGGATCCTACCTGACTAAAGCTAATATAAAACTTTTGAATATCTTCAAGTACGTCATGGAAAATATTAAAAAACAAAATCATGATCAAGAATGGCTTAAATGTTATCGATCGTCTTAAACATTGTCATAAGGACATTTGTTTTAAAAGCTTTGACTTTAAAGAACTTTTTAACAACATAGATTTATCAAAATTATACCTAATGCTGGAGAAGTTACATGAGGAATTGAACCTGGAGGAATTTATTACATTTCGAAGATACCTTAACCTTATAGAACTGGTATTAAAAGAAAATATTCTACATGCCGGAAACAATTACTACCGACAAATCAGAGGAATACCCATGGGAGGAGCTTGTTCATCAATAAAAAATAAAAAAATTTTTAAATCTTATCAGAGACATTAAAAAAACATTATCCTTTATATTTCTTAAAGGATTGTTATGATTCTTTTTTCAAAGATCACCAGGATTTTGATAGTTTACTTCTTAATTCTGTATGTATATAAAGTTTCTACATTCCCATAGTGTATGCGCGCATGCGTACAAAATGCTCATATAAAAGACAGTGTGTAGGGATGGTTTATCATTTGGTCTTGTGTCCTTCTGTTCTGAGGTTCATGATCTTCTGTCTCTGGATGCCTTCGTATTTGCACGTTTGGGGGACCAGCCCTTGCTTTGTATTGGTACCGTGAGCGTTGCCTAGGCAGTAAAGCTGCTTTAAACGGGAGGGGGAGTCGCAATCTTCCCCAACCATTATATGCAAAGCATTTGGTTATCCTTTTTTCCTCGTATTTCTTTGCTTATTTTCTGCTTCAGAGTCTAGTGCGGCATGGCGCCTGTTTCTGAGTAGTGCATTGGCTTTATGATGATGTAAGGGTGGAAATTTCTATTTTGAATTTCACTTGTCACTTTTATTTGTTATATATATGAAAACTTCTAGCAGCAGATCATCATTAAACTTTAATGCCACTTGTAATTACATAACTGTGATTTACTGTAAATTTACATATATCGCTTAAATATTTACTATAATAACTACAGGCATACATTAACATTATTTTGAATATCTTCAAATTAAAAAATTTTGAAATATTTACCCAGTATCTTTCACCATTTACAATCTTTATCATATGCAACAAAAATAATATGACTTGTATTTTAAGTTCATACTTCAGGATAAAATAAATAAGGAATTCTAAGAGAAATACAAAAAGTAAAAATTCTTACTTTTCTCTTAATAAGTTCAAGCAATTCAATTTTTCCTTTGCAGAAGAAAGAATGCTGAAATTCCATTTCATCAGTTTCAGTTCTTAAGCCTGATTTTTCATAGTTTAACATCTTTCTAAAGCCATCTAAAAACCCAATTGAATAAGTAATATGAGAACAACATAATTAAATTACTTCCAAAACTAAATTTGTATTAAAAATTCACTAGAGTAATTGCCCTTTAAAATAATTTATAAAGTAAAAATCTGGGTCATATTACAATTTTTTGAAATAAAAAAAGAAAACCAGGGACACACATGTTTGATGAGTGAATTTTCAAACATAAATAAGATTGATTTTTAATTTGAGATTTTCTTTTTAATACAAGTGCTTTCCATAAATTCTTCAATAAAAATTCTTAAAAGTTATTAAATAGAAATTCATATCGTATTTTATCTAAAACTGGAAAATGCACCAGGCATTATCCGGGTTCTAAATAAATGCCTGCTACTTAATACAGATATATGCCTTTATGTCCTAAATAAGCTTTTTAGATTAAAAAATAAGCATGCTGCAAATCACCACTCACATGTGAATATCAGTTTCCTAATTTCAAGAACTTAAAAGATATAGAATATATATGGAAAATAATTGAAGTCACAAGAAAGAAAAAGTTCCTTTATCCCAAAATTACAATTTTTAAAATTAATTGCTATCTTCATGAGTTTTTATTAGATTCAAGTCAAATTTTCAGAGTACACTTATAATATTGAAATAATTCTATGTTCTAAAAACTGATAATTTATCTTTTAAATTCCTGAATGTAGAATATCACAATTTTCATTACACTGTCCATGTCTAGACAAGAAGTCTTTATTTGCCCATCTGGAACTTGAGCACAGAATATCATCTGCAGCAGCGATGGATAAATAACTCTGATGAAATGGCAGTAAATTGGCTATTTTCTGTTTTGAAAATTCTTAATCTATAAATTAACTTTAATTATAAAAAATTCTTGTCGAGCCATATTCTCTGGGGAAATACCTGTGCACTGAATTTTACCACTACAGATAACACAGACATCTTTTATTATGTAAGAAGAATGAACTCAGAGAGGTTCTGTGACAACTTGAGCATAAAAGGAAGGGGGATTACAAAAAAATTTTTTTATTAAATAGTCTTCAAATTTTCAGAAAAAGGTGGAGGTATTATCGAAACTATATGATAGTCATTATGAAGCCAATCTTTTTCTGTCACTAAGGCAAGTTGCAATCATTTCTCGGAATTAGAGTAAAAATAAAAAATTTAAGACAATAACTTTCTAATACTTTCTTGAAAGTAACAGGCATATTAAAATAAAGGGGACTCACTAAATTAAGTGTTGCCTCATTTCTTTACGCCTGCTTAGTAATTTCTTTATCAAGAAAAGTATTAGAAAGTTAGTACTGAATATATTTATTCTTTTATTTCCCATTTTAGAAACTATGATTAACAGAACATGTTAATGGTCTGTTAATGATGCCATTCATTATTAAATAAATTAACAAAAAAGATCAATCATGCAAAAAGCACTGATTATAAAACACTTTCCAACTGTAATTTTATTTAAATATCTCTAAAATACAATACATTCAGCAGTACTAAGTTTTAAATTATCACAGAACTACAATAATTTATTTTACCTGTAATTTTATTTAAACATCTCTAAAATACGATACATTCAGCAATGGTATTTTTTTAATTATCACAGAACTACAATAATTTATTTTACTTGGAAAATTAAAACCATGGAGGTAAAAGTACTTTCTAACTCCATGCTTAAAACTTCATTCAAACTTTATTCAAATGACATCATCAAAATATAAATCGTCTGGCTCTCTATGTAAAAATAGTGAATATTTCATTCATACACTTTTATTTTCAAACTCCAAAACTAAACAATTTGGCATGAAAAAAAATCAGAAATTCTTATACAACTCATCTTACAATCACTTGTTTACATTTACATTCATTAAAATTAGGCTTTGTTGTAGAAATAATCAAAGTTTGATAATCATTTAAACTCAAAAATATTGTAACTGCATTGGCGCAGAATATAGATACACAATAAAAAAGCAAATATAAAGAAATTTTAGGACAGATGCAACACTAAATATAAATTTAAAAGAAATTTAAAAATCACAATTTTGACACAAGATGGATGGGATGACCGGGGCATCCATCTTGTGTCAAAATTGTGATTTTTAAAAGAAATTTAAAAATCACAATTTTGACACAAGATGGATGCCCCGGCCATCCATCTTGCTGCTCTATGTCTTCGGACGAGTCGGTTGGCCTGGGCTTTCGACAAGATGGATGCCATATTTTATTTTGAAGTGGGTCACGTGATCTCTTCATATAATATGAGTGTAATTATTTTAATTTTTATTTAAAAAAAAACCCTAACATATTTTGCTGAATTTTTTTTTTTTTATAATTTATGGGATAATTCCTGGAATTTAAACATCATTTCCCCTCAGGGTAAATGTAGTTAAAGTTAAACTTTCTTTACTTGTAGCAAAGTGTGAGTGAAAAAAAGACAGAGTCCATTCAGGAAAATGAAATCACCATTTTATTCAAAACGTCAGAGTCTTGCCTAGTAGTATAGGCTAAATAACAAGCATGCAGCTGTTAACAAATGTACAGGTTTTTGAAGTTAGAAAAGACTGGCCAAGAAGTTTTAGTTTCGCAAATCACTAGTAGACATTTCCATCCACTGTATGTCGTTCTATTTTTCACCGCTTCGTAGGTTACATACTGGAACATAATTGAAACTTGGTACATTTTTGGTGATGACTAGAATGACTTATAACACATTACTGAATGACTCATCAATGATTAAAAATTGCAAATTACCTGGTAAAATAAAATTCTTTAACATCATGACTAAATTTATCAATAACAGATCAATAGCGAACACATTCGTAATTTCGATACTAATGCATTACCATACATACTTCTCGCTCATCATTTCTACTTCCATCAATCATTAATTGATCAATATCGAGCTACCTCTCCTTTGCTCACTACTCCATACCTAAGCCTGGTCTGGTCCAGTCTACTTCGGTCCTACCCGGTCTACTGATTCTTCCAAACCAAACTTCCTATATATGCCTGAATAGGTACCTTCCGGAACGATTTCCGAGGTCCGTCACTCAAATATGCAAATGAGTTTGTGTATGAGTCAGATATCCAGATTTGCATGAAGACTTCTGCTGAAAGAAAGCTGCGAGTCATTCCCGAGAACGAGGTAAGTCAAAAATAAATTGGTGTTTTTGAACATCTCTCAGGAGAATAATGAATCTGGATCATTTGTTTATGTTCTTCCAGCAATAATTTGAATATTTCCTAAAATTTTCGAAGCAATTTGTGAATTTTAACTTCGCTTAAAATATGTTTGAAAAATTAGGTCCCATAGGGTTCAATGCATTTTATTTTTTCAACCCGGGTTCAATCCAAAACTAATTGGGCAATATTATTCATTTACATTCCCATATGTCCCACAGACCGTCTCAACAACATACTAAAATTTTATTTTGATAAAGTCATTTTTATGGCAGTTATTGTGTGAATGGACAGACAGACAAAATGAACAAAGTCAAACACTTTTCAACTATGTTGTAAAGTGAAATCCATAGAAAAATGACTATTTCTGTAATAATATTTAACATATTTTAACTTATTTAATAAAAGACAATGTCTGTGCAGTCTGTAGCAGGAAATCTAAGCATCATACGGCAATGAGATTTGGTACACAGGGTACTCTGCGTTTATTTTTTAAATTCAAATTAATTATTTAGTTAATTTATTAGTTCTTTTATTTATATGGTGCACAATATAGCATAATTTTGAGCAATATTCACACAAATCAGTTCATACCCTGTTCACATTATAACTTCAAATCCTGATCAAGTGTCTAATTATATTTTAATTAGATTAATATAACTTCATCAACTTGAACATAACTTCGCAAATAGGAGACATGAGCACCTGCTTCTGGAATTGTTTTTCGGAAGCAAAAATGCAGAAATCTAATTTTTGCCTTCTGCTATTGATCTTCCAAAGTGTGTGATGTCATCACCACCACCCAGAATCCAGTTGGCAAAAATGCCATTTTTGTATTATTTTAACTTGGATCTGCAATGTTGTGTAATTTATGTAAGTACAATATTATATTTGTCTTTCTGCATTTTATTATTTAAAAGTAATGACAGTTGATTATTATGAATTTTCAACACATCAGTATGTGAAGTTTAATTAGTTGTAGATTTCAAGCTAGGCTTAAATGTGACTGTTGCTGCTGTAGTTGTGTAACTCATCGCCAAGCAAACACTGTTTACATTTTGATCTTGAAGATTTACAAGTATTAGATTAAATGTGTTTTACTTTAATTGAATCATAAGAGTAAAATGAATCCTTTTCTAGAAATATTTTTGTTTGTAAAATTTGTTTTGACCTCTTTGAAATCTGTTTTCAGACTTTCATTTTAATACTGTCGATCATGTTTACTACACTCTTCTATTTTTTCTCTAAAAGAAATACTTGTAAGCTTCTGTATCCATTTACTATTATTTCTATTGTATATTAAAGCTTAAATAAAATGTACAATTTTAATGTAATACTACACAGCGATTTTTAGAGATTCAATAAATTGAAAAAAGATTTATTCTAAGATTAAAGTAACAATAATAGGTATGCGTCCTATGTATAATTTTTTCACTTTTATAAATTTTATTTAATATAAATTATTATAAAGTTAACATAATTTACATTAAATAAAATTTATAAAAAAATATTTTTAATAAATTTCGACTTAAAATGAATATATGTAATGTTTAAAATATTCCTTGAAATATGATAATACACTATTGTATCTGGGTGTACTTAGTTCATTTTAAGTTATTTTTACATTGATAAAAATATTTGGCATTACCATATTTATAACTTAGTCAAAAATGCAAGTGCGAGTTCTTCTAAAATGCTGAATTTACAGAAAAATAAAGATATTACTTTAAATGTCACATCTAGATACATATTATGCACTAGTTTGTAACCTGCTAACAATTATTATTAGTTTACAATTGCATCATTGCCTAAAGTCCATGAGAATTGTGTGTTTAGTTATTCTATTATATAAATGATTATTAATTTTATATAATGGCACTGCCAGTTCATAAAATAATCATAACATAATCATAACAATTTGTAGAGAAAGTAAAAAAAAAAAATAAGGACAATAGGATATTTATAAAGTATAAACACTTTATTTCATTACATTAAAAGCCTGAGCACTTTCGAATGTCAAAAGTCTATCAGAGACTATTGCAAAAAAAAAAAAAAAAAAAAGAAAGAAAGGTCAATTATGCATAAAACATTGATTATGAAACACTTTCCATCTGCAATGCAATTTTATTTAAACATCTCTAAAAAATGATACATTCAGCACTAATATTTTTAAAATTATGAGAATACTACAATAATTTATTATATTTGAAAACTTAAAACTTCATCGAAAAAAAATGAACTTTATTCAAATGATGTCATTGAAATATAAATCGCCTGGCTCTCTGTGTAAAAGGTGTAAATATTTCATTCATACACTTTTATTCCATTCTTTTCATTCATCACAATACTACAATAATTTATTTTATTTAAAAACCTAAAACCATGGAGGTACAAGTAATTTATGCTTAAAACTTCATTGAAAAAATCATCTGCTTCTCTATGTAAAATCAATGAATGTTTAGTTCACATCAGCTATATTGCAGACTCTAGAGCTACATAATTTTGAGTTTAAGAAATTCAGCAATTCTTATACAACTCATCCTACATTTTTATGTGTTTACATTCTCCATAAGTGAAAATTAGGCTTCATTGTAGAAATAATCAAAGTTTGATGATCATTCAAACTCAAATATATTATAAATGTGTTGTTTCAAAATGTAGATGCACAGAATTTAATCAAAAATAAAGCCTTTTTAGGATGGATGCAACACTAAATATAAATTAAAAAGAACTTTAAAAATCACGATTTTTACACAAGATGGATGTCATTGATCATTTAAACTCAAATATATTGTAATTGCGTTGTTTCAAAATATAGATGCACAGAAATGAAGCAAAAATAAAGTGGTTTTAGGATGGATACAACAAATATAAATTAGAAAGAAATTTAAAACTCACGATTTTGGCATAAGATGGATGCCGTATTTTATTTAAGTGGGTCACATAATCTCTTCATATAATATGGGTGCAATTATTTTAATTTTTATTTAAAAAACTGTATTTTGCTAAAATTTTTCTCATAATTTTTATTGGATAATTTGAATATTTCCTAAAACTTTCGAAGCAATTTCTGAATTTTAAATTCACTTAAAAAATGTTTGAAAAATTGGGTCCCATAGGGTTCAATGTATTTCATTTTTTCAACCCGGGTTCAGTCCAAAACTAATTGGGTAGAAGACCCAGACCGTCTGACTCATCCAAAGGACACGAGCAACCATTTGGACGGCCGAAAAAACTAATTGGGTATTATTATTCATTTATATTTCCATAGGTCTCACAGACCGCTTGAACAACACATTAAAATTTCATTTTGATAGTCATTTTTACAGCAGTTATCGTGTTGAAGGTCCAGACCACACAGCCAACCCAAAGGCTAATGGCAGTTAAATGTATGGCCGGACGGTAGTTATCATGTGAACAGACAGAATAAACAAAGTCATAAACACTTTTCAACTATGTTGTAAAGTGTTAAAAAGGATGATATATTGGCTTTTATACCTAGTCAAAACTGCGAACAAAATTTGCATATTAATTGCCAGATTACACAAAAAAAAAATATTGGAATGAAAAACAGTTAATTATAAAATTATTAAAGCAGAATAGAATATAAAAATAACAAATTTAGATGTCTATAATTTCAGACAAAAATTTAACTCTCAAGGAGTCATGAATGAGACGACATACAAAACTGAAGTTTTGAACATTGTCAAAAGTACAAATGGTGTCACAATAAATATAAATAAAGATTCCAAAAGCAAAATATTACATAGATTATTACAATTAGTTAAAAGAAAGATTTTATCAACCGGTGTAAAGTTATCATTAATAACAATTTGGAATAAAGCAGTAAAGTTTGTTATTTTTAATATCATGAACATGTTCCGATAATCTAATGCCAACAGTACCTTTAGTACTGACACTATGATTTATAACTATTTTCAGGGGTACAACATACACTGTGGTCTAATTTAAGATATTTTTAACCCTTTGCGGATGGTTGACGCGTCCGCACGTCAACTGCGAACTTGTATTCAAGGACGGTAGTCACGCATTCGAGTCAGGGAAAATTTTATCCTAAAGGATGGCAGTCACTGATGCACATTTTCATATGAAACGGTTTTATTTGAATTTATTTGTGTACGAGATGGCGTTAAATGTCCATGTGAACAACTCCAATGTATTTTGCAGATACTTGACCTTGGCATAGGGGAGATCCCTTCTCCATCTGGAGCGGTGAAACATGGTTTTGTAATATAAATAAATAGAGCACTTCTCAGAGCCTCTGCTATTTTATAATTGAGTTTCAGTTCTCATTTTGATTTTAGCTTAATGATTTCGTTGGTGAATCATAGGAATATAAGAGAGTGTTTTTTTTAAGTTTTGGTTTTAGAGGAATGTGCGGCAGTGAAATTATTAGGTTATTTTGGTTAAAATAATAGCTGGGCCAAGACATTTTCTTTCTGTAGAAGAATATACTTGTATGATAAACGAACCAGACAGTAATGAAAGTGATTCAGATAGTAAAGATTCATGGAACTGTGGTATTTATGAAGATGAAGCTGAAAATGCAAGTGATTCTTCAGATTCTGAGCGTACTATTATTACAACGCCCCCAGCTTCAGTAGCTGTTTCTGCAAATGATGTTTGGACAGGAGATTTGAAAGATCTGAATTCCTTTAAGTTTCTGAGCATACTTGGATCACAATCATGGTACACATACATGGATCACAAATGGATACATAATCACAACATTATGCCGTCCAATTTAGATAAGGAAATTGATTTTTTTAGCATATTTTTCGATGATGAACTAGTAGAATTCATAGTAAAAGTAATTAACGAGTATATTGCATTGAGATTTGTATGAAAAATATACATCAAATAGAAAATAAGTATTTTTTTGTATTCCTGAAAAAAGTACATTGCTGTGTTGAACAGGTGGTTTTTAGTGAATTTTTTTTCAAGAGTTAAGCTTAGTGCAAAAAATTAGCAGTCATTTGGGAACAGTTTGGAAGCAAAGCACTCCATCCTTTGGACCATGGCAGTTCCGGAAAGCCGCCGTCCGCAAAGGGTTAAAGTTATCTGTGCAAATATGACAAAACATAGGGGTAATAATAAAATAGGCTGGTTTAAATTAAAATTTTTGACAACACTGAACCAGAGAATGGAATGGAAATCTTAGGATGGTATGGACTCGATTTGTAAAGCAAAAGGGCGGAAGTTGAGGCAAGTTTAGTTTTAGGATAGATAAATTTAAAATGGATAAAGAAAATTTGATAAATAATGTTAAGAGTCAACAACTTTGTAGCAAAGTAAAAGATAATTTTGTTACATAAATCATCAATATAAGGCACAAAATAGGCACTAAAAGAAGCCTTTTTAAAAGAAACAGCATGTGATGAATTAGTGGAAATACAGGAATATTAATATTATGGGAAATCAGAATATCAAGAAAGGGCAAGGACCCCTCCCCCTCATGCAGTTCAAATTAATGGAGGGATAAATTCTGTTAAGGGAGGCTATTGAAGTGGCATAGCCTTTTGGATGTTGTTTTCTCATTTTTACAATAAAATAAACATCTATACACAAGTTTTATAAAATGAAAGTAACTAAAGAGCCATATTATTTGCTTTTATAATTTTGAGATCATGTCATGAAAAGTAGCAATTTACGATGAAATAAAAAATAGTGTAAATCACTTACACATATTTAGCTGACGAATAAAACTTGCCATATTATTATGCTTGAAATACTGAGGCAACAAATCCTTTGAAAATCTTGTCTGATCACGGATAATAAAACTTGAACCAGTCTAGAAAAAATAAATTTCAAACTATTAGTCAATAGCATAGCCTAATTTCTAAAGCATTAACCAGAACATTTTTTTATTGATTTTTCAATTTAAGCATTTTTTAAATAGTTTTCAAAAGGTTTAGTGGTGATTGGCCAATATTAGAAAAAAAAATCTGAAAATTTGAAGTAGTCATTGGCCGAATTTCTAAGCCAATTGACAAAAAGTTTTGCAGCAGTGACAAATTTTTATATGCTAAATACTTTTGTGAAAATCCATTTTTGATGCCAGTTTTCCCGATTTATTTGCTTTTGATGAGGTAGCAAATATTTAGTATACACCCTGCAAAGATAAGTTTCAAATAATTGTATACACTGTATTATAATTATTATGGATATAGTGTTATTGTAATTATATACTACTCTTGTAATCAGTGTTAGAGCATTGTTATTTATCTAATTTTTTTGGCACATTAACTCTGGGTTTTCATTAGAGGCAATGAGCGATGACTCAAAATAAACTTGCCAATGGGAAAGCAACACAGACAAGAAAGTTCTCTTAGAGTTGAAAAAATCCATCTTTTTCCCATGAACTCTCTCTTTTCCTATTGACTGGTCAAATTTGTCCTCAGCACCATTAATGAAAACAAAGCATTAGTCAAACCACCATTATTTTCTCATTGCTGTATTATCCCTTTTTATTCTTGGCAATTTTTAGGTGAGATTTTGGCAATCTTTTCCTCATCATAAGAGTGTGTATTTAGTTTTGATTTTAAACGGTTCATTTTAACTTCATAGAGTGAAGACTTTAATCATAATTACTGAAGTTAATCTAGTTGTACCATTTACTGTTATTTTAATTTTAGTTCATTTACTAGAAAAATCCCTTCTGCTTTTTGTTTAATAGTACCAGGAAATTCTTTCAAGTAAACTGAGATTAGTTTTTTAAGCAGTAGGCTGACTTTAGGTAGTGGGGGTGGCTAATAGGATTTTTATTTTTCCATTGTGAAGTGGTAAACAGCTTATTTTCATTTTTGTCATTTTAATGTTTTTAAGAATTTCTGATTTTCATATTACATTCGTGCAGTGGACATAAGCCTGTGCTTTGTGTGCCATGGAACACCTGTTGCTACCTGTGACATCCAATAGCCAGTGGGGTTGAATTCTGTGATTTTTTTAGGGAGCGAGCGAGACCTGAAAATTTAAATTTTCACTTAGTAGCCAGTGGCGAGCAGACAATATAAGTTTAGTAGCCACTCCATCACAGATATTTGCATATATATATATATATATTAAACATATAATAAAAATAACAGAGTAAAAAGAGAAGGAAGGCAAAGCTTACATAATACAGGTAAGGGGTCGTGACCTTACACCCCAGTTATCAACATGCATGTCCCAAATGTTGCGGCATTGCACTCCTGGATGCTAGCACCGACTGAAGCCAACCCTCGTATTGACAATCATAATTATCACAAGACCAGGTAAAATGGAAATGGTCATAAAGTAAAATAGATTCCAAGTATCAAAATATGTAATAATACTGCGCTGATGGCACCTGCTTAAATACTCCAACGAGGTTCACATAAGCACCTTACGCTGCCTTCCTTCTCTTTTTTACTCTGTTATTATATTATATATTTTTATTATATTATTATATTTTTATTATATTATTATATTTTTATTATATTATTATATTTTTAATATTTTGTAATTAGTGTTTATTGTTGCATTGCACATAAATACTGATATACTATACATAAATACTGATATACTACGTAAAAAAAGTTAATTAGAAAGTTGCAGAGCACTCTCGATTTAGTACGAAAAGATACCTTGCGCACATTAATACTCAAAACAGAATGCAAAAAATGAACATTTGTTTGATTGTGAAGCGAAGCGAAAAAAGACCATCTTACGGACTAAATACGAGTCTGTATTGTGGCGCAGGGGAAACACACATGATTCGCATTCATGAGGACCATGGTTCTGTCCTCACCGGTTGCGTGTTTTACTGAATGTCTCTACAAACCATGAAAACTTTCTGCTGATCTTGCAAAATCGTCTTTCCAAACACACAGCTCAACTCAACCATGTCTGGTATAAAAATCACATGGATCTCATGTATTATGCAAAAAAGGATGGAACATCATACCTGTTCACCAGAGACTACTACTATAAAAAGGATGTTTCTGTTGGGTTGTACATTAAAGCGGAGAGTTATGGCAAAATCAGCTGCAAGGCTGTATCATGAACGTTTCCCTCAAGGCCCGCATCCTACACAGCAGACCATCTTAAAAGTTGTAAAACGTTTAAGGGAGACGGGCTGCGTGACCAGCCGACCTCGAATTCGCATACCTCATAATGTAGGACACAAAGTGCAACCTGAAGATGTGCTAGCATATGCTCTCGCCCATCCTCAGAGCAGCACAAGAATGATCAGTGAAAATGGTGGCCTCTCAAAAAGCCGCGTCTGGAAAATCCTGAATGAATCAGGTGCTCATCCATACGGATCCACACCTGTGCAGGGATTGCTGCCAAGAGATGCTGGGAGACGTTACACATGGTGCAACTTTGTGATGAATAACTTAGAGGTCCACCCAACATTCCTGGCAGACATAATATGAACGGATGAGGCATGTTTTTCGAGGAATGGAATGTTTAATAGACAGAACGTTCATACCTGGTTGCTGGAAAATCTGAGATATGCCGTCGAAATTCGACATCAACAACTCTAGTCGATTAATCTTTGGTGCGGAATTTTTAATGACAGGCTCATTGGACCAGTATTTTATGAGGGCACGTTAACAGGACAACGGTACTTGCAGCTTCTGCAGGATGTAATAAACGACTTTGTTGAGAATCTACCATTACACCAACTCCTAAATGTATGGTTCCAACATGACGGCGCACCTCCACATAAGATTTCAAACGTTCAGCAGTACCTAATAGAGACATTCCAGAATCAAGTCATCGGGTATGGTGGTTCCGTCGAGTGGCCCCCACGCTCACCTGACTTGACCCCATTGGACTTCTTATGGGTACACATAAAAGGGCAGGTATATGTGACCCCTCTGTCAACATTGCAGGATCTTCGACGACGCATTACTGATGCTTGTGCGTCCCTAACACCTGCCATGTTACACAATGTGCAGCGAGAAATCCAGTCCAGAATGCAAATGTGTATAATGGCTAACAGAGAGCATTTTGAGCAATATACTATTGTAAATAAATGATCCTGAAGACAGGGAAGTGTCTCAGTTTCTTTCTTCCACTCTTTATGACATGACAATTTTCGAAATCGTGACCAAACAAATGTTCATTTTCTGCATTCTGTTTTGAGTATTAATGTGTGCAAGGTATCTTTTCGTACTAAATCGAGAGTGCTCTACAACTTTCTAATTAACTTTTTTCACGTATCTTTCACCATTTACGAGATAGGACTGCTAATTCCAAAATTTGCCAATAGATGGCATTGTTAAGTTGTCTCATCGAGTAGCGCATAGCTTTTTTACTATTCCTAGACACCAACTTTATGGCCTAAGCTGTCACCGTTTAGAAGTTAAGAGAGGTGTAACGGATATAAGTGGGCACCCTGTATATATATATATGATAGTTAGAAAATGTTTAGTTTTGTTTCAAACTACTTTATATTAAGAAAAAAAAGATTTATTTTACACAAGCTATTTCATGAACTGCACAGTTATCAGTGATTTGCACGCATAACGGAGATGTATGATCAACAGCTACTTCATAAACTGCATCATTAGCAGTGAATTGCATGTGTAGTAGAGGTGTGCAATCGAAAGCTACTTCATGAACTGCCCCACTATCCTCGACTTACGTAGCAGAGATGTGAAATTAACAGCTACTACAATAAAGCTTTCTCAAAAAATGACAGGGCTGGTCACCAAAGGTAGCAATTTAATATGAGTGAAATAATCCTATATTTCATCAAAGCTACTGCTACGCGTTAATCTAGACACAACTCTTTTCCTTCAATCATCCTGTGTTTAGACAGACTTAACATAAGACATACACATTCTTACAAATGATGGCTCAAAAGAACCTTAGTCCGGAAAGCTATAGTTTTAAATATTAGTTTTAGAACAAAAATTCTTAAAGTTCAAATCTTCAGAACTTTTTACCTCAAATGCATACTAAACATGGAATAATTTGAGAAAATCTTAAGTTGAATAAAAATAAAATCTGTTTAAAAGTTTTTATCTGTTGAAAGAGGGATTGTGTTTGTTTAATTCTTTACATTTCTGCTCTTTCATTTTTATTTTATTATTTATGGGGAGTGTGGTGGCCAGTTAGTTGTTTTACTTAATTGCCAAATTGCATTGTTTAATCAACCTGTGATGAGTGCTTATTTTCAGGTCTAGGGTGAGCACAATAAGCATAAGCCTGTGTAGGTCCATGTTCAAATTGCTACAGATCAACTGTTGCCACATTGTGGCCTTAAACAGAGAATGACCATCCCTATATAAAATCGCCAGAAGGGACAATACAGTAGCTCTTCTTTTATTTAATCAAAATTACTATTAGTGTATTTAATCAAGACCATTTTTATATTTTTTATGCATTTCTGATCATTTCTGTTAAGGCAAACATGACCCACGACAGCATTGGTGCAATTTTTTGTTGTTAACATAAATTGCCAAAAGGGATAATATAGGATCTGTTCTCATTTTTAATAAGTGTACCTGAAATATTTAATCTTTTAATTAATTGATCTACATATACCCAATGAAATTTTTATCATTTTACTAGTTTAATATTTAGATGATATGATGACTACTACTGGCAAATTATGAATAATTTTTAAATTAAAGTTAATGACATTTTAATAGTATATGCTATAAATATACTTTATAATAAAATAGTTATTTTCAAAATAGAATACAAACACAAATGTAAAACTAGACTATTTTGGCACATTTTTACTTTTATTTGTGAGAAGTGCCCACTAATGAGTTAGTTACCATACATACTTCACCCTCCCCCTCCCCCCCAACTAAAACAATTTTTTTCAATGCATAATCTACATAGATTAAAATATACAAAATTTCAACAGATCATTTGAAAATGGGAACAGAAGAGTTACAAAATGAGCAGAAAGTTGACTTCTAAAATGTGATAAACATTAAAATTACATTTAAATGCGGCATATGAATGAGAACTTTTTAAATCTTGTTTAAATTACTCGTATTAACATTAAATGACACTTTTCCTCATTGGTAAATAACCCAAAATGCATGTTGATTTAAATGTATTGCACGGATGTAATGCACGATAAAAATAGAGAATACAGCGTTTTATTCATATTAGGACAGATGAAAAAATATTTATCAACGAATGAAAAAATATGAAAAAATATTTATCAACGAATGGTTCTGCGCAATTATCTAATATTCAAAACAAAGCAAAAAGCCCATAGACAATAAACTCAAGAATTTACGACGGCATTTTTTAGTATTATAATCAATGCATGTAGATAATTAAATAAATCAATTTTTGTCTATCTTATTCTATTATAAAATTTTTGTCACCTATTAATGAACTTACATTAGTCCACGCAATTAAATCATTACACGAGGGGTCTTCGACCAATTTCCATAGTTTTATTAGAAAGGCTGGAACATTAGACGAATTTGACTCAAACGAATGCATTATTCGGCTAGCAAATAACAAATAAGATTACGCGGAAATCTTTACATAACGCAATGTTTATTCTTCAAACAGAAAAGGTTTCTGTAGAAGAAACCGAGGTATCACTCCATAAATATATCTATTTAGTATTTCATTAAGTGTTGCCAGCACAAACATTATTTCTTTTCCTCTAACCATTGACATTGAGGTACTGATAGAGATTCATTTGCCCATATCAAAAGACATTTTGATTGGTTCTTGAGCTAGAAGATTTTGGGCTTCCAGATCGACTTGAATATGAAGGTGACTTAAGTTATTTGTTTACTTTTAATCGAACAGCTAGGCTTGGCTGAGTTGATAATGTTAAGTTGATAACTCATTTTAAGAAATTTTATATTCAAAATGGCTGCTACCGTATCTCGAGTTTTCTTAAAGTCTAGAAGTAATTTATTTTCTTAATTATAATAGAGGTTTATCTTCGGAAATGTGTTGTTAAATAGTCTTATACTCTAGTAGTCTAATAGTCTTATACTATAATAGTCTTAACTACAAAATTTTCATTTGTGAAATTCTATAATCTTAGTCTGTTCATTTTACACAATGATTTATTACATATTGAACTGTCCTAGATTTATTGCATTTTTGTATAAGGGTACTCTTGCATCAACAAGTTCCACATTTTTAATAAAATGCCATTCCGAGAATGTTCCCAAGTTTTGACGGATCATTGAGAAATATTTCGTCCATTTGCAAAACAGTTTGCTCTGTTATCAGATAGTGATTTTCCTGGTTATTTTATGATTATACTTCGGTTTTTCAGACTTATATTAGGATAATTAAACACCTTGACAGGAATATTTCATAAGTAATGCATAAAAAAAAAATATTTTAGGAAATATACAAACCATTAGATATTAATAAATATATTATGAACATTATTAGCAAATATATCGAAAAAAAATTCAACAATCATGCTTAATGGACCTACCTGTGATTAATACTGACATTTTAATTAGAACCTGAGTATTAAGAGAGAGGGAGCTTAAGTATGGATAGATTCGAAGTCTACTTTTTAAGCTGTAACTAACTTGGTAACCAAGTAAACAACTTATTATTGTGTCCATAAAAATTGTTAAATCATTCAAAAATTAGATTTTCTTTAGCATTGATGACTTCATAATCAACCCAACTCATATAAAATATTAATTTTAGTATGAATAGGTTTGGGTAAAAATTTTATTTACCAGATCAAGTTTGGTTAACTTTCATGTTAACTTTTGCAAACTATACATTTCATATTTTCTTTCTTGGAAACTAGCATTTTTGTTTGTTTTTTTATATGAAAATAATTTTGTATTTTTCACCAAAGTTATTATCAAAAGCATTTAGTAGTTATACTTTATTTAAGATGTCTTTCCTTCCCAGTTTTGTTTAATCTTAATCTAAATTAATTTTTAAGTAGTGCTTTTATATTATCTTTAACATCTGTTTCTAAGGCCACCTATCTCGCTTTACTAACTGTGATTTTTGTTTTAGTTCTAAATCATCTTAGTGCACGTAGTTGCTATTCCAATACCCGTTCCAACCTGAAGATTGATAAGAATACAAAAGTTATTTGCCAAGGCTTTACAGGAAAGCAGGTACTGAAATTCTTCATAGTTAAATCATTATATATGTTTTTACTATAAATTAGGAAGTCACATTAACATATTGTAATATCCATAAGTTATAGGCTTAAGTATTTTAAGTGTTAAAAAAGGAAAATTGCTGTTTTTATTTCAATATATCCTTCATCATATTTGAGCTATTATTTCAGTGTATGTTTAAAAATAGCTTGAAATTTAATTTGCTAAATTCTAAAAAGTTGCTTTCAGTTTTTTATAATTTGTACATATATTTGAACATTTTTTATAATTTGTACATATATTTGAAAATTTTTTATAATTTGTACATATATTTGAAGGTTG
Organism: Amaurobius ferox; assembly: GCA_951213105.1. Lineage (NCBI taxonomy): Eukaryota > Metazoa > Arthropoda > Arachnida > Araneae > Amaurobiidae > Amaurobius > Amaurobius ferox. The sequence goes on along the minus strand of OX578152.1, from coordinate 16,784,380 downwards.
AAAAAAAATTGAAAATATTTAAGTGGTAAGATCTTTGTAATAGAGGTATTATAGATTTCTCACAGAAGCATAGGCTGTGCTTGGGTTTAATTTCTAAAAATTTAGGTCAAGATGGATGTATCCATAGTTTGAAAAATTTGTATATGAAATTTAATGTAAAATATTTTTATTGATTTCTCCTATTTGCAGTACAAAAGTTTAAAAAATATTTTTTTTTCAAACTTCCTATATTAGAAGTACAAAAATATTATTAGGAAATGGCATCAATATGAAGACTTGCAATATCCTTCACCCCCCCCCCCCCCCAAGACCAAGAATGTTGCTAAGAAAGAACTCTATTGCCATGTTCGGCTTAGTGTGAAAAGAATAGACGCATTGTAAAAATAATTAAAATAATTTTGAAAAATTATAATGATCAGAAAAAACTTAAACACCATACATTAAACAACAGACGGCACATGTCAATACCATAGAAAAGGATCAAATAATGTAGACACTGAAAATTTCACTCCTTAAGTGTTTTTGATCTGGATTCTGCTCCTCCCAGCAGTATCTTTAACAACTTCCAAAAATTTATTGAAACAGTCAATTTCTTTCTCTGTGCATGATAGGAACTTATTTAACAAATAAAATTTAAAACAACCTTACCTATCTTGCTAAGAAAGTGTGCTTCTAACGTATCTCCAAATGCTTTCGCATTTGTATAGCATCCAGCGATCGTATCTACAAAATGAATTTCTTACTAAAATCAAAATTTTAGAAAAAAAACGATACTTAGAAAAATGATTATACTCTGCCAAATTAAAAAAAGACACTTAAGAAAAGGATTGCCAAAATTAAAAAGGAAAAGATACTTAGAAAAATTGTTGTACTTTGCTAAAAGCATCATATATAGAAAATCAAAATATAGGAAAAAATGCTAAAAATCAAAGAAATGGTACAACCTGAGGTAAATCCGGAGATTAGGTCACCGCAAGTTTTTTTCTAAGTACAAAATCGGGCCAAGTTGGCCTGTGGTTGGCGCTTTCTTCCGTGTTTTGAAATTGGCTCCACCCATCATCAGTGATGTCATTTACCGTCATTAGAAATAGGCTCCTCCTACCAAAATGATGTTTTGGTAGAAGAACACTATTTCTAAAGACAGACGATTGTGTTTGTTCTAAACAAGATTTTCCAATATAAATGATAATTTAATTTAACTTAAATAACAGCGAATAATACTCAAAAAAAGTTACAAAATCAGATTTTTGTCTTTTTTAAAAAAATTAAATAACTTTATAAAACTGCAGAATAAAAAAAATGAATAATACTCATGTAAACGTTCCAAAATCAGATTTTTGTAAAATTTTTATGCTACAATTTTGTCTGTGCATATCGCTTTATCCATCTAACTGAGGATCCATATAAAGGAAGGGGTTCGACCTACAGGTCCGTGTGGGGGCAGGGATTCGACCTAAAGGTCGAAAATTGTGGAACGGATGTATCAGTGGTCCGTATGTACCAGTGGTCCGTACAGGGGCAGGGGTTCGACCTAAAGGTCGTTCTACACCGGAACGGGGCCCCCAGTGATCTCCGGTTTATTAGGAACGGTCGCCTGCGGCGCCCAGACACAGAATATGCTAGAATTTTATCTGTGCATATCGCACGTAGCAAAATCACTTTCTCCATGCAACCGAGGATCCGTACAAGGGCAGGGGTTCGACCTAAAGGTCGAAATTTGTGGAACGGATGTACCAGTGGTCCGTGTAGGGGCAGGGGTTCGAACTAAAGGTCGAAATTTATGGAACGGATGTACCAGTGGTGCGTATGTACCAGTGACCCGTATAGGGGCAGGGGTTCGACCTAAAGGTCGTTCTACACCGGAACGGGGCCCTCAGTGATCTCCGGTTTATTAGGAACGGTCGCCTGCGGCGCCCAGACACAGAATATGCTACAATTTTATTTGTGCATGTCGCACTAACAAAATCACTTTCTTCATGCAACCGAGAATCCGTACAAGAGCAGGGGTTCGACCTAAAGGTCAAAATTTGTGAAATGGATATACCAGTGGTCCGTGTAAGGGCAAGGGTTCGACCTAAAGGTCGAAATTTGTGAAACAGATGTACCAGTGGTCCGTATGTACCAGTGATCCGTGTATGGGCAGGGGTTCCACCTAAAGATCGACATCTGTGGAACGAATGTATAAGTAGTCCGTGTAGGGGCACCTAAAGGCCGTTCATTTTAAAATTAAAAAAAAAGAACAAAACTTAGAAAGAAATTTGAACTCTAAAAATTTTTAAAAATTGATACTTATAAAAAGTTTCTACTCTAACTAAAAAGATTAAGAACTTTCAAATGAGGGAGCAATTCTCTAAACACTGAAAATATTAACCGAGTTTCAAAACACAGGATAAATTAAACAAAAAACACTAACCTTCAAGACTCATCGTCCGACTCAGAGTCGGAACAATGCTGAAATTTTTCTTCTGCCTGCTGCTTTACAAGATCATCATCATTTGTATGGGGAGGAAAGATGGAAATGATTCCCTTTATAAATATATTCCATGCTTCCTCCCCAACCTCATGTCCAAGTCTTCTTTTATACATATAAGAATATAAATATGAATCGAATTGATTTTTCACTTTGCGAGATTTGCTTTTTCTTTTAATCGCCGACCACGTTCCCTCAATCGAATTAGTATGCGCGCCTGTCTCGGGATCCTTAAATTCGTAACTGTGATTCACTTGAAGGTGTTTGAAGCCTTTATGCTTAAGGCAATCATACGCCTTCCAACAGTCCGAAATTATTAAGGTCCCCTTCTCAATATACCTTTCAATCACTTCCAGCAAGCATTCACGCGATCTATTAGGCACCTTAGCAAAAAAACATTTATTCTTTCCTCTTTCAATTCCTCCAAACACCCACTGTCCAACCACAGGCTTTCCTCTTCCATACTTATTCTTACCAAACTTACTTTCATCTATTTCAACAATCACACCATTACCACCAATCTTAATCTTTTCATTCAAAAAAACACTCGCACAAATATCCCGGCAAAACTGTTTCCAATCAGTAACAGTTTTGTCGGAAATATTTAACTGATTCATAATAAACTTGCACTCACAATCATTAAACCACAACAAAGTCATAATTAAAATATCAATCAAACTCAACTTACTTTTCTCAAACCATGTACCCCTCCTTATACTCCTACAGACATCATGTTGATTCATTCCAGATCTCTTTCGGCACCTCCATTCGAATCCATCAATCCTTCTATCTATCTCACATAACTTCATTTCATCTCCACACTTAGGACAAACATATTTATCACTCATAATCCCTTTCATAACACACCAATTAATCACTTCTTTCAAACCTTTATTCTCCAAATCATAGTAAAATTTTATTCTAGATTCATTCATACCAACATCCATTCTACCACGCTTTACAAAACTACATTCACCTTCCATTTGCTCGCGCATACCAGAAGCCATAAGGGAAATATGATCGACGACAAAAGCAAATCCGCAAAACTAAAACTAAAATGAATAATTTTTACAAAATAAATCAAAGAACAAGCAACCACGCACAACAATGGCCAAAAATATTGATAGAAATGTTCTTTTACATCAAAAAACTGTAGCAAACACAAAACGTATTCTTATTGGATGTTACACAATTTCCGCCGAAAACAACCGATACAAGAGGTTACCAGATTGCAACATAAAGTGCGTGGCGTCTTCTCCGATTTAACCTCACAAAGTGCGTGGCGTCTTCTCCGATTTAACCAAGGTGACCTAATCTCCGGATTAGCCCAACCTGAATTGATTTCCAAAACCAAATCTGAAAAGAACATTCAAGCTCAAGCGAAATTTTTTCGTAGAAGCACAAACCAGAAGCAGGGTTGCCAGAATGCCATGAACAAAGTTGGTTTGCTTATATCTGCCACATTTCAGTCAAAATTATCACAATGAAAAGTCTATACTCAAGCTGCCCCATTGTTATCATGTTTTGAAAGTTTTTGTTAGTAGCAGCATAAACAGTTGATTAAAATAATCATACCCAGCAAAAACAAAAATTCATCTGTCTATATATATATATATATATAATATATATGTAATATATATATATATATATATATATATACATACACGGTTCATTCGAGGATTTCAAAAGCGCAGGGTGCTAACTTCCGAAAAAGGGAATATTGTCATCACAAAAGGGCACATTGCATATGAAAGAGGCACATGTTTTTAAAAGGGCACAATTATACATTTTAACCAAAAAATGCATTGCATAATGTGGCCCACACGTAAAATGGATACAGATAATTTATCTATTTTACATATTTGTATAAAAATAATTAGTGATGCAAATAAAAGTATAAAAATTTAAAACAAAAGGGTACATTGTACTGCTTGATGCTGTTAAAAAATAGTATAGTCTGTAGATGGTATCAATATTTTAGCAAAAAGTGGCTAATAATGTACACAGCTACTAAGTCTAGTAAGTAGCCAGCAGTTTATCATTTTAGGATTAGTTTATTGTAAAAATTTTAGTTGAAGCAAAACGGAAAGAATTTATATTTAAATTAAAACTTAAGTGCTTCATAAAAAAAATTATATAAACAAAATCAAAACATGTTACGAACATAAGTGATCCTTCTTAAAAAGTTTTGAGTCCCCGAATTAAAAAATTACAGAAAATATTTTTAATTAAACTGCATTGTTAATACATAGAAAAATGAATGATGATAATACATTGAAAAATAGTGAATTTTCAAAATTTAAAGTAATATTATATTAACTTATTAGAAAAACTAGAATTAACACAATCTTATGTAATTTAAATTTATTGAAGACCCAATGTTTACTTTATCTAAATAAAAGAAACCACATAAAGAAAAGAAAATACTAAAATTTGTTAATTAAAATAAAACTATTTTTTACCAGTATAAAATTTAAGACATTTATTAAAATAATTATTTTCAGAAAAGTATATTAATAGTATTAATAGATAAGGCAGCAGTGCCCGGAATTTTAGATGTAAACCTCTGATTAAAATTATACCGGAACCATGGCGAATTAGTAAAAAGTTTGAGATATTAAACTTGATATAGTCATTTGTTAGGGGTTTAGGGGAGAGTAAATAATTTGTGTTATGTTAGGGGATAGCATGTATGCTTGATAGGAAGTCACAGAAGAAATGGTAATATTAAATGGGAGGAGTGTATGGCTGGCATGTGTCTGGTCTGTGGATATTAAGAATGGATCGGAGAGTCGATGTGCACCGCTTCCTATCTCCTATGCATGGCCGTGGTGTATTTAGATGGGCGTGGCAAAAAAGCATGCTGTCTTTGCTGGTATATGTAAAATTAAAATCAATGATATAATCCACAATATAAGAAGCAATGAAAATATCTAGTTGCATGTTAAGACACTGGAAAATGTAAATAAATACAAATTGCATATAAAGTAAATGAATAAAAACATAATATATACGTTTCATGTAATGTAAGTTCATTGTGAAAGAAGGAAAAGCAGAAAACTTGGGATTAAAGAGCACCCTTTTAGTATATAAGTTTATTGAAATGTATATAACTTAAATGTATGGAAAACAATGAAATAGTACAACCTCAAAAATCCGGACTTGCCAATTCCGGATTTTCGATTTTACCGGATTATAGAATTTGAATAAAATTCGGATTTAATATTAACTAAATACACTATAAAGCACTATTTTTAGTAAAAATAATGGCAAAAGTTAAGTTAATCAAAACATATTATTTAATCTAAAAAATAGGGCAAAAGAATTTTTTTAAAAAAATATATACACATTAATAATTAGAATGTGTGAACGAAATGATAAAATTACATTTTATTATTTCGTTTAAATATTTGAATTAACATTTGTTATTTCATTAATTTTGGTTTATGGGAAAACAGTTTTCTTTATCCTGTAGATGAACATTATTTCTGCTCGGTTATGAAGCTTCTTTGTTTAAGACCTTTAATTGCATGATCGATTGTTTTCATAAGATTATCAATGGGTATTTTTTCTTCTCCACATTTATCGTCACTATTTTGATCTTTTTCTATTTAATATCATGTCACGAATTTCGCCATCACTCAATTTATTTACGATTGGCGCATCATCATCACAGTGCAGAACTTCCGTTATATCGGCTTTGTCGAGATTTAATGAAGCTCCAGAAGATTTAATAAAGATCGAGGATTAACACTTTTGACGATATATTTAAAGGTCTAAATGTGTTTAAACCATTTTCGCTATTAACGAACGAAAAACAAAAAATAAGAACTTAAAAGTTTTATTTATTTTCTAGCATCTATATAATGTTATGTTTAAAAAGGCTGATGACTCTGAATAAAGTAAAAACTTTATTAGTAATAGTCAAATATGTAAGAAATATCACAGTAGATAAAATAAATATCTTTTCCAAAAAAAAAAAATATCTCTCCTCTCAATAATTTTAAATTATGATGAGTCATTACTAGGTTGCAGCCAAAGAGCTTGATTGCTTCTCGAAGGTTGCAGCTGCACAGGGACGTGGTGGGGCAGGGAAAACGAAGAAAGGAATTTGCTTAGTTCCTAATCGTAAATGCAGCCGACCCCTTTGAGAGGTCTGTGTTAAGAGGATAGTCTTCTCAAAGCAAAAAATAATTTCGATTGTCAGCGCTCGCAGCGAGAGGGGGGAATAGGTGTTGCCAAAAGAAGTGTTTACCCCTTCGTAGAACTATGATTGACAAGTCTCCCACCCTCTGAAGCAATGGGAAGGAGCTTTCTTAGCAGTTTCAGGGGACCGTGCTGAGGGAATACCCTCCAGTAGAGACTAATTGGTCCCTCCAGGCACACCTATTCTGGGAAACACGATCCCGAAAGTTGAAGGCATCGAGTCTAGGAGAGCCAGCCACTTAGGGAAAATGTTTGAACGGTCAGTTGCATTGGAAAGAAAAATGAATCAGTTGTGGAAATCAAAGCAGAATTGAGTGTTGCTAATGCCAGAAAAATGGTGTTTAGGTCAATATTTAATATTGAAAACTGTAAATAAATGTTTTTTACATACTTTTATTTCACTTCGATCAGAGTATACAATATGTTTCAAAAAGATTACGCAATTCAATACACTTTTAACAATGGGTCGCAGGTAGTGTTTCTTTCAGGCATACCTCCGGGGGGGGGGGGAGATGAATATACGCCTCCCTCCGGAGACATTTTATGAAACCTAATTTCAATTTATGTTGCAGAGCATTTAGATACATATATATAGGACAAATAGAAAACTTGTACCTCTCTAAAATGTCATTCGCCCTCCCCCCGTCCTGAAAGAAGCACTGGTCGCAGGCCTATAGTTCCAACAGAAATGCTTTAAATAAGGTCAGACTACGACTGTTTTGATCATGCGACGCAAAAGCACAAATTTTAACTCTTTGTACTAGCCTGTCATGAACCAGCAGTACACGTTGTAACTTGAAAACCTTAGAAGTTAGAAAGCTCAAAATTAGCATATCGTTGCCTTTTTCAATATATTTTTATTGGATTTATTGTTGTTAGGATTGAACCTTACAGGTCTTGTCCATTCTAAGCTCACCATAGAAACATCATAGAAATTGGTAAAAATTAGAAAAGAGAGTCTGTTGTATAAACTCATTAGGTTTAATTCTATTGCTTCGTAACATATTTTTTTTAATACATTTTTGGAAAAAATATCATTACTAAATTCATAAACATTTTATGAATCTAAAAAAGTGATGTCGAAATTTAATTAGGATTACTGAAAGTTGTAAATTGTATTTAGTATCCAGTAACATCTATATTTTAATATTTAATTAACCGTTTTAAATAGTGTGAAATTTTTTACTATGAAAATGAAACATTTATAAATGATTTAAAATGTACATTTGACAATGATTTGAAATATACATTTATAAATGATTTAAAATCATTCTCACAAACCACTAGTTCAAACTGTATTACTAATTCTATTAAAAAAAGATTCTGCAATGCAATATTTTAAGTCGTGATATTACATAAGTCGTGATATACAGGTTAATTAAGTCGTGATATACAGGTTAATTAAGTCGTGATATACAGGTTATATGACTTTTGATTTTAGTCACTTTAAAACATCATTTTTAATCAATGTAATCCCCAGATATTAGCCCAAATCATAGCAAGGCAATGGCCCAAATCAGCCCAAGAGGCATTTGTCTAGTGCCCCCCCCCCCCCCCCCCCCAAACCCATTCCACCCTTGATTTTTGAATTGTATGACGTCAAAATATGAAACTATTATACAAAGTATCTTCTCTTGTGAATAGAACGAACTGAATTCACGAGAACGATGTTAACAAATTTATCGCATAACACTACATATGAAAAATTGAATATATTTCACAATAATTAATACATTTTTTTTTATATAAATTTAATGTAATAAAATACAATATCTCGAGAACGTTTCACGCTCTAAAATTTGTATTCGTTTCAGGGTGGATAAAAATCATGATTTTTTTAAAAAAATCAAAAAAATCGGATTTTTTCGATTTAAATCGGATTTTTTTTATTTAAATCGGATTTTTTTGATTTATATTAGCTATTTTCAAAATCAATTTTTATATTTTTCAGATCAGAAGGTAGGTTAGACCTTCTGATACTGTATAATATGTAATGTACTGTATAATTTAAAAAAAAAAATAATTGAATATATATTAATATAGGATTAAAAAATATATGTAGGGGTTAAAAAAACCAAAGACTTTTTAAATAAATAGGGTTTTTTTAATTGGGTTATTTTATTGGAGAAGAAAAGCCATATACTATTTTTTTTCCTCCCTGCCATTTTAGTAAATGAATCTACTAATTTGCTTTCTATATCTATTATACAACACAAGTTTAGCTATCCTCTAGAGTCAAGTTTGCAACAGAATCTGAAGTGTCCTGGGTACTCCTTCCAAATAGTTGATAAAAAGGTTTATTGGGCTACAGGTGGATTAGTGTTCAGAGAGAAATACTTCTTTGTCAGTTGCAGGGATGCCAATCTAGATAATTTTCAGCTAGATATCCACATAATTTTGACTTCATCTAGCTAATGAAAATGGGCATCTACACATCATGACTACAAATCTAGATAATTTTGACGTCATCTATCTAACGAAAATGAGCATCTAGATAATGCCTAAATATCTAGATAATTTTATGAAATTTCACCAAAATCAAATAATTTTTTGTGTAAAATTGAGATGGTGTTTGTAATTGTCTCAAAAGGAGCATAACAGTTTTTTACTAGCATGAGTTATATAAAAACAAAGCTCCGGTATAGAATGAAAATAAAGCTACTGATTGCCATTTTAACAGTTAAATTAGGACACATGCATATGAGAAATGTTATCATTATAACCCCCCCCCCCCCCCAATTTTGAAGGACATAGAAGCTATGGTTACATATCGAAAATGTACAGCAAATGAAGTTTTATCGTTTCTCAGTCAGGCACTTCAAATTTTACAGATGAGGATTATGATTTGTTAATGTGGAAATAAAGTGTTTTATATTCTTATCAGAGGTGGAGCTACAATTTTTCTCAAAGTTTTTTTTTCTACTGTGATCAAGAGCAAAAAGTACCAAAAAGCCTTAGTTTTTGTACTGTATAGGTTGGGGACTATGGAATTGAAGAGAGGGAGGGACAAAGGGGATAATGCCCAGGGGCCCTAAGATCCTAAGAGACCTCAGAGTGATTTTTTAAGTCCTTAAAAAATAGGTGAGGGTAGGGATTGGTGGGGGAGTCCAATCTGCTAAACTGCTTAAGGGCCGGTCAATCCTATTCCCAACATTGTTTTCTATATTGGTATGCGCCAGCAAAAATTACAAAAAAAGGAAGGAACCAAATTTTCTTATTTCTATGGTAAAAATTATTACAGCACATATAAATAACATTTTAAAAGGTATTTTAAATTTTTGTAGCTTGAAATATGCATGTAAAAACTGTATCGCAACCACTGATCCCAATAAATCATCACAAGAACAATTAAAATGTTAAATATTGTCTAGCTATGTTTTTAGATAACTAACAGAAAATCTAGATAATTCTAGATATATTTTGAGTGATTTTTAGCTATAAAATTAGAAAATAGGTTGGCAACACTGGTCAGTTGTCATTGTTACTTGATTTTATACTCCAAGCAATGAATAGTGTTATCTCCACTGACCGAGAGTTAAGGAAAGGATTTCAGTTTTTTTTTATATACTCTAAAGATGTCTTGATGTGGAATTTTATTATTTTAAACATTTATTCTGTTCCAAGTTATTTTAGCATAAAAATACAAAAAAAAAACTTTCAAGAAATGACAAAATTAAAAAATGATTTTAATCAATGATTTTTTTTAAAAAATCAAGTGATTTAAATCATGATTTAAATCAAACAACCCTGATTCGTTTTCTAATGAAAAATTACATAAGAAATAATTAGTTGCCTGACATTATAATAGTTCTGATAGCGAAATTTTCTAAGAATCTATATAACATACTTTCGTTGAAAATACCATCTAAAGAAGGAATTTTGAGGCACTTTTGATTTCGTCATAACGTGCTTTTACTGTATGTGGATAAGCAACTGTTTAATCTAAAAGTCAAATGTATTCAAATTATCGTTAGATATGTAGAAACAGATGTTTATAATTTGGATACTGATTCCTGGCATTTCAGTTACTTCAGTTTGCGACGGATCTACACGATTTGGATTTGGAACCTCTGAAAAACGAAAAAACTATTACTTGACATCTGTGTGTGTCTGTGCAATGTATATATCCACTCTAATTCAAAACTAATTGATGTAATTTCTATAAAATTTTATAGATAAGTCACCTGTGGTTACCTTGGTGCTGATTAGATTTAGGTAGAATTCGGAATAAAAGGATTATTATCAGGAGCGGTTCTCGAGATATTGAGAATTTCACTTTTCATGATGGAACATTATATCCCTCAATACATTAAATAAATCGAATGAAATTTAGTACGATAAATTATGAACAGAAGTCCCTAAAATTCTCATAATTTTTTTTATTGGAAAAGCATTAAAAAAGATAATTATGCTTTAAAGTGCAATACTTAAATAGTTATTATCAGGGTTCCCACTAAGTCAGGAAAAGAGGGGGAGAATTTCTCTCCTTCCAAAAAATTTTGGGAGAGATTTTCTGTTATAAGGAGAGACACTTAAAATTTAATTTTTTTTATGATGCTAATTTAGAAAGTAATAAAAAAGAAAGCATTAACTATAACTCATATTCTTCGACATTTAAATTTTTTAATTCTTAAAACTAACATTCTTTTAACATTCTTACTAACATTCTTTTTAAAAATTAATTAGGAGTCGTTTAAGTATTAAGTAAGCACATTTTTGGTAATTTTATAGCTCCCCCACCCACTTGTTAGCAAAAATACTCAAATTCCTGACTTCCCCCATGCTTACGTTATGATTTTATTTGCTGACATAAAAACGTCTACATGGGTTATTTTATGTAAAATGACTCACATGCGAATTTACGATTTTTTTGTCTGTAAACTGCAAAAGTCGAGGGCCGACTGTATTTACTTTATATTTTGATTTTTAAAATCATTTTATGATCAATTTTCATGCAGCAATAGCAATTAAAAACTTTAACGATTTTTGATCGCCGAAGGCGAATATCGACGAAAACTATTTCACTAGGCAAATAGAATTAGGTAATAAATTTGACTTTATGTTTGAAAATGGATTTTTTTTTTGTATTTTTTACAAAACTTGCAGAACATAAGGATTGCATCGTCCTTTTGTTGAATCTCAAGCCAGTCATGTGATTTTAGCCATTTTGTTTGACTCGACTTTTTTCTTTTTGTTTTCAAAATAGCCCTTTATTTCATAAATAATAGGTTTGTAAAATAATTTTTCTGTATAAAACGCGAAACAATTACAAACACTGTAGTCGATGCAAACAGATTGGAAAAGTGGGAAATATGTTTCAAATTAAACGAGGTATGCCGAGGATAGCGTACAAATGCAGATTTTCGTGATGCTGCTGCAAAATAACCTTTCATTTTATTAATAATACGGTAGAAAAATGGTTTGGTTTTTATTATTTGTATATTAAACGACATAATTATAAAAAAATTCAGTCGATGCAAATATATTGTGAAAATGGCAAAAAGATATTCATTGGTCATCTCTCCTCAGAAAATGTGGGAATCGCCGTATGCGAACGCCGTTTTCGCAATCGCGGAGAAACAGATTTTCAGATCATGTAAGAAAGGAATGTCTCTGATAAAAAAATTCGTTGCTTTGTTCAAATTTTGTAACATTTTTTGGGCATATATGGCCAATTTCACGACATTTTCGGGATTTTTGTAACCTGTAGACATACTGTGTACGGGGGAAAGGATTTTCGTCCGCGGAAAGAAGAAAATTTCTCGAGCAAAACACAAAAAATGCGGGAAGTACGCGGAAAGAGCATAATTCAAATACGTGAAAGAATCCTATAAAAAAAAAGGAAAATTTTATTTGATCGAATTTGCCACCCGCGCAAGCTGAGGGGACACTTATAGTTTTCTATAAAATATCTCTCTAATTAGAAACACGTAGTACTTTAGTGTACCCAAATCGCGATTGACTGCGATTCAGACGTAGCTACGAAATCGCGGTCCGCGACCGCTCGGCAATCGGCCCACGATTCGCAACAACGAGGCAACTGATCGCGATTTGCGGTCGCGAAACAATCGGATTTCTCGGTATCCAATTTAAAGGAAAAAATAATTTTAGGCCGGAACTGGAGAGAGAGAAATTCTCGCGCAGTCTGAATTTTTACGCGAGATTTTTCATGGATTGCGCGAGAATCTCGCGGGTTCGCGCTGAAATGGGAACCCTGGTTATTATATGTAATTTATTATTTAAAAGCTAATGATATAATTTCTGAAACAATGACATGTGCCGATATCCACGTCTTGCATCTAAACCAGTTATTTTTGTATCATTTCCAGCATAATTATATTTTAAATGTTTTTTATTTAAAAAATCTGATCCTTTTTAAAAGGTTCGATCTCTTTTAAAATCTTTAACAATAAATGATAGCTTGGATGATAAAGGATAAGGATTCAGCATCCAATTCTAGAAGAGATATATAGTAGTTCACTAAGGATTTTCACTTACGGTTTCTTCTCTAATTTCATTTGAAAAATGTTACTTGAAACATTAACTTCTCGGAATCTATTATAGATGTAGTTGGCTTAGATGATGACTGATATGGATTCAGTATCAACTTCAGGAAAGGGTAGGGGTTCATTAAAGATTACTTTTTCCAGTCCTTTTTTCACTTCAGATTATAACATTCTTTGAAACATTTGTTTCTCAAAATTAGCTATCGATAGAGCTTAGGCATATGTGGTTTCAGCATAAAATTCTGCCTGGGGTTTGAGAATTCATGAAGGAAGGCTTTTCATTTACACTTTTAGAGATGTCATGTTCAGTTTTTCCGAACATTGGCATGACTGTACGAAATATGTAAAAGAGAATAAAATTATTAGTTCCATCAAAAATGAAGTAATCACACCATTTGCTACCCTATAAAGACTTCTTGATTAATTTCTTGTTTCTTATAAAATTTTCCATTTTAAATTAGAAACATGAATTCGAGAATCACATTTTTGAATGAATACATATTTAAGATATTGCACATTAGCTATATTCGTAACACTTTTATATACTTATGTTTTATAATGTTCAATTTTATTTTTGAAAAAAAAATGTTGGAAAATTTGAAGGTTTCCTCTTAGGCCGGCCGTCCTCAACGAAAATAAATATGCCCATTACATTCATCGAGTGAAATAATCATAGAAAATTTCATTTGATTTTCATAACTTGTTTAAGAGTTATCATACCCACAGATATCATTGAAAAAAGGGTTGATACATTTCAAGAATGCTCAAAACGTTTATTCAGATCCACCAAAATTTAAGAATCGGATTTTTGACTCATCATACTTTCCCTTTACGTATATTATTCATTGTAGGGGAATTTAAAATGACCAACTATTCACTTCTGCAACATAGCGAGATTTTTCACTGGGAGACCTGCTTTCAAAACAAAAACTCGAAATCCAAGTAATTGTGACCACAATAATCTCAACCCCTATTGTCCGTCACCTTCGTGGGAAAGGGATAACACAAACGAGTCCCCCCTCCCATCAACCTCCACGGTCCCCATCAAGGCGGAGCTAAGCTCCTGCGACAACCTGTTACCGATCTATCAATGTCAAACTTTGAGATGATGCTATCATGCAGAGAGTGGATATAAATATTTTGCCTCTATTCAATGCTTGACCAATTATAAATTTTGGATTCAACATAGCTTAGATTTTCTTTTTGCATAAAAAAGTAAAATCTTCATTCTTTCTACGGGGGTTTTGACTTTTTTTTTAACTTGATTCAAATGTTTTCTATCAATGAGCAAAGTTGGAAAAACAAATTTTTGCACTTCGCGTGAATTTTGAAAATACTTCTAATAAATTTAAAAATAATTTTAAAACCGTTCCAATTGCTTATAGTCCAATTCTACGTATTGCAAAAAATTCCAGGAAAAAATCTCAAAATCCAATGCTTATATTTAGCTATTTTCTATCACCCATTGATTAACATGGGAGTCTCAGGTTAGCTTCAGGCGGGGAAGTTTCCTCTTAATGACCTTGTTGCTCGGTTCTGTGCGATACGATATTATTTAGTTATGTATTTGCTATTTATAGTATTTAAATATGGCTTTCTAAACAAAAAAGCAAAATATACAGTCGATTTCAAGCTGACACGTTCGACGAAAACGAAAAAATCGTCAGATATCGGGAGCGGGTGGAAATTCTGAAGACAAAACAGAATACATTAAAGAATGGAATTCGTACTATGAAATGAACAAAATAAATTTCCGTGAGCGTTAATATGAATTCTCGGGATTTTTAGATTTAATTGAACAATCTGTGATAAAATGTTACGATAATGTTTTAAAGTGTTTAATATTAAAAATTACATTGTTTCAGAAAAATGTCTTTTTCAATAATGAGAAAAGGAAATTTTGATAATAAAAATTCCGTATTTAAATAACGATGTATATTTTACACGAAATAAATTAATCAGGAGTCGTGACTGAAATAAGGGGGAGGAGGGATTAACACTAACAATGTAATTCATGCTCCAACCACGAGCCGATCTACGGCCGTCCATCTAAACTTTTGTTTCATTTCCGGGTTTAGAAAGTCGACTGGAAAATATGGTATTTGTTTATAAAATATAATTCTATGTAAATAATCTTACCCTGTTATTTTAAATCTGCAACTTTGTCAGTCCGGGGGAAAGGAGAGAGGAAAAAAAAAAAAAATCCAAAGGAAAACATCCGGATTTTCGAGGTTGTACTGTACCAAATTTGTACTTCCTAGTTGCCGTGGCTCTACGGTTATTTTCCTAAAACGAGTACTATGGCGAGTTTAGGGTAGATTTGATTGGGTTAAAAATCAAAAGCTTAAAATATACCACTGAAAACAGCGGTACACTAATGTGGTATTTTTAGTTACACAGGTTCTCGAGTTATTCCGGAAAAACAAGTACATTATGGTGATGGTGCGCCCAGGACTTGTTAACTGAAGAATGCCACTGCTTTTCAATATTAAGCATGGTTAAGCAAAGTTTATAAGCTTAACAAGAAGCATAACGTAGGGATCCAGAGCGAAATGGGATATATGCAACATCCAGATCCAAATTCCCACCCTCAAATTTTATTGAAAAATAATTTTATTATAAAAATTATACGTATTAAGTTATGTTTGATTATTTAACTGAATTTTATGGTAAATACGAAAACAATTTTACACAGAATATTCATTGCTCATTATTAAATACAACCAAGTGTACTCAACGTTGCTCATGGATTTTGATGCAAATCTCTCATGAGAATTACACCAGAACTCACAGCAAATTCTAGGAAGCTAAGAAATGCTTTAACAATACACCCGTTTATAACAAAATAAAATAAAATAATGGTTGGACGCACATACAGCTATGCTAGTCACAATTGCTCATCTTAAATATCGGCCAACGCCATATACAAAATTGTAAACAACCTTACAAATTATACAACACAATCGCCTATATTGAACCAAAATCATTCTTGTGAGTCGCGACACAAATAAATGAAAATACTTGAAGGTGCAAAAAAATTCCTTTAATTCAGAAGCAATATTCAAACAATTATTGCTATCTCAACGAATTTTCATACAATTTTAATAAAATTGTAACCCAATACTCATAATGATAATATAATACTAAATTGAAAAAATTAGGACGAAATCTTTAGAATTCGTAAATTTAGAAAACCCAAAAAATAAATATACTTAGTGTGTCACCAGCTGTTTTCAGCTGAGATGAAAGGTTTGCAATTTAATCAAAACACCTGCTTACAAATTATCCTTTGCGGAGGCAAGAAAAGAATAGATTTGATTTGACTAAATGACGGAAAATGGGATTTTTTACTTTAAAATATTAATACGAATTTTTAAAAAAATCTTGACGAGATGCACATGATGAAGTAGGAAAGAACCTACGTAGCAAATTTCACCGCTGTCTGGCGCTTTGATTTCCCGCTATAGAAGAAACAGACATATACAGAGTTAGTTCATTCAGTCATTAAAAATTCCTCAAGAAACTCTTCACATTTTGTTCTTAAGGACCCCTTAAAACTCCTAATTTTCTACTGAATCTTCGATCCAAAATACAAAACGAAACCGGGCTGATGACGAGGCCGCAACCTTCAACTGTAAGGTATATTATCAAAATATTAGAGATTGCTATTGTACCCCCCTCCATCCCCCCCCCCTCCCCACACACACACACACACTCAAAATAAATAAAACACAAGAAAGATCAATCATGCTTAAAGCATTCATTATGAAACACTTTCCAAATTTAATGCAATTTTATTTAAACATCTCTAAAATGCAATACATTCCTCGGTAATATTTTAAAACTTATCACAATACTACATTAATTTATTATATTTGAAAACTTAAACCTTCATCGAAAAAAATTAACTTCATTCAAATGATGGCATTAAAATATAAATTGCCTGGTTTAAACATCTCTAAAATGTGATACATTCCTCGGTAATAGTTTTAGAATTATCATAATACTACGATAATTTATTATATTTGAAAACTTCATCGAAAACAACTGAAATTCATTCAAATGACATCATAGAAAAAATAACACGCCTGGCTCTCTCTATAAAAGCAACATTGCATTCATAAATAATTTCCCATTCATGTCATTCATCACAATACTATAATAATTTATTTTATTTAAAAATTAAGACCATGGAGCTACAAATGCTTAAAACTTCATCGAAAAAAATCGTCCTTCTCTTTGTAAAGTCAGTGAATATTTCATTCATATCAGCTATGCAGACTCCATGAGCTGAATAATTTTGTGTTAAAGAAATACAGCAATTCTAATACAACTCATTCTGTATATTTTGCTGTTTACATTTTATATAGGTGAAAAATAGGCTTCGTTATAGAAATAATCAAATTTGGATGAGAATTTAAACTCAAATATATTGTAATTGAGTTGTTTCAGTATGTAGATGCACAGAATTTAAGCAAAAATAAAGTAGTTTTAGGATGGATACAACACTCAATATGAATTAAAAAGAACTTTAAAAATCACGATTTTGAGACAAGATGGATGCCATATATCATTTTGAAGTGGGTCACTTGATCGTTTCATATCATGGTCACGTGATCGCTTCATATAAGAGGTGTTATTATTATTTTAATTTTTATTTAAAAAACTACTGAATATATTTCGCTGAATTTTTTTTTATATATTTTATGGAACAATTTGAATATTACCTAAAATTTTCGAAACAATTTGTGAATTTTAAATCCGTTTGAAAAATTAGGTCCCATAGGACTCAATGTATTTCATTTTTTTGACCCGGGTTCAATCCAAAACTAATTGGGTGATATTATTCATTTATATTCCCATAGGTCCTACAGACCGTCTGAACAACATGCTAAAATTTCATTTTAAGTCATTTTTGCGGCAGTTATCGTGCTAACGGACAGACAAACAGACAGAATGAACAAAGTCATAAACACTTTTCAACTTTGTTGTAAAGTGTTAAAAATATGAATTTTATTAACAAGATCAAAATCAGAAATGAAAGAAGGCTAAAGCAGCTCTTTTCACTTTTCCTAAAGAAAAGTAGAAGACTGGAAAATTATTTATTAGTGCGCTCTTTTTACTATATGATAAATTATTGCAAGTTTCTTCTTTTTTTTTTTACAAACTAATATTTTTAAGTATAATTATTTGAATTACGATTGCCATACACTCCTCATTAGCAATATTTTCCCCCAAGTGTTTACTATTTATGTTACATCAGTCAATTCAAAACACTGTTGAACTAGAGTTATGTCTATGATTAGTGGTCTCTGCTAGGAATTAATGGGATTAAAGAGGTCAAGTGTCTAATGAGATTGAAATCCATATAAATAAAATTGAAAATCTCTGCATATGTGTTTGTATTTGTTTCAGCATCACCTGGAGAAGGGTTGCACCGGATTTGATGAAATTTTCGGCAAAATTTCACCATAGGACTTGAAATAGCCACTTAAAATTCAATCCATATTTAGAGTTTTTATAGGATCTGGGGCTCTCGAGATATTAATAAAAAATGCACAATTAAAGCAGTGAACAATTTTCTGAAAATTAATCAACTGAAGCAGTGAATAGTTTTTCGGGGGGGGGGGGGGGAGAAAGGAACTTTATTGTTGATATCATTTAATCTTTCAATATTAATGCAATTGTGTTAAAATATCAGTAAATTGCCCATTGAAATTCAGGTGCCCAAGGTCGGAAAAAGTCGGTGCACAAAAGAAACTTGTCAACTTCATGCACTTTGACGCATCTTGTCTAAGCTGGCGATCATTTTCTCTCTCCCTTCTATGTATGTTAGGTTTTGTCTGAGCACTTGCAGTGGACAAGTAGGTAAATTTTGAAACTGTACCTTACAGAAATTCGTAAAAGAATAACTTCTTCCTCAGTATCTATAGTTTAGCAGGAATTGCACCCCACCCTTTTAAGAATTCCCCCATCTCCTGATTGGATAGATGCTTTTGCTAAAGTGTTCATGTGATTTTATAACCCTTTAAAGGCAACCTATGAATTCTCTTCGAATTTTCTTTGAGGACGGCTGTGGTAGGTATCTATGTGGGCACCGGCTTTCAAGATCAAAATAATTTAAACGTCTTTGAGGTATAAGCGTTTATAAAGGGTTCATAAAATACTAGTGACAGCATCCCAAAAATTATTTCCAGATCTGTGTGGGAATCAGGGTTCCCACTAAGTCAGGAAAAGAGGGGGAGAATTTCTCTCCTTCCAAAAAATTTTGGGAGAGATTTTCTGTTATAAGGAGAGACACTTAAAATTTCATTTTTTTTTACCATGCTAATTTAGAAAGTAATAAAAAAGAAAGCATTAACTATAACTCATATTCTTCGACATTTAAATTTTTTAATTCTTAAAACTAACATTCTTTTTAAAAATTAATTAGGAGTCGTTTAAGTATTAAGTAAGCACATTTTTGGTAATTTCATAGCTCCCCCCCCCCCCTTGTTAGCAAAAATACTCAAATTCCTGACTTCCCCCATGCTTACGTTATGATTTTATTTGCTGACATAAAAACGTCTACATGGGTTATTTTATGTAAAATGACTCACATGCGAATTTACGATTTTTTTGTCTGTAAACTGCAAAAGTCGAGGGCCGACTGTATTTACTTTATATTTTGATTATTAAAATCATTTTATGATCAATTTTCATGCAGCAATAGCAATTAAAAACTTTAACGATTTTTGATCGCCGAAAACTATTTCACTAGGCAAATAGAATTAGGTAATAAATTTGACTTTATGTTTGAAAATGGATTTTTTATTTTTTTACAAAACTTGCAGAACATAAGGATTGCATCGTCCTTTTGTTGAATCTCAAGCCAGTCATGTGATTTTAGCCATTTTGTTTGACTCGACTTTTTTCTTTTTGTTTTCAAAATAGCCCTTTATTTCATAAATAATACGTTTGTAAAATAATTTTTCTGTATGAAACGCGAAACAATTACAAACACTGTAGTCGATGCAAGCAGATTGGAAAAGTGGGAAATATTTTTCAAATTAAACGAGGTATGCCGAGGATAGCGTACAAATGCAGATTTTCGTGATGCTGCTCCAAAATAACCTTTCATTTTATTAATAATACGGTAGAAAAATGGTTTGGTTTTTATTATCTGTATATTAAACGACATAATTATAAAAAAATTCAGTCGATGCAAATATATTGTGAAAATGGCAAAAAGATATTCATTGGTCATCTCTCCTCAGAAAATGTGGGAATCGCCGTATGTGAACGCCGTTTTCGCAATCGCGGAGAAACAGATTTTCAGATCATGTAAGAAAGGAATGTCTCTGATAAAAAATTCGTTGCTTTGTTCAAATTTTGTAACATTTTTTGGGCATATATGGCCAATTTCACGACATTTTCGGGATTTTTGTAACCTGTAGACATACTGTGTACGGGAGAAAGGATTTTCGTCCGCGGAAAGAAGAAAATTTCTCGAGCAAAACACAAAAAATGCGGGAAGTACGCTGAAAGAGCATAATTCAAATCCGTGAAAGTATCCTATAAAAAAAAAAAGCAAAATTTTATTTGATCGAATTTGCCACCCGCGCAAGCTGAGGGGATACTTATAGTTTTCTATAAAATATCTCTCTAATTAGAAACACGTAGTACTTTAGTGTACCCAAATCGCGATTGACTGCGATTCAGGCGTAGCTACGAAATCGCGGTCCGCGACCGCTCGGCAATCGGCCCGCGATTCGCAACAACGAGGCAACTGATCGCGATTTGCGGTCGCGAAGCAATCGGCCCGATCTCCGATCGGGATCGGATTTCTCGGTATCCAATTTGAAGGAAAAAATAATTTTAGGCCGGAACTGGAGAGAGAGAAATTCTCGCGCAGTCTAAATTTTTACGCGAGATTTTTCATGGATTGCGCGAGAATCTCGCGGGTTCGCGCTGAAATGGGAACCCTGGTGGGAATGGTGCCTAACAACCTTGCTTTAAATATTCATATGTCATGCAAGTGATAATAGACATTTTTATGATAGGAAGCAACTAGGAACTTTACAGAGAAGCAATAAAACCCATTGTTATCAATGCCTGATTCATATGTCATGCAAGTGACAATAAACATTTTTATGATAGGAAGCAACTAGGAACTTTACAGAAAAGCAATAAAACCCATTGTTATCAATGCCTGGGCTGGGGAGAAGTGAATGTTTATCTGAGGAGTGGAGAACAATAACTCCTGGAAGGAGAAACCCTGAGAATGATACTCCAGAGTATATAGCTTATCTTGGGTCCCAGGGCTCAGAGGGATATGATTTCACCCTGTGGGGTGGAAGTTGCCTACAAAGGATGGAAGTTCAGCTAATGGTGTCCAGTTATATTGGTACATTTCCCATTCATTTGGCTGTCAATATTGTTGTGACTTTTGTGCAGCTTTAATAAATAATGAATGGGAAAAAACTTCACACAATCAGGGATGTTTTGAAAATTTGACTATACATAATAAGGCCCCATTTTGGAAAAGGGCATGCAGGTTTTTCAATTTCTGAAGGTAGCGGGGCGGGCCACCCCGCAAAAAACACCTAGGATGAACCCTGCTATATATATATATATATATGTATATGTATATATGTGTGTATATATATATGTGTATATATATATGTATATGTATATATGTGTATATATATATGTATATGTATATATGTGTGTGTATATATATATATATATATGTATTATTTTCATCTTTTTATCTCGAAGCTTTAACAGTTGAATAACTCATTTTATTGCTTTTGCGCAGTACTGTTTTTATTACTCTCTTTGGCAACAGCAAATCACATCTTTTCATTTTGGCATATGGCAACGTTGATCCAGTCATATTTTGCTCGTCATGGTTGCGCTGAAGAGGTGCGTTTTGAGGTATTTATGTTTCCTTTATTGTTCCAATCTTTATGCTTGTCATCCATATAACACAAGTTTATAGATAAAATCTATCTTGTGTTTCAGAAACAAGCATTTTTGTGTTCATTTCGAAAAGATATATGGACCCGACGAGAATTTTTTCGAAATGAACTTTTCGTAAGCCTAATCTTGTAAGCCTAAATCTCCTCCATGTGCAAGCTTTTTTGCTTGATTTTTTTGTTTTCTTATTTGCATTCCTCATTTTTGAAATTTGTTGATTGTCTTTGTCCTTATGACTTGCATTATGCTTTATTATTTCCTCTTTTTGTCTTAATTTCTTTGTATTTGTGGAAAATTTTGGAATAGTGTATTATGAGTTACTACATACATTCTAACTTTGGATTTAATAATTTATTTTTATATATATATATATATATATATATATATATATATATATAATAATAGAAGTTTGAAAATCCAATGAATAAAAAGTAAGAAGATGTAACACGATAAACCTAACTTTTTAAAACACCCACAGAATAAAATATAATACAGCAAATCATCAATCAAATGGATAAAAAATACAAAACACAAGCTATCAAGTTACAGAAAATCAACCAAATTAAAAGGTATGGAAACAACAAGAGAAAAACTTAAACTAAATTCAACTATCTAACAGGCTTACAAAACAAATATAAAAATCAACTAATTCTCAAGCAAATGGAAAAAAAAATAAATAAAATAAATATCGAATCAACAAGTCAATGAAAAATATATAATACAAAAGTATGGAATCTAAATAAGTATAACAAACGAAATCAAGCACAAACGCCATACACGTGGACGAGGCTCTAAGCCTAAATCATGAATTGTTAACCTCTACAAAAATCTAATCATGTCCAAGTTTTTTGTAGAAGCAAACACAAAAATGTATGTTTCTGAAGAAATAGATAGATTATATCTATAAACTATTTCTACTTGGACATATTCTATAAACTTGGACTATAAACTATTTCTTCTTGCTGTATATATATATATATATATATATATATATACAGCAATACCTCGCATAGTTCGGTTTGAAAATTTCAAAACAAACTAAATTTTAATTGAGTAAAATAAAAATAAATTCTAAAAAATTAGTAGACACAATTATTTTTTTATACATAAATGATCAGTTTTTTCCCATTATACAGTCAAGTCTCTTTTTCTGCGGTTTTAAAGTTATGTGATATGATAAATATTTCAATTTTTTCTAGGGTGCCCCGTTGTATATGTATATATCTAGACACAGCGAGAATGTAAATGCGGTATTATACTTTGGTAGTTTCCCTTTCAACATCTTAAGCACCGGTTTCACATAGCATTAGACAGCCATAGTAGTGACTACTTGATAGGTGTGGTGACACTGTCAGGTGATTATTGATGTGAAAGACGCTACTTTTATTGCAGTTCAGTGCAACCACAACTGCGGTCCTTAACTTGTAATCTATGCAGCATGAGTAAGCAGTGGATGTTTGTGAACTTTAATGTTGAATTATCATTTGTCTATCAGTTTTCAATATACAAATCTACAATAAAATCCATTTGTGATAATTAATTTTAATTCCCATTTAAAAAAAAATAATAATAATGAGTGCTCAAAGGAAATGTGAAAGTTATTCTGTCACCAAGAAACGTAAGTGGCTCACTTTAGAACAAAAGCTTGATGCATTCAAGCTTCATGAAGAAAGTGCATTATTTGCTAAAATTAGGCCATGGAAAAGGAATGGATAAGTCATCGGTTCGAAAACTTATCAAAGAGAAAGATCAATACAAACCGTAAGGTATGGCTATGACTTCTTATTTATCAAAAGTAATGACTAAAACCAGAAGCACTCGAATGGTAAACATGGAATGGCTATTATCCATATGGATCGAAGATTTAAATCAAAAACGAGTTTCATTTAGTCAAATGGAAATTCAAGCCTAAGCATTAAGTCTTTACAATGAATTGAAGACTATTGATGATATAGAAAACAAAGGTGAGGAAACTAGTGAAAATTTTACGGCAAGTCATGGGTGGTTTTTCTGTTTTAAGCAACGAACTGGTATTCACAATGTTCATATTTTTGGTGAATCTATCAGAGTGGATAAAGAGGTTGCTTCAAGATATACGAAGGAACTAAGTGAAATCATACAAAAAGGTGGCTACAAAGATGAACAAGTATTCAATGTTGATAAAACAGGTTTATTCTGGAAAAAGTTGCTGTCACACACCTTTATAGCTGCAAATGAAAAGTCATGCCCTGGATATAAAATTTCTAAAAGCTGTCTCACACTGTTGTTAGGTGGAAATGGAGCAGGGGATTTCAAAATAAAACTGATGCTTGTGTATCATGCAGAAAATCCTAGAGCTCTTAAAAATTTATCAAAATTTAATATCCCAGTGTTGTGGTATTCAAATAAGAACGCATGGGTCACAAAAGCTTTATTTGAAGATTGGTTCACCAACTATTTTTGCCCAACAGAATGTTATTGAATAAAAAA
The DNA here is from genome assembly GCA_951213105.1 of Amaurobius ferox. Classification (NCBI taxonomy): domain Eukaryota; kingdom Metazoa; phylum Arthropoda; class Arachnida; order Araneae; family Amaurobiidae; genus Amaurobius; species Amaurobius ferox. Next base: position 16,759,768 of record OX578152.1, on the reverse strand, counting down.
TGGATTAGATTTTAAGATTTTATTGATCTTAGATAATGCTCCAGGTTATCCGACTGGTCTCTGTGATTTAAATGAAAATCTACAATTAACTTTTCTTCCACCAAATACGATGCCGTTGATTCAACCAATGGATCAAGGTGTCATTGTGACATTTAAGACCTATTATTTACACCACACTTTTTTGCAAACCATAAAAGCTACAGCAGGCAAAAATGTACCTATTTTAACGGAATTTTGGAAGAGCTACAACATCAGAAACATTATCGAAAATATAGGCGAAGCATAGCATGAATTAATGGCAAGCAATATGAAAACATATCATACCACATTGTGCAAATGATTTCATTGGTTTTGAAACTCATTTTGCTGAAGTCACTAATAACATAGTGGAAATTGGACAGCAACTTGGTTTTAACAGTGTTTGAAATTAGCAGTTGTTAGTCGTAATTTGCGACTAGGAATTTCAATTTGTCGACTAGATTCTTCAATCTGGTCGTCAAATTTGATGCCTACCAATGCTATTGTTCAATATCAGTCATCCCTTTCCCTTTGACTAAATTATGATCCCTGGTAGGACTACACAGCAGTTGAAAATAAAAGCGGCATTTTATACACTAGCCAGATGATAAATCTGCAGGTGGTACACAAACAGTAAAATCTCCCTCTGTCTATTCAGGAAAGGACAACATTGGGATCTTTATTATGTACTTCATCTCACCCCCACCCTTCAAAGCCTGAAATTGCACTTCTGAAGAATTTATTTGTTTGCTTTATCCTCAGACATTCCGATGTCCGAGACTCTAGGTTTTTAATGAGTTTCTATTGCTCCCTTCCCTTTTATCCCCTCGTACATCTACGTATCCCACTTGGAAGAAAATGAGGGTGATCCTGAGAGTTTCTTTACATTATAATTGCTTGGGGCGCGGTAGCCCATTGGTTAGCGCGCTGGAGTTGCACTCGGTAGGCCCGGGTTCGATTCCAGCCACTGCCAAAACTGCCGCCGTGTTCACGCGGAGTACGATCACGTTAAACATGTGGGTCCGTAAGTCCTTCCGAGAGGTTGGTGGTAGGGGAAGGAGGGTACGGTCCCTGTGGATGCCTCCCCCACGGGGTTCCGGTCTAAATTGGGTGGCACTTCCCGGCCGTCCAAACAGTTACCTTACACCTTTCTGGTAGGTCGGACGGTCTGGGTAACAACAACAACATTATAATTGCTTACTATTATAAAACATACTGTGTTCCATATTAAATCGTTCCAGTGTCTTGCAAATTTGGTTAGCTAATATTTTGTTATCAGGCATTGAAAATGACGTTTTTATAGCTGTCAAGTGTATCAAGACATTTATATTTTATTGTATGCAAATCTGCACATTTTTCATCTGCATAAGAGTATCTACAAGTTATAAAATCGGAAGTAGGTCACAAAATGAGAAACAAAGTCAGGAATTTTAAGATCGAAGTTTTCCCGTTTTTTCATCCAAAAATCCATTTCCATGTGATTGCATCTGTTTCTAGTTAATGTGGGAGAAACACATATGCATAGACTAAAATTTTTAAGATTATTTGGTGTTATATACAAGAAAACTATTTTTCAGACGTATTATTAAAGAAATGAAAGGCTATATTACATCAGTGCCAGGTACGGCTATAAACAGCATTTGTCTGCGATCTTCTTTATATTTCATTTTATTGTGAAAATATTCTACCACTTCTGCAATCTGTTTGCATCGTCTAAATTTGTAATTATTTTGTATATTATGCAGAATAACTATTTTTCAAGCTTATTTTTAATGACATGAAAGGCTATTTGTGCACGATCCTTCATATTTCGTTTTATTGTGAAAGTATTTTTCCACTGTTACAATTTGTTTGCATTGTCTAAAACATTTATAATTATTATTTTGTATTTTATATAGAGAAACTATTTTTCAAACGTATTATTATTGAAATAGAAGGCTATATTTTGCAGCAGTATGGGAAAAAATGGTATTAGTGAGCGAATTTTCCTCATGCAATATGTTCCTATTTTTCTTTCTGATAGATTGGCATCTATGCATTTTTTATATCATGAAATTAATATATTAATAATTAATATATTTCATGAAATTAATGTTATTCATACTTTTTTTTATTATTACCCATGCTGTCTGGTTCACCCAAAGAGTGTAGAGGAGTTTCAAGGATATGATTTATATTTTGGCAAAGCGACAAGAAAAAGAGTAGCAACTATAAAGCATAAAAACTTATTGACTTGCAAATACTGAACCCTTGCTGCCTACTTCATTTCTTCGTTAAGCTCCGATATTTGCATTGACTGCCAATCTCCAAACAAATATGCAAATTCTCCCCCCCCCCCCCCCCCTCTCCCCCTTTTTAAAAAAAAAACTTTTAAGATGAATATAGTAAACAGATTTTAAAATGAAATTCCTTACTTTGACGAAATTGGCAAAAAAAGTGACTAAATTTCACTCAAAATTCCCTTATAATATTTTAATTTCAAATGTGCTTAATTCTTATATTTGTAAATAATATGAGAAAGATTATATGGAAATATCACTTAAATGTGCTTATATGTGATTCTTGGTTTATCCTGTTTTATTGTCACATTTTCCATTTTTGCCTTTTTTTTTTTCATCAACTAAAACTTTTATATTAATTGCTATTTTGACTCAGGAAAATTAATTTTCAAGCATGAACTGAAGGGGTATTAGGGCAATGATTGTACAAGATGGACATCATTCAAAATTGTTATATACAGTTTTTTTTTTTTTAATTTGTTGTTTTTTATGTACTTTTTGTCAGTAAAAACAAATTAGCAATTTTTTCTATTTATTTTCTCTTAGGTTTCTTTATCAGTTTATTTTAAATTTTAAGAAAATTTAAAACAATTTTTAATACAAAAATCTGAATTATTCTTTGTTTCTATCTTTAACAAAAATGGACATTTAAAAAATAGTTGTTATTGTTAGAGATGTAAAAATGACAACTAGCTGTGTTTATTTGGCACCTAGAGTCAAAACTATAGGTGTCAAATGATGCCTTGTTCAAATTTCTAATTTTAAACTCTGGGTTTCAAAGAGTTAGATTCCATCAACATAATTGAGTGCTCAAATCGAGCACTAATGAACTAGATAATGAAGCACTTATTAACATGGATCAACAACGGATTTATGAAGAATGGGAGGACAGCAGTGACTGTGTTGATGTGCCCGTTCAAGAATTAACAGCCGAACAACTATAAAATATTATTTTAATGGTTGAAACCTTATCAGAGCATATTATGGAAGTTGATCCCAATATTGAACGTAGCTTTACAATTCACCGAACGATAAACAATGCAATTTGTTGCTACAAAGAAATGTATGAAGAGAAAAAAAACCAAAGAAAAAAAATGTACAGACATCAATATTTCAATTTTTAGAGAATAAAAAATGAGTTACTAAAAACATGCATTTTTTTAAATTATTTCTAATCAAGACATTTGAAGTTATTAATCACATTTTATTTATTGAAAAACAGGGAGAATTTTTTTTTTAACCAATTATCATTTTTTGTAAGTATTTAGTGCTGGAAGAATATAAACAAACATTGTGATTTACCATTCCCCTGAACAATGTTCATAAACTCAATTTTATTTTTGAACCACTTACTTCATTCTCGGGAGTGACTCACGGCACTCTTTCAGCAGAAGTTTTCATTCAAATTGAATATCCGACATGTATACATTAGCATAATTTGGGTTGAACCCCAGACAACGTAGTATTTTGGCAGGTACTTATTCCAGTATGTATGAGGTTCACTGTGGAAACATTATTAGATTTTTATCTTATCTAATATGACACAGTTTTCTGATATAATGTCTTAGTCAGTTACGGTAATGAAGGTTAAAAAGTTCTTGTTTAGATGAGTTAGTCTGTGAGTGTTGTTTTTTGTCACTAGTAGAAATTTTTATATGCCTGCGATTTTTATTGTTTTTATACTTAAGCAAGCATGACCGATCCTAGTTAAAGGATTCAACAGAGTAATGTGTCAGAATAAGTTTTGTGTTCCAGGTATATGACCTGCATGAGGTGTAAAATAAACAACATATCATAGAAGGTAACTAAAGTTTACTGTTTATGATGTTTCCAGAGTGAACCTCTTGTGAAATTTACATATGTAAACCATCTTGTAAATCTGTTCAAGCTGTATGTGCTTATTGCAACAAGCCATTGTAATGTGACAAGATTCTGCAGTTTAAATAAAAGCAGACTCAGCATTTTTCAATTGAAAAATGACTATTATTGTATTTCTTCCTTTACCACTGCACCACCCTGCTTATGAATTTTACAACATTTAATTTCTCAATTAATCCAGTTTAAAATAGTCCAGGATATTGGCGGAACCGATTACCCAGACTATATGAGGTATTGCTGTATATATATATATATATGCAGGGTTCTCGCTGCCGATCACCATTGTGCCAAATCACAATAAATGTTTCATTTGGCGAGTAAACAAGCGATGGAATTTGCCAAATTGTGAGGGGCCTAATTATGGATAGTTATTTTTTTCAAATTCCAAAGTATTTTTGCTGTTATTTTAAATGCCCAAAATAAAAACTAATAGGGATAGCTTTTAATCGTGATCAGAAGGAATATTAGCAATTGTGACTGATTAATATCTTCTTTTTACATTAATATAAGAAAATTTATTTCCCAGTTTTTTTCTTTTATAAAATTTTCATAGTGAAATAATGACATGGGTCTTGATTTCATTTTGCTGTAAATCCTACAGATTTGTAATCTATTAGCATCCTTATTTTTTTTTTGTCTGTTATATTGATATTTTTATGAAATATTGTATTATTCACTGTCATAATAAGATTGAAATATATACATATTTAACAAATTTAATGTTTATTTTTAAACAATTGCATGATGTAGTTTAAACATTAATATGTCATTTTCAATCATGATCTCTTTTCACCCAGTTTAATTTCATTCTATGCATGTTGGAACCAATAAAAAATTAATTCAAGAATAAATCTAACTTTAAAAAAGTATTTGTTTCATAAAAAATCTGATGTAGCCCTTTCATGGTTTTTCCTACAAACTCAAATTTTTCAGACAAAAAGTGTGATTGTACAATTTATTTTGTATTGCCACACATTGTTGAGACTCTACAACCATCTTTTTCCATCATCTCAATCCTCCAATTAGACTAAACTTGCTTATTTTCATGTTTAGGTTTGTTTAAAAGAGATATTTACAAAATTAACCAAATGTTATAAGAGTTAGCTATGATGGAAAAGTAAGAGGATTCTTATAGTTAGTATCCTCATGCAATGCTTTGAATCTAAAGCCTTTTTTTAACACTTTACAACATAGTTGAAAAGTTTTTATGACTTTGTTCATTCTGTCTGTGAACAGAATGAACAAAGTCATTCTGTATTCGTTCGCATGATAAATACCGTAAAAATGACTTTATCAAATAAAATTTTAGTATGTTGTTGAGATGGTCTGTGGGACATATGGGAATGTAAATGAATAATATCACTCAATTAGTTTTGGATTGAACCCGGGTTGAAAAAATGAAACACATTGAACCCTATGGGACCTAATTTTTCAAATATTTATTAAGCGAATTTAAAATTCACAAATTGCTTCGAAAATTTTAGTAAATATTCAAATTATCCCATAAAATATAAAAAATAATTTCAGTAGAATATGTTTGATCATTTTTTAAATAAAAATTAAAATAATTGCACCCATATTATATGAAGAGATCACATGGCCCACTTGAAAATAAAATATGACATCCATCTTGTGTCAAAATCATGATTTTTAAAGTTCTTTTTAATTTATATTTAGGGTACTTATCGGTTATAGGCAGGGACCATGAAGCCAAACACGGCAACACATGGGGACCCTGCCAAATTCTGGTTTATACTGGTTCAATCATATTTTCTGATTACTGACGTGACTACAAAACTGAAGAATTAGAAGAAGCCGGCTTTCAACATTTGAAAGTAAACCATCGGTATAATTTCGTGGATCCTGAACCTTTGTGGTAACCTCGGTAGCAATATAAGCTGCATCAGTCCTACATTGAAGTTTTAATTGTGAACTTTTAAGGATGTTAAAAATTTAATTCATTTAATAAACCACTATTTCCACTTAATTGTAATGAAATAACTTATAATGTGGGGGATGATACTAACAGATGATAATATATTAATCATGTTATTTAAAATAACTTGAAAAAAATTTTAATCTGAAAATTTAGCTCTGTAAGACATTAAACATTACTATTGTTCTAAAACGGAGAATTTTGATTTTCAGAAACTTTATTTTGCTACTAAAGTGCCTATAAATAGTCAAATAACTTCAATTACCATAACTTATTATTTTAAGTCAATGAGTAACTATTATTTTATGTCATAAATAGCCAAATAACTCTCACTATTATATTTTATATTTTAATTATGATCATCTGAAAGTAATGTTTTCTTTGTTTGTAGGGTACATTTCACAGCCAGCAGGCTATTGAGTATGGTACAAATTTAGTTGGTGGTGTTTCTCCTAACAAAGCTGGAACCACACATTTGGGACTTCCTGTATTTAAATCTGTAAAGGAGGTAACTACTTTGGTTATGGATTGCTGTAACTGCATTATGGTTAAAAGGATTTTATATGTGTCATATTTTTTCAGCAGTGTTTTATTTATTGTAACTAAAAAGAAATTGGAACACTTTTTGGGGGATAAAAATAGATAATTTTTGGATATTTTAACTTTCCCGTTCAATAAATTGTAGTATATGTATATATGTAAAGGAAAAACATTGTGGTCGAGTAGAAGTTCTCTCAGATTTTGTTGTGTTAGTATGTCCTTGAATATGAATCAAGTGTTTTAACATCTGTACATTAACTAAACTATGTTTTTTGACTGCAATTATTTTTTTAATAACATGGAAGTCTTCTTTATGTTTCAACATCAGAAATAATTGTTGATTGAAATCTCATCAAAATTGTTGTTCAGAATTAAAATATTGTAAAAATTTTCAAAAAATATAATAAAATTTAACTCAGGCCCAATTTAAAAAATAAATGCACCATACATATATACAGTTGCACCATTTAATTTAAAGAGCTTTGTATTTTTGGATCGTATATCAAAACTAAATATTCCTTTATGCACAGAAAAAAGCAGTGCTTTCTTTTATAAAATATTGGCCACCTTGATCATTGTCTTGAATTTGGCATCCCATTCATTTTTGATTTTAAAATGTACTATTGTTGACTGCAAACCATGAATTCAAATTAAAGTTTTTGTGCTTATTTATGTTGCATTATTCAGATATTGCCTACTATTTCCTACTTTTACACTCTTTTTTTTTTGCATGTTTGACTAATCACAGGCATATCAGTAAATTGTGAATGAAGTAAAGAAAATTGGTCTAACAGTTTGTTTTTGTAAAAAAGTGCTAACATTTGCTATTTTTATGTAAGAGCAGTAATATTTGCGATTTTAAGAAATAAGTGCTAAAATTCATAATCTTTGAAATAGAGCACAAAAATTCATCTTTTTTGAAAAAGGGTGCTGAAATTCGAGATCAGTAAGACAACTCTTCTTAGTTTTAGCATGTTAAATAAATTACTGCAAATTTTAACATTTTTAAATAACCAATTTTAGCATTTTAAATTGCATTGTGTATTTTAGTGCTCGCATTTTAGCACTTTTAAATTAAATCACTTATTTTAGCACTTTTAAATTAAATCACATATTTTAGCACTTTTAAATAAAGTTGCGTATTTTACCACTTTTATAAAGTTGCTTATTTTAGCACTTTGAATTAAAATTGCAAATTTTAGCACTTTTACCGAAAAAGTCAAAATTTTAATGCTATTTAAAAGAAATTGCACTGTTTGCATTCTTTCTCAAAAATCAATGTTAGTACTATTTAAGAAAGAATTGCACTTCTTAGTGTTCCTTCTTAGAAATTGCAACTTTTAGTGCTCTTTCTAAGAAAATTTGAGTTTTTGCACTCTATCTAAAACATTGTAAATATCAGTGCTCTTTCAGAAATTTTATAAAAAGTGCTTTTTCATACTTTTTAATAAAAATGACAAATTTTAGCAATTTTTAATATAAATCATGATTTTTAGCACTGTATATAAAAATTGCGACAATACCATATCTTGCTATTAGTTTGGTTAACTTTTAATTTTTAATTTTCAATAAGTAAAAACACACAAAAATTAACTGAAGTATGGCTCAACTTGACTTTCTCATACCAGAATCAAATTTTATAAAAAAACTAGCAGCATACCCGTTCTTCGTACGGAATATATAATATAAAGAAACTTAAAATTCACCGTCATGTGCGAATTCCTATAGAATACTAAATGACATTTTTAATCAAAATATTCTGTTAAAATATTTAATACAGTGCTCCTAAGAAGAAATTTAAGAATCTGTTCTTACTATACAAAATTATCTTCATGGGCAGATCTGAAGAATAAAACATCCTGGCCTCTTTTGTAAGCAAATTGAATCAATATATTCAAAATGAAAGCATTAAAATGGTATGGGACCCGTACTACTTATATACACGAATATTAGGAGCTATAGCCTGTATTAGTACATTACATGTATAAATTGAAAATATCAATGAACCCGTAATTGACTCCAATATATTCCTGAATGATAGCACAAAAATTATATGGGAATATATATATATATATATATATATATATATATCCCCTTACTACTTATGTTGTCGCAGATTAGAAAATATGCCATTGTGTTAGTAGAAGATTACCCATATTACAATATGAGTCTCAAAAATCTTTGCTAAAATAAAACAGATGATGTAATAAATTGAAAATATTAATAAAAATCCCTGCAATCTTTATACCAGAAGGTCGTAATTGAGTCCAATATATGCCAATATACCTGCACTACTTATATTCTCGTAGATTAGAAGATATACCCATGCATTTGTAGAAGATTACTTGTACAATGTACAATATATGATTTTAAACAATATTTTACATAATAAAACAATGGCATAATAACTTGAAAATATCAATAATCCCTGAATAAGTAATCCCCGAAAATATCAATGATAATAATATTTAAATCTGAAGACCGTAATTGATATTATCCAGTCAAAAATACAATGTCAATGAAATTTATTGTATATATATAACTTTATTATTCAAATCCGATAAGATTGAATAAAAATCGTATGCTGCATAACAAACGCATTGGATTTACATCCGTTTACTCTTTTCTGTTTCAGCAATCGGATAAATGAATTTATTGGGTAAACACAATATGTGAGTTTATTAGCTAAAGACAAAATATATAAGCTTAAAAACTTTTTGCTAAAATAAATGAAAGTGATGTACGCAGTCTGCAATTAATATAATTAAAAGAAAAATCAAACTGTTCTTTTCTAAAATATATTTTTATATCCATTTATTTATTATTTAAATCGAAAAAATAATAATTCAAATGAACAAGCAGGTTTAATTTAATTGCGTTTCTGAGCAACATGATATAAGATAGAATCTTCCTCATAAACTGGGAAATTAAATAACCATTTTGATTTCCTTATACTTTTCATTGCTCAGTTAAAGCTTGTGAAAAATAAGCCATGCAGATAGATTTCCCATTTAAATTCATGTTTCAAACAATTCATGCTTTCAGAAAGTGACTAAGTAGCGCAAAAATCTCTCACCAAACTCAAAGATAAAGTTTTAATTCACTTTCAAATGATTTTCAACCTCTTCGTTTGGATGAGTTAGAGAGTAGAACTCCTAGGAAAAAGTATACTAAATGACATTTTTAATCAAAATATTCTGTTAAAATATTTAATACAATGTTCCTAAAAAGAAGTTTAAAAATCTCTGTTCTCGCTATACAAAATTATCTTCATGGGCAGATCTGAAGAATAAAACATCCTGGCCCCTTTTGTAAGCAAATTGAATCAATATATGCAAAATGAAAACATTAAAATTGTATGGGACCAGTACTACTTATATACGCAAATATTAGGAGATATAGACTGTATTCGTACATTACATGTATAAATTGAAAATATCAATAAACCCGTAATTGACTCCAATATATTTCTGAATGACAACACTAAAATTATATGGGAATATATATATATATACATCCCTGTATTACTTATGTTGTCGCAGATTAGAAAATATGCCATTGTGTTAGTAGAAATTTACCCATATTACAATACGAGTCTCAAAAATCTTTGCTAAAATAAAACAGATGATGTAATAAATTGAAAATATTAATAATCCCTGCAATCTTTATACCAGAAGGTCGTAATTGAGTCCAATATATGCCAATATACCTGTACTATTTATATTCTCATATATTAGAAGATATACCCGTGCATTTGTAGAAGATTACTCGTACAACATACAATATATGATTTTAAATAATATTTGACATAATAAAACAATGGCATAATAACTTGAAAATATCAATAATCCCGAAATCAATAATCCCCGAAAATATCAATTTTAATAATGTTTAAGCCTGAAGACCGTAATTGATATTATCCCGTCAAAAATGCAATGTCAATGAAATTTATTTTATATATCTTTACTAGCAGCGATTACCTGGCGTTTTTCGAGATTTATCATGCAAAACTGTGATAAAAATTACACCTGAACATATAGGGCCGTGAATCTTATACATTGTTTTTTCACTGTGAAAGATGTAAATTCATTGCATTATGTAAGGAAAAAAATCATTGCATTATATAAGTCATAGCTGCATAAGGAAAAATCTTCCTCATAAAATCCTGATAATTAAATAACCATTTTAACATTTTACAACATAGTTGAAAAGTGTTTATGACTTTGTTCATTCTGTCTGTCTGTCTGTCTGTCAGCACGATAACTGCCATAAAAATGAAATTTTAGTATGTTATTCAGATGGTCTGTGGGACTTATGGAAATATAAATGAATAATATCACTCAATTAGTTTTGGATTGAACCCGAGTTGAAAAAATGAAATACATTGAACCCTGTGGGACCTAATTTTTCAAACATTTTTAAGCGAATTTAAAATTCACAAATAGCTTCGAAAGTTTTGGGAAATATTCAAATTATCCCATAAAATATATAAAAAAATATTCCGCAAAATATATTCAGTAGTTTTTTAAATAACACTTAAAATAATAATTAAACCCTTTATATGAAGAGATCACGTGACCCACTTCAAAATAAAATAGGGCATCCATCTTGTGTCGAAATCGTGATTTTTAAAATTATTTTTAATTTATATTTAGTGTTGTATCCGTCCACTGTATTTTTGCTTAATTTCTGTGCATCTGTATTCTGAAACAACACAATTACAATATATTTGCTTTTAAATGATCATCAAACCTTGATTATTTCTACAACGAAACATAATTTTTTACTTTATGGAGGATGTAAACTGATTAGGCTGTAAAATGAGTTGTATAAGAATTGCTGAATTTTTTTAACTCAAATTATTTTGCTCAGGAGTCTGCAATATAGATGATATGAATGAAACATTCATTAATTTTACATAGAAAAGCAGACAATTTAATGGACTTCTTCGATGAAGTTTTATGCATAGAGTTAAATTACTTTTCCTCCATTATTTTAAGTTTTTAAGTAGAATAAATTATTGTAGTACTGTGATAAATGAAATAAAAATGTATGAATGAAATATTTACAGCTTTTACACAGAAAGCCAGGCGAGCCAACTGTCCTACCGTGCTGAAAACACAAGGGCCTAAATCACTTTCACTTGTTCATCTTGCTGAAAACACCGGTTCTTGTTAGATCACCGAAGTCATGTAGCATCGGGTGCGGTTAGTACTTGGGTGGGTGACAAGCTGGGAACACCGCATGCTATTGGCACATTTCGGGCGCGGTAGCCCAGTGCTTTGCGTGCTGGATTTGCACGCTACCACAACTGCCACCGTGTTCATGCGGAGTACGATCATGTTAAACATGTGGGTCCGTAAGTCCTTCCGAGAGGTTGATAGTAGGGGAAGGATAGTACAGTCCCTGTGGATGCCTCCCCCACTGGGTTCCTGTCTAAATTGGGTGGCATTTCCCAGCCATCCAAACAGTTACCTTACACCTTTCTGGTAGGTCGGACGGTCTGGGTCTCAACAACAACAACAGAGAGCCAGGCGATTTATATTTTGATTACATTATTTGAATCAAGTTCGTTTTTTTCAATGACGTTTTAAATTTTCAAATATAATTATTTATTTCAGTATTGTGATATATTACCGCTGAATGTATCGCATTATAGAGATGTTTAGATAAAATTAAAGTTGGAAAGTGTTTCATAATCAATGCTTATGCATCTTGTGATTTCTTAATATTTTTCGTTGTTGAGTAAGCCTGTGAGAAATAAACCATGGTAATAGTTTCCGTTTAAATTCATATTTCAAACCTGCGATTTTCAAACATGACTAATATGTTCAATAAACTCCCACAAAACTCAGAGATTTAATTGATTTTCACATTTTAAACCAACTATTTCCAATCTTTTTCATTGGTAATCATGGAGTTAGAGGGTAGAACTCCTAGGAAAAAGTTTCATTTTCCATTAATATCTCGACAACCCCTGGTCTTAGAAACTCGAAACTTGGACTAAATTAATTGGTGGCTATTTTAAAGCTACCTACTATATTTCATTAAATTCCATTTAGCTGTTCTCCCATGATGATTAGACAAAAGAAACTTTTGTTTTTCACTAATATCTCGAGAGTCACTGGTCGTAGAAACTCGAAACATAGACTAAAAAGTGGAGCTATTTCAAGACCACCCACCAAATTTCATCAAATTCGGTTCAGCCGTTCTCCCGTGATGTTGGATCATATATACATATATACTTTTCTTCTTTATATATATAGATGATATAAGAAAGAATCTTCCTCATAAGTTGTTGATAATTAAATAATCATTTTGATTTTGTAATACTTTTCATTGTTGAGTAAGCCTGTGAAAAATAAATCATGATGATAGAGTTTCCATTTAAGTTCATATTTCAAACCTGTGATTTTCAAAAGTGACTAATACGTTGAATGAACTCCCACGGAACTCAGAGATTTTACTGACTTTCACGTTAAAACCAACGATTTCCAACCTTTTTCGTTGGGAATCATGGAGTTAGAGAGTTGAACTCCAAGGAAAAAGTTTTGTTTTCCATCAATATCTCAACATCCCCTTGTTTTAGAAACTCGAAACTTGGATTAAATTTATGGGGGGCTATTTTAGAACTACCCATCAAATTTCATTAAATTCGGCTCAGCCGTTCTCCTGCGATGATGAAACAAACGAAAGTGTCGTTTTTCACTAATATCTCGAGAACCACTGGTCGTAGAAACTCAAAACATGGACTAAATTTTAAGTGGGACTATTTCAAGACTACCCACCAAATTTCATCAAATTGGGTTCAGCCATTCTCCCGTGATGTTGGATCATACATACATACATACATACATACATGCATGCATACATACTTTTCAGCTTTATATATATATATATATTATTCAAATTGGACAAGATTGAATAAAAATCGTATGCCGCATAACAAACACATTGGATTGACATCTGTTGCTAAACGACATGATATCATTTGCTTCAATAAATTGATGGAAATCATATTGCCTGAATAATGCTATCTGCATGAAGATTTGGCTTCATTTTCGTCAATTTAGTGATAATTTAAAAAATCGCCAAATTTATCGCCACGTTGGATTGTAGAACTGATAGTCCCATTTTGCGACAAATTGACGAAACATCATAACAATACTATCCCCTAACAAAATACAATTGCTTTCATTTATTAAGCGCAATTTCATCAATTTCATGATATTTTTATGGATTTACATTTTTATCAATTTGGTGATATTTTAAAGATTCGCTAAATGTGTTACTAAGGAAGGATGAACTGACCGACAAATGCTACCGAAACATTATTTCAGCACTCTATTATGAAAAAACAAATTTAATTTCATTGATTTGCATCATTTTTATCAATTTGGCGACATTTCCGTCAATTTGGCAAAATTTAAGAAAAGTTGTCAAATAAACGACATTCTGCCAAATTCTTAGCTCTGAATTTGCAGATCGGAAGAATAAAATATCCTGATCCCGTTTGTATATACTAAATGAAAACACTAAAATTGTATTAGAAGATATACCCATTCTACTCTTTTCTGTCTCAACAATCTGATAAATAAATTTATTGGGTAAACACAATATATGAGTTTATTAGCTAAAGACAATACAATAGCTTAAAAACTCTGCCGAAATAAATGAAAGTGATGTACACATTCTGCAATTAATATAATTAAAGAAAAATCAAACTGTTCTTTTCTAAAATATATTTTTATATCCATTTATTTATTATTCAAATCGAAAAAATAATAATTAAAGTTAACAGACAGATTTAATTTAATTGCGTTTCTGAGCAACATGATATAAGATAAAATCTTCCTTATAAACTGCGAAATTAAATAACCATTTTGATTTCTTTACACTTTTCATTGTTCAGTAAAAGCTTGTAAAAATAAACCATGGAGATAGATGTCCCATTTAAATTCATGTTTTCAGAAAGTGACTAATTAGTGCAAAAAATCTCCCACCAAACTCGGAGATAAAGTTTTAATTCACTTTCAAATGATTTTCAGCCTTTTTGTTTGGGTAAACCACGGAATTAGAGAGTAGAGCTCCTAGGAAAAGTTTTGTTTTTCATTAATATCTCGACAACTCCTGGTCTTAGAAACTCGAAACTTGGACTAAATTTATGGGGGCCATTTCAAGGCTATTCATAAAATTTCATAAACCACGGCAGGGGCGGCATTTCAGCATTTCATTTGGGGGTACAAGATTTATATGTATGAAAATCCACAATATGGAATAAATAAAATATTTGTTAACAGGAGGATCACAAAATGGATTTGATGTTGAGAAACGAAATTGTTGTTAACATAATTTTTGTACATAATTGTGTTAACACAATTGTTGTTAACATAATGTTTCTAAATACAAATGTCTATATTTATTTACCTTTTATTGAAGTTTTAAACGCCGGTTCTTAGAGTCTGTAAGAAGAGAACATTTTGTTACAATATCATCACAATCCAGTGGTATATCTTGTTCAATAGCTAAAATAGCTAAAGATGAAAGTCTTTCGGGTCCCATTGTACTGCGAAAATAATAATGTTTCAGCTTCCTAAGATACGAAAAAAACCTTTCACAACTGTCTGAGATGATTGGCACAGTCAAAAACAATTTAACTAATAAGGTTATGACAAGAAACACATTTTTTAAATTCAGCTCTTTAAAATAATCCAGGCAACTTTTAAAATTGGGATGGTCTATGTTTTCATTTTTCACCATTCAGAAACAGTCGCAATTCACTACCTTTTTTTGCGAAATGGCCTGCAAAACTCATCAAGATCTAAAATAAAATACTACAAATGTATCAATTAAATTCATATTTCATACATCATTTTTGACAGCAAAAAGATTAAGATGAACTCCATTACTCATAGATGGACCATTCGAGATATTTAAGTTTCTTTTAAACGGGGAACTGTAGATGTTTCTAGTGTGTTCTGTTACTCCCTTTCTGTTACTTTGCTTCATGAGGTGTTTGTTGTGAAAAGCTTACTTATTAGAAGGAATTTTATTTTGCTCTCTTTTTTAAGAGTCTTTTTGGTGTCAGGGTTTACTGTTCATCTCTTCTGGAGGGGGGGGGGATTTCATGTGCCCAGTTTTAATTCTATGAATAGGAGTTTGTTTGTTGGGAGGATTTTTAGAACTGGTGCTTTTTTTTTTTCATTAACTACTTTTAAAAATCATGTATTGTAATTCTTATGTGTTTTACTGTTTTTTATTAACTTAATAATGCTTATTTGCTATCAGTGTTTTTATTCTGTTTCTATCTGTATAGTTTGTGTTTGTATCTGCCCTCTGCGGATTTCTTCTGTGTATTGTTTTGCCTGCTGTCACTGGGATTTGCTTCCTGTAGCATGCATTTTTCAAATAAATAAATAAAATAAAAGTGCATTAAAGTGCTAAATGAAATGAACGTGCATTAAAACCTCAAAATGGATATAATATCAAAAAAAGTATTGCAATGTACTTAATAAGGAATTCTTGTTCAATAAAGAACAAGTAACTGTAAAAACAGCTTATTTTGGAAGGAAATTTGATTAAGAGAGATATTTGTTAAAAAGAGAATCTACTGAACACAAAGTACTATTTTAAAGAAAAACAGGTTAATTCCCAAAACTCTGTAAAATTTTTTTTTTTTTTTTTTTTTGGGGGGGGGGGGGGGCATTACCTCTTTCATTGAAATTAATATTTTTGAAAAATTCCATTTGTTTATAAAAAGGTCTTTCAAATTTTATGAAAATTTGACTAAAATCTAAAAAAAATGTTTAGAAAATAAAATATCACTAAAATACATGTAAAGCATTTAACACATTTTAGTATAGAAGAAAATTAAAATTCAGCATTGAATATCTCTTCGAGTGTAATCACTACACTCAATTAAAAGATAATAACATTATCCAGTGGCACTATTTATTGAAGCTCAGCAGTTTGATACGATAGTCCATGCTGAATCAGTATAAAAAAAGTTCACATTTGATAATGGACATCTCTTTGGATACTGCTACTATACTAAAAGATAATATCAAATATAAAAACTTTTCTTTGGGGTAAAAGTTGTTATTCATAACTCGTCATGAGTAATATCACATGCTAAAAAAATTTCTCTTTATTGGACCCTTTTTTAACTATCTTGCAACAATGGGATTATATATGTAGATAGAGAAAGAGAAGCAAAGGGCCATTTTGTAGAAAAATTCCGGTAAATTAAAATGTTCTATTACACTAAGCTGTGTACCAAATATCAGCACTCTAGAATGTGGGAATATTTTGAAAATACCATCAAAGAAGAGTTGAAATGGACACACATCGGTCATGATAAGTTAAATAAAAGTCTTTAAAAAGATATAAATAGATTTTTAAAGGAGATATTTTCTTATAAACACTCCACTGAACTAAAATAATAAATGCCTTGTAAAATAGTATAAATGCTGAAAGTTTGGAAGCACTGCTGTACAGTATTCTGCTATATTGTGCTAATTTAAAATATTCAAAATTTAAAATATATTTAGAAATCCTGATAAACTTAAGTGTTTGTAACACTTTACAACAAAGTTGAAAAGTGTTTATGACTGTTCATTCTGTCTGTCTGTCCGTTAGCACGATAACTGCCATAAAAATGACTTAATCAAAATGAAATTTTAGTATGTTGTTCAGACGGTCGGTAGGACCTATGGGAATATAAATCAATAATATCACCCAATTAGTTTTGGATTGAACTCGGGTTGAAAAAATGAAATACATTGAGCCCTATGGGACCTAATTTTTCAAACATTTTTTAAGCGGATTTAAAATTCACAAATTGCTTCGAAAATTTTAGGTAATATTCAAATTGTTCCATAAAATATATAAAAAAAAATTTAGCGAAATATATTAAGTAGTTTTTAAAATAAAAATTAAAATAATAATAACACCTCTTATATGAAGCGATCACGTGACCATGATATGAAAATATCACGTGACCCACTTCAAAATGATATATGGCATCCATCTTGTCTCAAAATCGTGATTTTTAAAGTTCTTTTTAATTCATATTGAGTGTTGTATCCGTCCTAAAATCACTTTATTTTTGCATAAATTCTGTGCATCTACATACTAAAACAACGCAATTGTAATATATTTGAGTTTAAATGCTCATCCAAATTTGATTATTTCTACAACGAAGCCTATTTTTCACCTATGTAAAATGTAAACAGCAAAATATGTAGAATGAGTTGTATTAGAATTGCTGTATTTCTTTAACACAAAATCATTTAGTTCATGGAGTCTGTATAGCTGATATGAATCAAATATTCATTGATTTTACAAACAGAAGGATGATTTTTTTCAATGAAATTTTACGCATAGAGTTTAATTACGTGTAGCTCCATGGTCTTAATTTTTAAATAAAATTAATTATTATAGTATTCTGATGAATGACATGAATGGGAAAATGTTATGAATGAAATACTGTTTTTATAGAGAGATCCAGGCGTGTTATTTTTTCTATGACGTCATTTGAATGAATTTCAGTTGTTTTCAATGAAGTTTTCAAATATAATAAATTATTGTAGTATTATGATAGTTTTAAAAATATTTCCGAGGAATGTATCGCATTTTAGAGATGTTTAAACCAGGCAATTTATAATTCAATGACGTTATTTTAGTGAAGTTCATTTTTTTTTATGAAGGTTTAAGTTTTCAAATATAATAAATTAATGTAGTATTGTGATAAGTTTTAAAATATTACTGAGGAATGTATTGCATTTTAGACATGTTTAAATAAAATTGCATTGAAGTTGGAAAGTGTTTCATAATCAATGCTTTAAGCATGATTGATCTTTCTTGTTTTATTTCTAGGCTGTTGATAAAACAGGAGCAACTGCTACTGTGATCTATGTTCCTGCATCAGGTGCGGGTGCAGCCATCTCTGAAGCCATAGATGCCGAGATTCCACTGGTTGTTTGTATTACTGAAGGCATTCCTCAGCAAGATATGGTTCGTGTGAGACATAAACTTACATTGCAAAATAAGACCCGTCTCGTAGGTCCCAATTGTCCTGGAGTTATAAAAGTATGTATTCAAATCTAAAAAAAATTATATATATATATATATAAATATTTTCAGTGTAATTCTCCATAATAAAGATTGGCCAGGTTGAACCGAGCTCTGTTTTACTCAAAGGATTGTTTTTAGAAAAAATAAAATCGAAATAACACTCATAGGGTGTTGAGTGAGTCCCTTTTTGTAACCTTTCTTGAAAGCTAGTCACTTGTCACTTTTTTTTAAATTTGTCACGTTTTTGCAGATTTATATATTCATAAAAAAATTTCAATAAGCAATTTTTGCAATTAACTGGTCATTTTGCAGACAGGTGTCAGTTTTCAAATACTAGAGACAACCAACCATGAAAGCAAAACACAATTTCGTACTTGCATCAGTTTAAACTGTTCACCAAATGCACAAATCATTTCAAAGAGAAGAACCCCTAATACATAAGCTATATAATGAAACTTCTTGTGTGCTCCAGATTATAATGGGACATATTTTAATTCTACTTTAAAAGGATTAAAATATATCTCAAGTCTAAGTAGCGAAGCAGTCTTTTTATCAGTAAATCTTCTCCCATTTAAATCAGTTGTAGTTTGTGGAGAGGTTTAAGAAGAAATCATCAAACTATCAGATGTAGACAGACTACTTTTATTCAAGGCTCAAAAACATTATATTGGTGCTGGTAAACATGTTATTGAAAAAAACATGTTTGTCAAATTTGTCAGTGAAACATTCAGATTTTTAAATCCACATGAGAGGCAAAAACAAAGTTGTAGAGATTTAATTAATTTGCTAAAATAATACCTTTTACGCTCCTAAAGATGTTCTGCTTGATGAGTAAAAATTACTTCAATTGGAAAAAAAAAGTTAGTGAAAATATAAGATTGATACTTATTAGCATCACCATATATATATATCCAAAGAAGACACTTCTGAGGATTACAAATTTTCAAAAGTTGTCAAAGCAGACCTCACTTTGTTCCTTGGTAATTCTGATATAGAGCAAAGATTTTGAGCGTCAATTTGAGCTTTAAGCGAGATCTTAAGGCTTAAGATAATTGCTAAAAGACGGTTATAACAGAAAGATATTTAAATGCAATTTTAACCAAAAAAGATGCTTTGAAAAAGAGTACTTAAACTCCCCTTATCTTGTGCCAGCGACTGATATTTTAATTAAATATGGATTACAAGCTCATCAATAATATGTAATCTACATGGAAGAATCCAAAAGGCAGAAGATAATTGAAGTGGAAAAGGAGAAAAAAAAATAAAAGCAGGAGAGGGCCATGGAAGAGGAATTGCAATGAAGAGAAATTGGAAAAACCTATAGAGGCTGAATGTTTTGAACTGAAGAAAAAGAAAAAGGTACATAATGAGATCAAAAAAGCAACCGAAAATTTGTTTATGGAAGCCACCAATCATTTTATAAAGGCTGTAGAAAAAAATAACGTAAAAGAAGGAAACATGCTCACAGTATGCTGATGGGTATCAAGACTATTAAATCAGAAGAAAAAATGAAAACTATATGTTGAAAACATAGAAAAGAGTCTTGAAAAGAAAAGTCTATGCTTGAAAAGTGTAAATCAGCAGTCATTGCTTTTTTCCCTAAAAACAAAATAATAGTGAGTACAAGGATTGCATGGATCCTTTTATTTCCTTCTTTTCTCTTACTTTTCCACATTTGAAAGCTCTAACGGTTACCTTACACCTTTCTGGTAGGTCGGACCATCTGGGTCTCAACAACAACAACATTTGAAAGCTCTGTTTTTTTTGTTTCCCCCCCCCCCCCCCCCCCATGTGTAACCCATTATGAGTGTATCAGAAGAATATGTGAGGAGTTTATGATGCAATACATGAAACAGAGTGAAGAAAATTGGTCTGACAGTCTGTTGTTATACAAAAGTACTAAAATTTACAATTTTTATCTAAGCTTGAAAAAATATTGTACTAAAATTCTTAATTTTTTAAAGGGAGTGCAAAAATGCATCATTTTTTGAAAAAGGATGCTAAAATTCAAGATTAGTAAAATATTTATATTTTTAGCATTTTCAAAATAAATTACTGTAAATTTTAGCACTTTTTATATAACGAATTTTTGCACACTTATCACATATTTTAGCACTTTTAAATAAAGTCTCGAATTTTAGCGCTTTTTAAAAGATATTCCGCTTTTTAGCTTTCTTTCTCAAAAATCAAGAATTTCAAAGATATTTTATTTAAAAGAAATTACACCTAGCATTCTTTCTTAAAAATTGCTGCTATTTAAAAGAAATCTTTCTGCAACTTTTAGTATTCTTTCTAAAAAAATTTTGAATTTCAGCACTGTATCTAAAAAATTGCAAATTTCAGTGCTTTTCATAAAATTCATGAATTTCCTAAAAATGTTCTTTGAATATCATTAATGTTCCTTTGTAAAATTCATTTTCATAAAAGTTACAAATTTTAACACTTTTTAATAAAAATCACGATTTTTAGCACTTTACAAAAAAATTGCGGAAATACAAAATCTTGCTACTAGTTGGGTAACTTTGATTTTCCATAAGTAAAATCACTCAAAAAAAATTAAGCAATGTAATTATGCACAAATTATCATGCAACACAGCAAATATGTAGCCCATTTAGTCTTTTAGACTTAATGTTTGTTGACGAAGAAGTTCCATTCTCGTATTGTGCAATAATTTGTGCATAATTATGTTGCTTACATTTTCCCTAACTTTCATTTTATTACAGTGTGTTACTTAATAAAATCACAATAAAATGCAGCATTGCTGCATCCAACTTCTGCACCTTTGGCAATATGATTAATGCTCCCATTTCATATTGATTCCCACTCAGAACGGATTTTTGTGAGCTGTTTCAAAATTTGAGATATTGTTTTAATTAGATAAAAATGTTCCAGAAATTTTCAAAATTCTCTTTTCTTTGCTTCAAACTACTACAAAAAGGTTTTATTTCTATAACATATCATACAAATTACAACAAAATTAAAATTTTTCTGCTCTAAGTTCAAATTTTTATTGCTCGGAACTTGTATAAAATGTGTTTTTTGCTGCTCCAAAAGCACTATGTGACTGTCAAACCATCTTGTCAGGAATATTTCAACACTATATTTAAGGGAAAAAACATCAATTGGGGTGGGAGGTCAAAATTAAAATTCCTACTTTTTCCTACCTTTTTATATCAGAATTTCCCCCCCCCCCCCCGGGGGGGAGAAAGTTGAGTGTGATCCCTGTGAATATAGAAATGGACACAAACCAGCCAAAGGCAAATGATGAAAGGCATAAACCAACCAAAGCTAAGCAAAATTGTAAAAGAAAGTTAGAAAAAAGGCCATACCCCATCCTGGATTCTTACTGATCTTAACCGTCCCATTTTGGTAGGGGTTTTTCAAAAAAAAATATATTTTACTTCTTCATCGTAAACCTATATTCTCTCTTATTCTGTATAACCCTATATTCTGTTGCTGTATCTACTTCATAAGACTTTAAAAATCAAATTACAATTATATATATATATATATATATATATATATATATATATATATATATATATATATATATAATGCATTAAAAATGGAATGGATAAAAAGTGAAAAAAGGAAGGAAGGCTTTGCAAAAAGCTTACTTGATGGCGGTGAGGGGTTGTGACCTCACTCCCCAGTTTTCAACGAGCTCGTCATAAATGGCGTGGCATTGCACTCCTGGTCGCCAGCTCAATAATAGACTTTTCACAGTCTCAATAATAGACTTTGTGATTAAACAGCAGCATCGTATATGGTGGGAAAACATTCATATTCTACAGAGAAACACCATATACCCTTACGGTCTCAACTCTGTTATGTTTAATAAACTCTATAATAATGATTATTATCATTCACCACAAAACTTCAGTATTAACTACAGCCCAGTTAAAGTACGTAAAAGATGGTTCCGGAGTAAAAACAGAAAAAAGCAGCATTTGGATTTCTGCATCAAGTCTTTTAAGGATTTTATACAAGAAGTATATGAATTTGAAACCCATAAACCTGATTTTATACGTACTTATATACTGAGTATACGTAAGAAATTTATGCTAAACATTTGGACAATTTGGTTCAAACAATTAAAAATCTGGCATACGAAAGAAACCTCTATATTTCAGAAACTTAATTTAGCTACTATTAACGATTGGTTAAAAAAACGATCTCACTTTCTTAACATTAAATTGAAGAACGAAGAAGAAGATCAAGTCACTTATTCAACTTATTTTAACATCCTGTTCCAAAACAAAACCTTCAATCTTATACCATTTCACAGAATATTGAAAGAACATCAAAATACCCTTCCTATAAATAACTTAAAAATCATGACTACGTATCTATATGTCATCCCTATGGGAAGAAAAGTTTTTAACTATAATTTATTAAGTAAAAATCTACAAAAAGAAAATATAACAGAATGCAATTGTAAAAACAATCCTTATTCAGATCCTTTAATAGGACATATTGTAACAGGAGATTGTAATGTCCTAGAAGATAACAATTTAATTAAAGCTTTCCAACTTGGTACAAAATATAAAAATCCATATCATGGCAATCCTTATGAAGCTTTTCAAGAAGATATTGATAAATTCATTTATAACCAATCCATCCGATTCAGTTTGCCTGATTTCACCTTCCATCAATGGAGATATATGATATGCAGAGACTTCAAGTATTATTATAATAAACTCTACCAACCTCATGATAAATGTAAATTAAACATCCAGCTTCTTAAGACCATTCAAGAACGGTATATAATTACTTATACTGACAAAGTCTCAAGCAACTACGCATTCACTTGCAAGTTCTTTTACATTAACACCTTGAAAGCAAAATATGAGAATGATATGCTTTATTGCAAAATCAACATTCCCCTTAAAGAAATTTCAAATAAAATTAAAGCCTTATATCTATTAACAGGCATCAAATATACTGGAATAATACAGTACCCCTACTTGATAAATATTCCAAAACTACATAAAAGCCCTATATGTTTCCGACCGGTTACTGTAGGATGTAATACGTATCTCACAAAAGCAAATTCTATGTTACTAAAGCTTTTAAAACCTATTTTGCTACAAATTAATAATAAAGGAAGTTATATCATAAAAAATAGCCAACAAGTGATAAATTCATTAAAATATCATAAAAATCCTTTATATTTAAAGACTTATGACTTCCAAGAACTTTTCAACACTATAGATCTAGAAGACTTACAAAATATTTCCTAACCGTTTATACGAAGAATATGAATTAAAAAGAACTATAGAATTCAATAAATTCAAGAATATAATTAGAATAGTCATAAAAGAAAATTATCTTTTCAATGGAATCTTTGCATATCAACAAATTAAAGGCATCCCCATGGGGGGGGGATGTTCTTCCATACTAGCCGACCTCTACCTTAGTTTTTATGAAAACCAGTCTCATATTAACAACGAAATCGTTTACCTGCGTTACGTAGATGACGTGATTGTTGGATATGAAAATGAAAACTATTGTATGAACTTTGATTTCTACCCACCCAACCTCATATTGAAAGAAAATCCAGTTAAAAATAACAACGTGGTTGAGTTTTTGGATTTGAGTATCAACTTTGGACAGATCCCAATCATATTTACCATCTATGACAAAAGAAACCATTTTAAAATACCTATAAATGGAATAATACATTGGCACTCCAACCTACACATGAATATATTTCGCAATGTATTCTTGGGAGGATTGGTAAGAATTAAAAGAACTATTAAAGAAGAAAATTTACGTATTGATTATGATCAAGTATTTTTAAAGCAAGCATATATTCAAAAATATCCAGTTCCTTTTATGCTTAAAAATATCGATAATTTATACCGAAACAATTTAGCGTATGGTGTAAAGCTCAAGTCTTTTTTATATTCAATTAGAGAATGAAGGATCGCATCATGCATGACAGGACCGCAGCACGATCATAAGATGATGTATACATTTCACCGCAGTCAGCAGCACAGATCGCTTGTACGGTAGTGAATTTACTCTCGTCCTCGGTTCATTCCTTTTTGAAGGTCTTGTGACAATTATTATTGTCACTCCGGAGGTGGGCTTGAGCAAAAGCTGGCGACCAGGAGTGCAATGCCGCGGCATTTAGGACGAGCTCGTTGAAAACTGGGGAGTGAGGTCACAACCCCTCACCGCCATCAAATAAGCTTTTTGCAAAGCCTTCCTTCCTTTTTTCACTTTTTATCCATTCCATTTTTAATGCATTATATGGTGTATAGTACCTCTTGCTGCTTTGCGCATAATTACTATAACACATATATTTCTGACAATCCACTTTCTTTATATTATATATTTTATATATATATATATATATATATATATATATATAAATAAAATTGGTATGTAGCAATTTCAATTAACAAATGTTTTGGGCTTAAATTAAAGTTAAATTATAATAATATGCATCAAACAATCATAGGAAAAGTCACCTTTTTGAAAAAATTAATCACCTTTCTCCCCTTTTTTGATGCTTGTAAGTGCTCCCCCATCCTTCCGTCATATTTTGATTGATTTGATTTGCATATTTTTTATGTTCTCAAACATGAATCAAACCTTTATTGTCTATATGTCTGATATCTTTTAAACAAATTAGGTGATTCAAAAGCAATTCTATATAATTATTTCAGCTGGTAAACATAGCAAGGAAAGGTTCATACTCTTCCTACTTTTTAAAAAATTTTACTTATTTCTTATATTTTCCTGCTTTTAGAAAAAGAAAATATTTTCATTTATTATACCATACCAGATGAAAAAAAAAAACCATCTAACATTATATCCCATGGAATTGCTCTATATTTCACTTCTGTGTTCATAAGAGATATACGACAAAATATTGACAGCACATATTCACTTACATTTGATGAAACTACTACTGCTCTCCTCAGATAAAAAAAAGCAATTTTATGCGTATATACGATACTAGTACTCGAAAAACATAGTTGAATGTGCTTATTTAACAAGTGTTCTTCTAAGGCTTGCAACTGCAAAAATAGTAAAAGTTGTAAAAGACACTTTTCTTAAAAATTTGAAACAGCATCAGTTGCCCTGATTGAACTTACCATATTGTCAATGGATGTACCATACTCTCAATGGAACCCAAATATAAATAAATTTGTATTAAAAAAATTAAATTTGAATTACAAACAATGGAGAAGCTGAATTCCTAAATATTGACATGTGTTCTCTACATAAGATTCACAATGCAATATTGAAAAGTTTTTAATTTTTGGATATAGACATTGATGAGTTTGTCACTAAATTACTTGCTCCTTTTTTTTTTCCAAAACAAGTGCTTCATGAAAAGAAGATTTTGCTAGAATTCAGTCTCAAAAGAGGCTGAATGTTTGAAAATCATTTCTTTTATGTCATGCTATTTCTAGGTGGCCTACCATTAAACCAGTGCTAAAACACATCATCAGTCAATATAGTGTTATTTTGGAACGTTTTCTACAGTTCTTCCCAAAGGAACACAGTTGTGATAATATTTCATTAAATCTGGATATAAAAGAATAAAGCAGTACCTAAATGATACTAATACACTAACCTATATGCAGGGGCGCAGTAGCTCAGTGGTTAGCGTGCGGGAATTGCACTCGGTAGGCCTGGGTTCAATTCCCTCCGCTGCCAAAACTGCTGCCGTGTTCATGTGAAGTACGATCACGTTAAACATGTGGGTCCGTAAGTCCTTCCAAGAGGTTGGTGGTAGGGGAAGGAGGGTACGGTCCCTGTAGATGTGTCCCCCACTGGGTTCCAGTCTAAATTAGGTGGCTCTTAAAGTTCCAATTACTTTAACTTTACTTAAAAGAGCTAAAGAAGCAAAACAAAAATATTTTTGAACTGAAGCATGAAAAAAGGGTAAAAGAAGAGAAAATATTTGTAGAACAACAAAAAGAAAATAATGAAAAGCAGATGAAATTAAAAAGACAAGATGTAGAGGGGGAATTAAGAAATTACCTAAAAATGCCGAAAGCTTCAAAGTTATGTGTAAATAAGTTGTAACTGTTGTAATTTTAAATAAAATATATAAACAGTTGCTTGATGAGGTTTCAGGAAGGACATGAAGGAAGCAGCTCTCGCTAGTGGCATCATAGGAACTGCTAAAGAGAAATTAGAAAAGTGCATTATAAAAATGTTGTCTGAACCTATGAATCTAGCAATCGTTACAGGTGGCTGGCTGCATGCCAGACATCTCAAAAGTCTAAATTTTGAATTTTTAAGCATCTATGCTTCAAAAACTTATGGTTAAACTTCCATGAAATCTTCTATTTAGAAGTTATACAATACTAAAAGAGGTTCCCAACATTATGGAAAATTTAAAAAACATGCAAATTCTGGATAATTTTAATTTTATTCAGAAATTTCCCTTGCCTCACCAAAGGTAGTGTAAGTTTAAGAATCTTTATTCACTGTATAGAAATTAATTCCATATGCAAATAAATAAATCTAAATAATAAACTGTTATGCTTACCGATTTACAAAAAATATCAAGTTTGGTCAGTGGTAAGTATTAAAAGATGTTCCTGTAGTGTTATTCTATCCTTTTATACCACTGCAAAAATTATTCAAACTCAATCCAAGATATCTGGTGTTTTTGGATATTTTTTAACTAAAATAAAGCAAAGTTGTGGAAAATATTAATAATTCCCATAATTTTATTTTGTCAATAAAATGTGCATATAGCCAATAAAACATACCACAACTTTATTAAATTTATTTTTCAACCATTTTCTATATTATTCAGAATAAACTAAAAAGTCATCTGCCTTGTTGGGTTGGGACTACTTTATTTAAACATGGAATTTTTTTACCCAATCTGCATTAATAATATCCATCTCACCATCTATGTATGTATAAGATCTATGTTTGTATGTAAAAAGTATATATTCTGTGATTTAAAATGCCAAGTCTTGGCCTAGAAAAGGCTGGGTTTTTTTAATGAGATTTAATGATCTGAGTGAGCATGACTAAAATATTTAATATTTATTTTATTATATCTAAAAAACTAACCAACATTTGAAACACTTATTAGCATGCTTGTTTTCAGGCTAGAAACTCTCGGTTTTTGTTTTGTTTTTTAAATAAATAACAAATGAATCTCTTGAACACAAAAAATTTAAAAAAAAATTAATAGAATTTTAATTATTCAACAGAACTCTCTTCCCCCCCCCCCTCCCGTTTTTTTTCCCTTACAATTTTATTATCTGCTACACAAATTTGCTTTTGAGAGCATTTTAGACAGTTAACTAGGCAGTGTGAAAATTTGTATGGAAAGTTGCATAGGTATGTAATTACAAATTGATTGGTTATAAGTTGGCGTATCATCATTGCATGGAATGGAGGTTATTCTTATTGTATGCTGTTTTGTTTTAAAGGTTGCTGTACATATTTGGGGTCTATACAAGCTACCAAACCACAGACAATTATTATTTCATTTGTTTGAAGAGAATAATTGTTAAAGAGGTGCCCATGATATAATAATGACTGCTAGTGGTGGACACTGCAACTAGTAAAAATAAAAATTATGTTGCTAAGCAGCATGATTTTAATTTCTTCAGAAAAATTATCTGTCTAATTATATTCAATGAAAATGAATTTTTTTATTAATATGCTGATAACCTCTAGACCTAGAAACTCAAAACCAGCCTGCAGGTACCTTCAGTAAAGCAAATGATAATTGCACCAAATTTGAAAAATGAGTGTTTATATACAGAATAGAAGACTTTTAGTTTTATGTATTGTAAGTATCTTAATTTTTCATGTAATTGACAAGTGTCCCTCTTTTAGCCAGGTGCTTGTAAAATTGGTATAATGCCTGGACATATTCACCAGACTGGAAAGATAGGCATTGTATCTAGGTCAGGTACCTTAACGTATGAGGCTGTGCATCAAACAACTGTTGCTGGACTGGGTCAGTCTCTATGTATTGGCATTGGAGGTGATCCATTTAATGGAACTAACTTTATTGACTGTTTAGATCTGTTTCTAAAGGATCCTGAAACTGAAGGTAATTTTTCAATATTTAGTTGATTATTGATTTCACGAATAATGTAGATGTTCTATCATAGTCCTGATTGCTGAAATAGCAGAATATTTGTCTTGAGAACTAAAGTTTTACTCTGGATAAAACAGGGTTCACGCATAATATAAAAATACTTTAAAATCTTGAATTATATCTTCAGTTATATGATAGCTACTGGCAACTGACTAATTAATTTTAAATTTAGCTAGTAACTTGTTCATCTGCTAGCCAGTGTGGCTAATAACTTACATGAGTTGACTATATTATCCCATATATTGCTTAAGAGGAAACAGTTAAATCTTCCGTAGTATCTTTATAAGTTTAATTTTTTTTCTGATATCACATGAAATTGAAAACCATCTGTTATGATCCATATTTTTCTATAATTTGTCTATGAGATAAATCTTGTTTCAAATATATAAATCTCATATTTCTTATAGTAAATCTATGACAATCAGGACAACATAAACTGAAAAATATCTGCATGAACAATCACTAAAGTAAAAGTACGTATTGGCAAACTCGCAAAGCAGAGTTGAACAAAAATCTCAGTTAAATCAGAGACTCAGACTCAGAATTTAACAAAAGCTCAGCTATATATCAGATAGTGGACTACTATGCAAATGTCCGTATTATATATTTTTTACAATTTTTTCTTGGCTTAATTTTTTTTTTAATATTAATGAAAATAAAATATCAATAAAGGGCAAATATGTTTATTATCTACAACAATCAAATTCCATGCTTTTCCCTTGCAAATTGTTGAGCATCACACCCTGCAGCAATTTTTTTTCAACCAATCACCTTTTTTTTTTCTCCTACCCTGATTTCCTGACTTATCCAAAGATGTAAGGTACATGTTTGGACAGCCAAGAAAATGCCACCCAATTTAAACCAGAATCCAATGGGGGTGGTAACTACAGAGACCATTCTAACCTTCCCCTAATCCATTATCTCTCAGATGGGCTTTTTGACTGTCAGATTTATCGTGCCCTTACTCCACATAGACACTGGGATAGTTTTGGGTGATATCAAGGATCAAACATGGAACTTCCACATATGATCCTCCTGCCTTAACCACTGAGCTACCCTGACCCAGAGATTTTAATTAAATAATTCTATTAGCGAAGTTTGGTTTCAATTGCAGTATTCAAAAGTTCGAGCACATATAAACAAGCCAAACAGTTGAATTAAAGCGTCGAGTCCTGCATCGGGTCAGATACCCACAGGTTACCTGCTTTGCAAGTTGGTTTTCTTTTATTTTTCAAGTTGGGGATCAGGTTTCCTTTACTTTTTAAGGTGCTTGTCGGGTTGCAGATTTACCTACATAAATCATTTTGAAATGCTATACTTTACCACAGCATTTTTCAAAATGTGTTCTGCAGAATCTTTAATGTTCCACAGAGCCCTTAATGTTCCGCAGTAGTTTCGTGTAAATTTCCTTAGAAATTAAAAATTTGGATGTATAATTTAGACCACACTGGACTTATCTCATTTTAGGGTTCTGCTATCAAATAGAATTTCAAAATGTGTTCTTCTACCAAAGAAGTTCGAAAAATGCTTCCTTATCACATTTTTCTTATGACAGTAACTGGATTAATGCATAAATACAGATAATAAACAGCAAACAGTAGAAAATTGTGTATTTTCTTTTAGTGATTTAAAATCTACAGAATAGAATTTTAAATTCAATTCCATTGTGGGTTCAAGTTTGGGTATTCGGGTCACACACTGCAGATTTGGGTTATGTTGTGAGTCAACAATTTTCTTTACAGGTCAGTTCAAACCTAACCCATGCAGGACTTTACTAGAGAGTGATACTTAGTTACTCTTAACAAGTAATATTGAATTATGGGAAAGTATTTGCATATGACATTTGTATGTGTGACTACATTCTATAGCTCTGGTGGCAATCATACTAATCAATTATCTTTAATAAAGCAGAATATATTTCAATCTTTTATGACATGGGACGACAACCAGTCATTTTGACTCTGATAAGAATAATATAGTAAATGAAATTTCTACACCAGAAAATAAAATTCTTCATGTAGAATAAAATTATACCCCCCCCCCCCCACTAGTTATGAAAATAACATTGAAAAAAAAAACATTTATATTCCAGTGATAAATAACAAATACATATTTATGGAACTGTATCCACATAAAACTATGAAAAAGAAACATCTTTCAATGTTATATATATGTGATGATTTAAAAGAAAAGGGTTCAATTGCCGATAATTTTACTTCTAAGATAACATAATATATAGCCATTATGCTAACAACTGTATGATTTTAGTTTTCAGTGGATTTAGATAGCTGCATTATTCTCAAATACTAGAAATATTTTTATTATACTCTGCTTATTGCCAATTCCAAAAAATTAACTATTTCTATCAACTCCAAAACTTCCAAGCTGTTTTTCTCTGTTTTAATGTTAAAATGAATTGCGATTATCGTAAAGACATACAGTTTTTTTTTTTTAACCAGCCTAAAAAGCTGTATTAAACAAGGCCTTAAACTCAATTTAAAAAATTTCGAACAGCTAGGCCCTTTTCCTGTAAACTAACACATATAATAGATTGCATTTTCAGAATTTTTTATTTTTATTTATCCAGATCGTCTCCAGATAAAGGGGGTTGTACTGTACTGTGAAACTGAAACTGTTTTATACTGTGCAATTGAATGAAAATTTAATAACTTCTTTTAATGCTTTGAGTTTGTATTTTTGTACAGTTTCCTTTTTAAAGTCATTAAGACATTTAATATCTTTCTTTTTAAGGTATTATTTTAATTGGAGAAATTGGTGGTGTTGAAGAAGAAAAAGCTGCAGAATACTTAAAGAAACATAATACAGTAAGTATAAATTACCTTGTAAAAAACTATATCAATAATTGTGCGGTAGCCACTTAATTTAAGCTATTTGAAATTCACTATATAATCGATTTGCTGTATGGAATGATGTAAAGGAATGTGAAAGAAAGGCAATTTATCGTCAAACTTTTCAGGCTGTTAAATTTGAGTACATTAAGTATTTTATAATGTGTTTTGTTTACTTTTAAATATTTAAATGTGGGATACTTGTACAGTATACCAACCTTGAAATTTGTATAGAAAAAAAAAAAGTTTCATAACTAATTATGATGTATGATGCTATCAGTATGTGATGTCATACTCTATATGCAGTTCTAATCATGATCCTTTTGCATGTAACTTAAATTATTTGCAAGTATACAAAAATATTTTTCAAATTAGATTATCGAAATATAAACAGAAATCCTTGAAACTTAAACTTCAAAAAGAAAACAAAAGTCATTTTTTTTTAATTCACTGAAAAGTGAGTTAAAAACTAAGTAAACAGTTTCAAAAATTTAAATAAGCTGCAGACCCATTCGTGTGCCCATGCTTTCCACTATTCATCATCGTAAATGCCTGTGATGGACAAATAATCATTGCCATTAGACCATCGATAATTGGAAGAGTTTCACATGGTCCAGCAAATCTTGATTTTTGTTGTACCAAGTGGACAGGAGAGCTTATATGTGCCTTTTATCGAAAGAAACCTTAGCAACTGGATGCACTGTGGAACAAACCCCCAGACTGGTGGTGGGAGTTTGGTGGTCTAGGGAATATTTTCTTAGAGAGCACTAGGACCTCCTCACACACACACACACACACAACCCTGTAGTAGGAACTCTCAGACCAAGTGCCACCCTTTATGGCAACTGTGCTTCCTGCTGGAGATGGCACCTGTCAACAAGGCAACACAACCTGTCATACTGTGAGCAAGGTGCAAGAATGGTTCTAAGAACTTAATGGGGAATTTTTTTTTAATAACATAGCCCCCAAATTCACCACACATGAATCTTATTGAATATTTGTTTGATGGCTTGGAGAAATGTTTACAAGCTGCATCACCCCAACCTCGTAATTTATGGGAACTGCAGGATCTCTTGTAGAGATAGTATTAAATGTCAACAACTGCCTGCCAAAATCTCATTGCATCTATGCCTCATTGGGTAAAGTCACTTTTGGCGACAAAAGAGGGACCCACATCATATTAGGTAGGTGGTTTTAATGTTTTGGCTTATCTGTATGTATGTCTGTATACAGGTTGTCCCAAAAAGATTGAAACACGCTTTAATTTTTTACCTGTTGGAGATAAGTGGGCAATGTAAGTTGCAAAAATATTGAAAGTAAGGTAGGAAATAAGACTACATTAATGAAATAGTCCTTCCATTAATTTTCAAAAGGTTACACTTTTTAAATTTTTATACGACCCCCTCAGACAAATTTGGTCAATCAGAAAATTTTTATTTTTAATGAGTGAAAATAGGGATCATATCATCATCAGTGAAAATAGGGATCATAAACAAATTGATGATGAAAATTGTTTAGATCAAAAATGTGTTAATATGTGTCAAAATTTTTATCAGAAATGCATCTAAATAAAGCATTATACAGACAGAGATCATATAAAGCAGTGGTACTCACTATGCGGTTGGGTATCCTGCATATTATCATCCAGTTTTATCTTTTTTATATGTCACAAATTTTCATTTCTAATTTGATATATGGTCCCATTCACAATGTTCAATTTTCAATTAAGTATAACTCGCTCAATTTTAAAGATACAGATATGCAGGGATTTTTTTTTTTAATGATCTTGTTGCATTAAAAATAAAAAATTTCTGATTGACACCAAATTTGTCTAAAGGAATCGTATAAAAATTTAAAAAGTGTAACTTTTTGAAAATTAATGGGAGGACTATTTCATTAACATAGTCTTATTTCCTACCTTACTTTCAACATTTTTCAATTTACATTGCCCACTTATCTCCAACAGGTAAAGAATTAAAGTGTGTTTCAATCTTTTTGGGGCACCCTGTATATATATATATGTATGATTGAGGAATTTTTATTTTACTTGTATTATATATACCTGAGATCATTAATAGAAAATGAAATGTGACATCAAAAATACTATACGACAAGCCGTCGAATATTTAAAAAAAAAATATGTATATATATATATATATTATATAATACAAATTAAAATTAAAATTTTTAATCGAAAACTATGCATAAACTACGGTAAGTACAAAAAAAACCCATCTCCAGCGTATCTGTTACAACATATAGTTATATATATGTATATATATAACTTTTATTATGAAATGAATTCATGAATCTTGACTTCATTTCACCATCAATCTTATAGATTGGAATTTGTTATCATCCTTGTTCCTTTCTGTTATTATATTGACATTTTTAGGAAACATATTATTCATTGTGGTAATGAGATTGAAATATATAAATATTTATCAAATTCAATGTTTTGAAACTTTCAATTGTGATCTCTTTTCATCCAGTTTAGTATCATTCTATATATTTGGGAACCAATAAAAAATGGATTCAAAAATATAACTCTAACTTTGAAGAAGTATTTGTTTCACAAAACATTTGATGTGGCCAGTTCACAGCTTGCCTTACAAATTCAAATTTGTTCACAAAATAATTTCTCACCCAAAGAATGTGATTGCACAGTTCATTTTGTATTGCATGTATTGCTGAGAGTCCACAACCATCTTTTTCCATCCATCTCCATCCTCCAAATATTACACAATAGGCAGACTATATATACTTGCTTATTTTCATGTTTTGTAAAATCTAAAAAGATTACATTAATTCTGTATGATGTGATGTAAATATGGTAAAACATATGCTTACATATGTGTCACATGTAAGACAAAAGAATCAGAAATATTTAGAACAGAAGCAGTTATCCTTACAAAAAACAAATAATAAGAATGAGGTTGATTATTCAAAAATAGAACTAAAGAAGAAGAAAAAATGTTTAGAAATATATAGATATCCAAGCATTGGCAAAATCTGCTCATGAACTAGTAGTAAAGGCTCAGTAATAAAACAATATCATTTTCATTACAGTCATCTAGTTTGCAATAAACTGTCAAAGAAAGCACAAGAAAAATGTGAGAAATAAGTTCATTAAAACAAACTGTTGTTATGGAGGTGGAAAGGGGGTCAGTTTACCTATGAAATGGGAAACAACAATCGTCTTGTGTTTTGGGATGTCATAGTCATATGTATGCAATGATGATGGATTTCTTTCGTAAACCTTTTTCAGTCTCTTTACCTCCATATTAAAATACTGCCATCTACCTAACCATAAAATTGCTGCTTTCAGTATGTTTGTCCATGTGTGCTGCTTTCAGTATGTTTGAATGTTTGCTCTACTATGGATTTGCTCAATTCTGAGATCAATTATTTAAAATCTGGTGCTGACAATTGTAGTTCCTCTCCCAGCATTGTTGATTGTGCAATTTAAAAATTTTCTAAACTTTCTTCTAAACCTGCTTCTGAAAAAGATTTCAACAACACTATCATTTAACCATTTTTTCCAAAAATCAGTCAGCAGATTGCTAAAATCCTTTAAAAAATTCAAATTCAGTATTGCATTTAACCCTTTCGGGACGGCGGCATTCCGGAGCTGTCGCGGCCCAAAAGACGAAGCGCTTCGCTTCCGAACTGGTCCCAAAGGACGGCGCATTTTTTGCGCTAAGCCTAACTCTAAAAAAAAATTCACTAAAAATCACCTATTCAACACAGAAATCTACTTTTTTCAGGAATAAAAGAAATATTTATGTTCTATTTGATGTATAATTTTCATACAAATCTGAATACAAAATACTCGTTAGTTGCTCCCATTCTTTTATCCGAAATAAACGAATAATTTCACTGCCTCTAAAACTCAAACAAAAAAAAAAATACTCTCTTATATTCCTATGATTCACCGACGAAATCATAACGCTGAAATAAAAATAAAAACCGAAACTCAATTATAAAATTGTTGATGCTACGAGAATTGCTCTGTTTGTTTATATTACAAAATGATTTTCACCGCTCCAAATGGAGAAATAATTCATTCGATCCTCTTCTGCCAAGGTCATGTCTCTGCAAAATACATTGGAGTTAGTTCCACGGACATGGAACGCCATCTAGTAGACAAATTAAAACGTTCCGCGTGGTTGCACTTATAGGTGCCACTATCCGCTTGCGGTAAATTTTCCTCCGGCCCGAGTGCATGCCGTTCGTCCTTGAATGCAAGTTCGCAGCTGGCACGTGGGTGTGCCGTTCGTCGCGAAAGGGTTAAACCTTCTAATAAACTCAGATTTTCTAATCTTAAAGGTCCTTCAGAAGTTTCTAATAGTTGGAGCATTTATTAGATCCTTTAGAAATTCTTCTTGCCAGTGTAGTCTTTTTTATGTTGATCATACTAAACATGTTTTAAAATTTCATATTAAAGAACATGAAAATTATGTCAAAAAATAGGAATTTAATAAATCTTCAATTGCTCAACATTGCTATCATTTTGACCACCATTTTGAATTTTCATCAGCAAGGATTATACAAAACTGCATGTGAATCTATGATCTTGACTCCTTTGAAGCCTTCTACGTTCAGAAAAATTCTAGTAATTTAGTTAATTACTTGGTCAGTACTACTTTTATTGTCCTTTTTGGCTCTTATGCATTGTTTTAATTTATTCTTTTAATCTTATTGGGTCTCATTTATTCTTGTCCGGACTTGACTCATCAGGATATTCCTTTGTGCTTTGGTGCACACCAAACCTGTGTGTTACTTCTCACTTCAAATTGGCTAGATTGTTCATCATTCTGCTTTCTGATTGACTCTCTTAAGTGAATCCAGGTCTTGAGTATAAAAACCCTATGTTTCT
This sequence comes from Amaurobius ferox, assembly GCA_951213105.1. Classification (NCBI taxonomy): domain Eukaryota; kingdom Metazoa; phylum Arthropoda; class Arachnida; order Araneae; family Amaurobiidae; genus Amaurobius; species Amaurobius ferox. Next base: position 16,723,211 of record OX578152.1, on the reverse strand, counting down.
TCTATTTGACCCATTTCATCTTTTTGACTTCGGGTTTGTTTGTTCTTACACTGAAGAAGGGAATCCAGCATATCCTCGAAACAGCTGTACGTTGCATTTTGTTTTATTTGTGCTTAAATATGTTACTCAAGTTTTCTTTATCCTTTGCACAAAGTGTTTTTACTTATTGATAAATTGTTTATATTTTTATTTATTGGGTTTGGCGATATAAGCACTCAAGGTGTTTACATTTTTTGTAATGCTCTGAGTACAGCTGAATACCCTGACTACAAATGTTATTTATATCAAAAAGTGTAAATAGATTGAGCCATTTTTGCATTATTAGCAGTCATGACAGACTTTTTTTTTTTTTCTCAAAGTGTTTACATTTTTTGTAACGCTCTGATTTCAACTGAATACCCTGGCTACAGATGCTATTTATGTCAAAAAGTGTAAATAGATTGAGCCATTTTTACATTGTAAGCAGTTGTGACAGTTTTTCTTTTTAATTTCTGTTGTTCTGCTGGTAGGTGGGTATGAAGGGGAAAAACTTATTGAAATATTACATCACAACCTTTTTGCTTGAAAAAATTTCACAAAAATCATTTGTGTGGTTAATGAGATGTTTCACTCTAAAGCATGTTTAAATTAGATGTTATTTCATTACATGTTAAAAAAAACTGATGTAACAGAATTTTTAATTACATGTTAAACGAAACTGGTATAACAGAATTGATGAGTAAGCATGCAACAGCAATCATTGTACTATTTGTTTTCATTGTAGGGTGCAAATGCCAAGCCTGTAGTTTCTTTCATTGCTGGTCTAACTGCTCCTGCTGGACGCCGAATGGGGCATGCTGGTGCTATAATTTCGGGGGGCAAAGGTGGTGCCAAGGAAAAGATCGAAGCTCTCACTTCAGCTGGAGTTATTGTAACTCGATCTCCTGCCCAAATGGGTTCTACGATTTTACAGGTATTAAACTTTTATATCTAATTTAAAAGGGTTAAATAATAGTTGAGTATATGTCAAAGTTACTTTAAAAATAACAGTAACTGTAAAGGTAGTCAAGGCTGTAAAAGTTATTTGTTACATTACAACACTCTTGTTTTACAAAATATTGGATATTTTCCTTTTTATATTCATAAGTTAACTTTTGCTTTTTGCATTTTGCCTGTATTTAAGTTTAATTTTTCTGCCATACAATACAGCTGAAATATCTGATCTTTAAGTTGGATTATTGCAGTGCAGGTATTTCTTAAATACTAAAAGAAGATGTATGTGTGTGTGTTGGAAAATCTAAGTGTCATACGTCCGTAAAATTTGTAAAAATACCAGTAACTCTATAGGTACTTAAGGCTGTAAAAATTAAACTTTCCACTATTTTTCTCTTTTTAATAAATTTGAAATTAGAATATAATACTCTTTCCAAACTTATTTTCTAAGCAGTAAATAGCTTTAAAAGAAGTCTTTGATCATTGATTTTTCTAACTTTGAAAAGGAAAATGGGGGGGGGGGGGGGGGGGGCAGATGTGATTATGTGTGCTTTATTTTGAAGAAAAATAATGGATTGGAACCAAAAGGGTACAGGTGACATTTTACTCATTCTCAGAAAAAAGTAGGTAAAATTTAAAAAGTCCTATTCTTTCAGCATTAAGTTTTCCAAAATGCATAAAAATATCTGAATATTTTGGCACGAATGTTTTGTCTGAATGTAACAGTCACTTTTATTCAATGTGGCATAGTCATTTTACTGTAGATAGACTTAACATGTATAATTAGGGACTTATCATTCTATAGTGTTTAAGGACTTTCCTAGAAACCCTGTATAATAATAAAGGAAGATGTCCATCTGTTTATCCATTCATCTGTTTGTATTGTCTGTAGCAAAAAAATCTTAAGTATCGTACGGCCATAAAATTTGTTACAGAGGATGACCACTTATTATTTCATGACTCAGGACAATGCACCCTGGCAAGAATATTTTTAATTTTCTAGTTTTTTATTTTATTTATGTTTCAGCATGATTTTGAATGATTTTCACATAAATGAGTTCCTTAGCAACCATACATATTATCTCAGAGTTTTCGTGTTAACAATATCAGAAAGATTGAAAAATTCTCTATTAAACAAACTTTGAATAGAATCCATATGATTAATAGTCAGGTTTTCCTGAATTTTGAAAAATATATACTTTTTATTTGTTGAAGACATAATCTCCCGAGATAACTGGGATATTCTTGCAAAGTTTCCACTTTGACACCGTGGGTGCAACCTTTTTTTTTTCTTTTGCTATTATAAGCAGGCATACTGTTAAAGCATTCTATAGTTTTTGAAAATTCGCTGTAAAATCTGGTGTGATTGTAATACCCAGGCAACACCGGGTACATTTTCTAAAATGTTCCAGCATTGCCTAGGATTTAAGATGAATATCTCTGATGAAAACTACACTGAAACTTGCAACGAAATGTTGAAAACCATAAAACATTTTTAACAATAAGCTTTCCTATAACAAAAATAAAATAAAACAATGTTGTTTGGGTGCACACACTGTGTTATGCCACGATATCTCTCTTAAATCCTGGGCAACAGCGGGTACATTTTCTAGTATATAAATAAAAAAATTATCAGAACACAATGTAAATTATTGTGCAAATAAATTGTACAACTTATTTGTGAAGTATTTAACATTTTATTTATTTATTGCATGTGTGCAAAGTCACATACTTTGTTTATATATAAATAGTTAATATTTTTCTTATTGCTTGTACCTTAAATGCTTCAAAAATGTAAAACTTTTTCTCTTACATAGCATGTGAAGCCCTGAATCATTCCTGAGTTCTTAGGACTGAAATATGTCAGCAATTGTCCTTGTCCTTCCTACAAAAGAAAAAGCATGTATTCAATTTCAAGACTTTTTTTTTTTACACTTTGCTGTCTTCATTGGCTTTTTATTTAATGAGAAATCTACTTTTCTAAAGTGAAAATATGTTGGTCACTTAAAAAGACTTTATAGTTTCTAAAATAAATTATTTACACCCTTCAGAATATAGTTTTTATTGTATTGCTTATTTACTTATTTATAATATACATATACTGTATAATATAATAATGTAATGTACATATACTGTAATCTTTAACTGCATTTTGCCTTGTTTGCACTTCCAATTCTGATTCTAATCAACTTGAAGCTAGTTTGGATGTATTCACACTTATCAAAGGACATTGAGGTGTGGAAGCCCCAGACCATCTGACTCACCTTAAGGTATGAGCATCTGTATAGGCGGTCGATTACATTGAGGTGTGAAAAGTCAACTGGGAACTAATGTTTTGGTTATTAATTTATTATCTTTTGTGTGTGTTTTTTATGTGTCCTATATTTCATTATGCTATCCAACCACAAATTTCTATAATTATAATTTTTCAAGATACAGACATAACATAATTGTAATGTCAAGACCCAATCCATAGGTTCATATTTTATTATTTATATTTTTGTCTTTTATATATTTTATTATACTATACAATCAAATTTCTTCATTTATAATTTTTTCAGAAATGTAGACATATCACAAGGTCCAAACTGGATTCAAATTTTTAATTCCTTTCTACAAAAGAAATGAATTTGTTCTTTTCTGTTATATCTGCTCATTTTGTTATATTGATTTGGTTAGAATCTATATTCGAAGTGCAATCGAGGTATTGAGGTTCATATGCATTAGGAGAAAAATGAGAAAACTCAGAAAAGTAAACAAATTTAAGTCTCCAGTGATTGGTTGAATTCTATATAAATCACCTAACAAGAGGTAATTTTAGCAAAGCAATTCCATTAACAGTTGTCACTATCTTCAGGTTTAAACTAAATACAATGCCGATCTTTTGTGGATTGAGTTTGCAAGATTTCTACAGTTTTCTTAATATGCATATATAAAAATAGCATTCAATTACTATAAGAACCTTGGGAAGAATTTTCAGGTGCAACTTCTGAAAATTCTTCCAGAAGTGTTGGATATGCTGAGGTTGCACTTTATTTTTGATATTCTTCAGCCACTCAATTACCAAATGCATTTGCTACATTTAAATTTATATATATATATATAAATTCAGAAATTCTAATACTTCTTAAAATGGAAACCGTACAAGGAAAATTGCCTTATAGGATCTTTTTCATTTTTTTTTTTTTCAACTTTATTTTCTAAGATATTGAATTGTCATCAATTTGGCATCATATTTGTTAATTTGGTGTTGTTTCCATTACTTTAGAACATTTAAAAAAGTCTCTAAAGTTATCAAAATTTTTGCCAAACATTCCAGACAGACAGATAGATAGACCTGGATCATAATATATATTATATGCACTCATGAAAGGAATTGTTTGTGCTCTCCATGGGAGTAGCTAAGTGCCTATGGTGTGTATGTGTACATCTCCATTCTATAGCAATTGTGCACAAAACTTTTTTTTTTTGCAAAAAAAAAAAAAATTGACGCATTGCCTAATTATTTTACATTTTTTAAGCAAATGTGCACTTGCAGAAATAATTCTTAACAACCCCAAAAGGGGAGTAGTGATCCATAATTTATAAACTGCTACTCTATTAAAATGGGTGATGGTTATTTTTCTATATGCATAAAGAAGGCGTTCAAGAAAGATGAAGCAGATTTTATTTTCTTTAGTATTGATGTTAGTCATGTAATTACAAAGTTTTTTAATACAGTTACAAAGTTTTATGAAAATAGTCTTAACACTGTAAGTGGTAGGTTGAAAAATTTTAAAAATCTAACTTTTAACATAGTCCCTGTAAATTTCCAATTAATAGAAAGTTTCTTACACCTTCAGTAGTTAAAATAAAAAATTCCAGATTTCTTCAAAATTTGCAGAAATCTTAAATTGTTCACTAAAAATAAAATGAGTTCCCTGATTTTTCTCCCTAAATTCATCCTCAAAAGTCTTAGATTTAATTCTGTTATAGGCTGATAAATTTTGCAACTCACCTAAGTCAGTAAATCTGTTTTTCAATATCTATATAAATGTCTGACTAGAATATAAAACTTTTCATTTTTAGCTAATGAAGGTATACAGAATATTCTACTAATTGAAACTTTTACTCTGTGCGGCCCTAGTAAAGAAATTAGATTTTGAATTTTTCCAGAAATATCACTTACAGTATGTTTTCATAAAATTATGCATCTAATTTTAACAAAACTTTGTAGTTGTAAGTATACATCTTGGATCAATATTTAAGAAAATGAAACCACCTGTTTTGAACACTATATAAATGATTTTTTGAATTGCATACTTTAATCTCATATAAATAAGTATATTACATAATCAAATGGTTTTGAATATGCTTTTTACAAAGTTCAACATTAGTAGTTTTTAGTCATATTTTGCATTTATAAATTTTATTTTGATGACTAAGATTTTACACAGTCATCATTTTGGCAACCTAACTTTTCTGCATTTATAATTCTTTTTTCACATGTATAATGCAAATTTCAAATAATCGCTTTTTTTTTTTTTTTTTTTTTTAAGCGCCAATGCTTACGTGGGATTATATGTGCATATGTAGTGGGTCGAAGGCAGGGTCACTAATAAAAAGCAATTCATTTTGTGAGCTACTGCTTCCAAGTAAACATTTTGGCAACTGAGTAGAAATGGTTAGGTGTCATTGATGCTTGACTTCCTGCTCCTAATTTCTAACTCTGACTTCTTAATTTTGTACCTTTTTATTATTTAGAGACATATTCTATTTCGCATCCTCGTTACTTTGGTTAGGTGGTGATGAGAAATGTGACGTTACATTTCTGATAATAAACATTATTTTGCTACTCACAAGAAACACATAAAACTGAAGAACTCTTTGGGATATGTCCAGATTGGTAATATAATTGACACTGTGGTTGAAATGAAGTTTCAGTAAAAATTTAGAAAAGTCCTTCACATAATTAATCTAAATAAATTCAATTACTCAAAACTACAGGATCTGAGATGATATAAAGTGGAACTTGTATAAATTAAAAGAAACAGAAGTTTTTTTTTTTTTTTTAATTAAACCTAGCTTTGAGTTATAAAAAATGTATGAACTCTATTTCAAAAAACTTTATATGATATTTTGCTTTACTTTAATTGTTTTAACTTCTATTTATGAATTTATGTCCTTTCATTAATGAAATTTAAAATAATTTGATTCAAGTTTCTCTTGGGCTTCTTCACAAACAAATTCTTTTCACAGCAAAAATTTCTTTTTACAACAAAAATTTCTATTATAAACAGAAGTCTTCTGTTTCATTGCAAGAAGACTCTGGTACCAGATCAACTTATTGATCAACTTTATCAGATGAGAATTATTCACATTTTCGACTTTTACTTCTGCAATAATTTTTGCAAATGTTATCTTACCACATACTCAAGGATCTGCAACCTTTTATTCTCAGCAACCACTGTGGCATAACAGAATTTTTTCCAGAAACCACCAAATGATATACATTTTTAACACTTTCCAGCATAGTTGAAAAGTGTTTATGACTTTGTTCATTATGTCTGTCCATTCACACGAAAACTACCAGAAGAAGGGCTTTAACAAAATGAAATTTTAGTATGTTGTTGAGACCGTCTGTTCGACATATGGGGATGTAAATAAATAATATCACCCAATTAGTTTTGGATTGAACTCGGGTTGAAAAAGTGAAATACATTGCACCCTATGGGACTTAAATTTTCAAACATTTTTTAAGCAAAGTTAAAATTCACAAATTGCTTCAAAAATTTTAGGAAATATTCAAATTATCCTATAAAATATATTAAAAAAATTTAGCAAAATATGTTCTGTAGTTCTTTAAATAAAAATTAAAATAATAATTACACCCATATTATATGAAGAGATCATGTGACCCACTTCAAAATAAAATATGTCATCCATCTTTTTGTCCCAGTGATTTGTAAAGTTCCTTTCAATTTATATTTACTTGCGATTTGTAAAGTTCCTTTCAATTTATATTTAGTATTGCATTCATCCTAAAACTGCTTTATTTTTGCATATTTTCTGTGCATCTATATTCTGTGCCAATGCAATTACAATATTTTTTAGTTTAAATGATCATCAAACTTTGATTATTTCTACAACGAAGCTTAATTTTAATGGATGCAGAATATAAGCAAGTAATTGTAAGGTGAGTTGTATAAGAATTGCTGATTTTTTTTCATGCAAAATTATTTAGCTCTAGAGTTGAATAAAAGTGATATAAATGAAATTTTCATTGCTTAAACTTAATTTTTTTCAATGAAGTTTTAAGTTTAATAAATTATTGTAGCACTGTGATAATTAAAAAAATATCACCGCTGAATGTATCGCATTTTAGAGATGTTTAAATAAAATTGCATTTCAGTTAGAAAGGGTTTCATAATCAATGCTTTATGCATGATTGATCTTGTTATTTTTATGGGAACACTATGGTGCTCGCAAGAAACAATTTACTGACCTCTGCTATACATAATATTTTCATCAATGGCAATAAATGCATCAAATGAACCTGTTACATTTTGACTTTCTGAAAGATTGAGCCATTTATCTGGACATTCTGTGTTGATGCTAATTATGAAGTATTCTCACCTGAACCTCTCCCCTACTTCACTTACCTCCAACCTAATTGAAATTGAAAAACACAGATTTAAAGCACACCAAACTTTACATTTATTCACAGAATTTTCAAAATATTTACAGTAATTTACAAGAGAATTTTTCCATAGCCATATTTTGCAGCACCTAGGTATCCTGGGGCATAGACAGCAGGGCCATGACCATAATATCCATGTCCAAGAACTCCGGAGTAGGCTACAGGAGCATGAGCAAGAGCTGGAGCAGCATATGCCAAAGGTGCATGACCAAGAAGTGGTGCTGAATAGGCCAATGGAGCTTTGACAACAGGTGCATAAGCTAGGGGTGCCTTAGCGTATGGAGCATAGACCAGAGGAGCCTTTGCATAAGGTAAGGGTGCCTTGGCATAGGCTAGGTGAGCTGGTAAATACCCAACAGCAGGAACAGCAGTGGCAGCCATCAAGGTGGCACACAAGAAAGCAATCTAAAAAATAAAAGAAGATTAAGATAGAATTTGTCATGCTATAGAATAGATGCTGGGATGGATAGTTCAGTAACAATGGATAGTTAAGTAAAGATAGTTAACAATGGATAGTTCAGTAAAGTAAGTTTTGAGTAAAAATACATTTCTTTAAATTATATTCCCATTAGTTACTATTAGACATAAAAGTTCATATTAAAATGAGTTCTGCTGTGTATGACATTGCAATAATCAAAGAGCTCGCCAGATCAGCCTTAGGCCATGTTTATTTCTGCCGATAGTAGGTGGTGTCAAAATAATACCCTAAATTATCACTGGTTAAAATTAAATATTTTAAAACATCCACTTTAAAATATTATAAATCATATAGGGAAAGTATTGGAATTGTGTCGAAAGGTGCAACTCAAATTTTCGACAGATCTACATGTTTCGAGCACCCTTGAATACAAAAAACTATTTTTAGCATGACGTATGTGTGTGTGTGTCTGTGTCTGAGCAATGTATGTATCCACTATAACTCAAAACCTAATTGACCAAATTTCATAAAATTTTAAAGGTAAGTCACTTGTGGTTTACCCTAGTACTAATTAGATTTTGGTACTATTTGGGGTAAAAGATCCTGCCTTTTTTTTCTCACAAAATTTAACTGTATCTACTCTAGGTAAAAAAAATCTGATGTGGGCAGCAGATGACTTTCCTTATATAATGCTATGAATTCACTACTTTTACAGTAAAAAAAAATAGATTATTTTTATAATAGATATTTATATTCTTTACAAGATATTGAATTTTCGTCAATTAGTCGTAATTTTCATTGATTTAGAGTCCTTTTTATCCATTTGGCGAGTTTTTCGTTAATTTAGCAACATTTTAAAAAGTCGCTAAGTTGGCGACATTCCGCCAAAATCTCGCCAAGCGTTGACAGAGAAATAAATTATTCTTAAGTAGATAAAAGACTATTTGCGTTCAAGTACAAAAGTATTACTCAAAGTATCTTTTTTCATGAATGGAACGAACTAGATCCACGAGAATGATGTCACCCAATTTATCGCATGGTATTACATATGAAAAGTGAACATGTTTCTCAATAGGAAATAATTTTTTTTTTTTATATGATTTTTTGAAAAATGTGCAATATCTCGAGAACGGTTCATGCTAGCGTTTTAAAATTTATGTCAATCGTTTTCTAATGAAAAATTACATACGAAATGTCTGCGTAACTTTATTAGAGGTTTTGATTTTTTGACGATTTTTTCAAAATTTCCCTCGAAAATTTAGGGGGTTCTGAACATTCGATTGCGTATAAAGACAATAGGCTTCCAGTATTCACAGATTGTAATTTTTGTACCAAATTTCATTTGAATTGGTCCATTGGTTTGTCAGTTATCGTCTCCACAGACTCACTGACACACACACATAGACATCACCTCAAAAATGTTTGATTCGTGATCAGGGATGCTTGAAACCTGTTCTCCCGTTGAAAACTCGAAAACGAATTTTCGACCCCGTCACAATACTTTCCTTATACATTATGTATATAAGGAAAGTAAAAACTAAAAGACCAAAATTTTATAGATAAGTTGTTTGTGGGTTACCACGGTAGTGGTTAAATTTTGGTACGATTAAAAATAAAAACTGTCTTATTTTGTGAAATGGCCCGCAGAAGTCGTCAAGATCAAAAATAAAACACTGCAAATGGGTCAATTAAATACATGTTTTATACGTAATATTTAACAACGAAAAGAATAAGGACAACCCTACTAAGATGGACCATTCTCGAGATGGAAGTTTTTAATTTGGGGGAACTGAAGACGTTTTTCCCTGCAGTGAAAAACTATTTAATGAAATTTCGTAAAAATTAGTAATTACGTCCTTTGAGGGTTATTCTGACACTGATTAGATTTTGGCATGATTCGGAAAAATATAATCGACCCTTTTTACTTTCCTTATATACATAATGTATAAGGAAAGTATTGTGACGGGGTCGAAAATTCGAAATCGAGTTTTCGACGGGAGAGCACGTTTCAAGCATCCCTGATCACGAATCAAACATTTTTGAAGTGATGTCTGTGTGTGTGTGTGTGAAAGTATGTGTGTGTGTGTCAGTGAGTCTGTGGAGACGATAACTGACGAACGAATGGACCGATTCGAATCAAATTTGGTACAAAAATCACAATCCGTAAACACTGGAAGTCTATTGTTTTTATACGCAATCGAATGTTCAGAACCCTCCTAAATTTTCGAATGAAATTTTGAAAAAATCGTTAAAAAATCAAAACCGCTAATAAAGTTACGCAAATAGACATTTCTTATGTAATTTTTTATTAGAAAACGATTGACATAAATTTTAGAACGCTAACATGAACCGTTCTCGAGATATTGTACATTTTTCAAAAAATTATCAAAAAGTCATAAAATAAAAAAAAATATTTCCTATTGAGAAACATGTTCACTTTTCATATGTAATACCATGCGATAAATTGAGTTACATCATTCTCGTGGATCTAGCTCGTTCCATTCATGAAAAAAGATACTTTGAATAATACTTTTGTATTTGAACGCCAATAGTCATTTATTTGCTGTAAGAATAACTTATTTCTTAGTGCATAACGCTTGGCGAGATTTTGGCGGAATGTCGCCAACTTGGCGACTTTTTTTAAATGTTGCCAAATTAACGAAAATCTCGCCAATTGGATAAATATGACGCTAAATCAATGAAAATGACGACTCATTGTCGAAAATTCAATATCTTGGAAAGAATATTAGTATCTACTATAAGAAAAACCTATTTTTACTTTCCCTGCAATACATGGTAATGTATAGGGAAAGTATTGGAATCATGCCGAAAATCACAACTCGAGTTTTCGACGGATCTACACGTTTCGAGACCTCTAGAATACGAAAAAACTATTTTTAGCGTGACGTCTGTGTGTGTGTCTGTCAGTGTGTCTGTGTGTCTGTCTGTGTGTCTGTGTGTCTGTCTGTGTGTCTGTCTGTCTGTCTGTGCAGATTTTGTATCCACTCTAGCTAAAAAACTAATGGTCCGAATTTTACAAAATTTGGTAGGTAAGTCACTTGTGGGCGGGGCTGGTGCTGATTAGTTTTGGGTACGATTCGGAATAAAAGAACCCGCTTTTTTTTTGCGAAATGGCCCGCAAAAGCTTGTATCCACTCTAACTGAAAAACTGATGGACCGAATTTCACAAAATTCGGTAGATGGGTTACGTATAGGTCATCCTAGTGCTGATTAGATTTTGGTACGATTCAGAAAAAAATAACCTGCCTTAATTTGCAAAATGGCCCGCAAAAATTGCCAAAATCTAAAATAAAAAGCTGGGTATACTCAAATATATCCATTAAATGCTGATTTAATACGTAATTTTTAACGATGAAAAGAATAAGACCAACCCCATTACACTAGGACTAGCCGTTCTCGAGATATTTTAATTTTTCGTAGTTTCCCTACGCCACCTTTGAAAATAAGTCCGGTTATCGAATGAGAACGAAAATTGATTTAAAAGTGAAATAAATTTAATTAAAATAAAGAGAACGTTAATATAAGTCTGCAGGGAAAGTCATGTGCTGCCCACATCAGATTTTTTTTACTGTAAAAGTATAAAATTCATTACATTATATAAGGAAAGTCATGTGTTGCCCACATCAGATTTTTACTTTCCTTATATACATAATGTATAAGGAAAGTATTGTGACGGGGTCGAAAATTCGAATTCGAGTTTTCGACGGGAGAGCACGTTTCAAGCATCCCTGATCACGAATCGAACATTTTTGAAGTGATATCTGTGTGTGTGTGTGAGAGAAAGTATGTGTGTGTGTGTGTGTCAGTGAGTCTGTGGAGACGATAACTAACGAACGAATGGACCGATTCGAACGAAATTTGGTACACGAATCACAATCCGTAAAGACTGGAAGCCTATTGTTTTTATACGCAATCGAATGTTAGAACCTCCCTAAATTTTCGAGTGAAATTTTGAAAAAATCGTCAAAAAATCAAAACCGCTAATGAAGTTACGCAAATAGACATTTCTTATGTAATTTTTCATTGGAAAACGATTGACATAACTTTCAGAACGCTAAAATAAACCGTTCTCGAGATATTGCACATTTTTCAAAAAAATATCAAAAAGTCATATAAAATAAAAAAAAATATTTCTTATTGAGAAACATGTTCACTTTTCATATGTAATACCATGCGATAAATTGGGTGACATAATTCTCGTGGATCTAGCTCGTTCCATTCATGAAAAAGGATACTTTGAGTAATACTTTTGTATTTGAACGCCAATAGTCATTTATCTGCTGTAAGAATAACTTATTTCTTCGTCCATAACGCTTGGCGAGATTTTAGCGACGAATTTGGTGGAATCTCGCCAACTTGGCGACTTTTTTAAATGTTGCTAAATTAACGAAAAACTCGCCAAATGGATAAAAATGACGCTAAATCAATGAAGACTCATTGATGATGACGACATGGAAAATGACGACCCATTGATAAAAATTCAATATCTTGGAAAGAATATAAATAACTACTATAAAAATAATCTATTTTTCTTTTACTGTAAAAGTAGTAAATTCATTGCATTATATAAGGAAAGTCATGTGTTGCCCACATCAGATTTTTTGTGAAATGGCCCATAAAGATCATGAAATAAATGACTAAAATTGCTGATATATATGAAATGCTTATTCTTCCTGTAATTTTTAACAGCACAGCGAATAAGACTGACCCTATGACTCTAGGATGAACTATTCTCGAGATATTTTAGTTTTTTGGAATTTTGAAGAGCTGAAGATTTTAAAGTGCATTAAGTTGCCAAATGAAACGAACATGCATTAAAACTACAAATTGGATATAATATCAGAAGTCCGTGTTATTTTCTGAAATTAAACACAATTTAATGTATCATGAAATAAAAAATTTGAATTTGTAGGGAAAGTCATGTGCTACCCACATCAGATATTTCCTTTACCTACAATACATGGCAATATATAGGGAAAATATTGGAATCGTGTCGAAAATTGCAACTCGAGTTTTTAACAGATCTGCACGTTTCGAGAACTCTAGAACACGAAAAAACTATTTTTAGCGTGACGTCTGTGTGTGTGTGGCTGTCTGTTCAGATTTTGTATCCACTCTAGCTGAAAAACTAGTTGACCGAATTTGTGTGTGTGCGGTATGTTTGTGCAATGTATGTACCTACTAACTCCAAAACTAATTGACCAAATTTCAGCAAATTTTATAGTTAAGTCACTTGTAGATTACCCTGATGCCGATTAGATTTTGGTACGATTCGGAATAAAAGAACCTGCCTTTTTTTTTTTTTGCGAAATGGCCAGTAAAAATTGCATGTATTCACTCTAGATAAATAATTAATTGACCAAATTTCATAAAATTTGGTAGATAAGTCCTTTGTGGATAAAATAACCTGCCTTTTGTTTTTACGAAATGACCCGCAAAAATCGTCAAAATCTAAAAGAAAAGGCTATGTATGTGTAAAATATAATTCAACTGCGAGCAAGAGTTTCCTTTGTTGTCCTATTTTTAGCGTGACGTCTGTGTGTGTGTGGCTGTCTGTTCAGATTTTGTATCCACTCTAGCTGAAAAACTAGTTGACCGAATTTGTGTGTGTGCGGTATGTTTGTGCAATGTATGTACCTACTAACTCCAAAACTAATTGACCAAATTTCAGCAAATTTTATAGTTAAGTCACTTGTAGATTACCCTGATGCCGATTAGATTTTGGTACGATTCGGAATAAAAGAACCTGCCTTTTTTTTTTTTGCGAAATGGTCAGTAAAAATTGCATGTATTCACTCTAGATAAATAATTAATTGACCAAATTTCATAAAATTTGGTAGATAAGTCCTTTGTGGATAAAATAACCTGCCTTTTGTTTTTACGAAATGACCCGCAAAAATCGTCAAAATCTAAAAGAAAAGGCTATGTATGTGTAAAATATAATTCAACTGCGAGCAAGAGTTTCCTTTGTTGTCCTATTTTTAGCGTGACGTCTGTGTGTGTGTGGCTGTCTGTTCAGATTTTGTATCCACTCTAGCTGAAAAACTAGTTGACCGAATTTGTGTGTGTGCGGTATGTTTGTGCAATGTATGTACCTACTAACTCCAAAACTAATTGACCAAATTTCAGCAAATTTTATAGTTAAGTCACTTGTAGATTACCCTGATGCCGATTAGATTTTGGTACGATTCGGAATAAAAGAACCTGCCTTTTTTTTTTTTTGCGAAATGGCCAGTAAAAATTGCATGTATTCACTCTAGATAAATAATTAATTGACCAAATTTCATAAAATTTGGTAGATAAGTTCTTTGTGGATAAAATAACCTGCCTTTTGTTTTTACGAAATGACCCGCAAAAATCGTCAAAATCTAAAATAAAAGGCTATGTATGCTTAAAATATAATTCCACTGCGAGTCAAGAGTTTCCTTTGTTGTAAGTATGGGTCGGATCAAACTCAAACCGTGCAGGTAGGTCTCTACTCTAGGCCAGCGGTTCACAAAGTTAAGATACGTGACAAACTGTGTGTGTGTGGGGGGGGGGGGAGAGATCCACGAATTGTTTTTAATTAGAAGTTATTTCAAAGTCTCCCAAAATCAATCAGTTAAAAGTTCAGTATTATTTAAAATCTAAAGGAAAGCGTTTGAATGCTAAACTCACTTATTTGAAATAAAATATAAGTTGAAAAATAGATTGGAAGTTGAGAATCAGACTTCAGTTCCCCCCCCCCCCATTCCCTAAAATATTTAAAATCTGGGGCCATGGACCCATACTCTAGTGCAGGGGTGCACAACCTTTCAGCACCTGCGGGCCAATTTCATATGGACTAAGCAACGGCGGGCCGCAAGGAGGGGGGGGGGGGGGGGGTAACCACCCAGCAATATATTTTTAGCAAATACCGAAACAAAAAATTAGAAGTGAAAATTAAAAACAAATACAGAAATGAACAAAACAACTCACTTCAAAAACGTACAGACATCGCTAAAATCCTTTTATTTTTTGTAGAGCTAGTGGGAAATTTGACATTGTTCGGTTTTCATTATTCTTTCAATGTCTGGTTCAATGTTGGATACAGCGATCCGTAAGTTTCCAGCCAAGTGTTCATCAGTTAGACGAGAACGACCTCTTGATTTCACTTGTTTCGTTAATGAAAATGATTGTTCACAGGTGCTCCCGAAGTAGGTGCTTCCGAATAATGTTATCGATATTTGAACGTGAATTTTCAATTTTTCCATTTCATAAGACAAGTAATTTCTGTAAAATGCTAACAAAGAAACTTCGGAAAATTTAGCTTTCATTTCGGAGTTACTCTGAATTTCGATAAGCTCCATTTGAAAATTAACGGGCGCTGTTTCAATATTTGTCACGAATGGTATTGCAAACACTTCCAAAGATTTCTCAAGTTTTCTGATATATTGAAATCGACGACTGAACTCATTTTGCAGATTTTCTGCTAGTCTTAAAGAAAATTTGGCATAAAATGTTTTTTTGTAAAATGTTATGATGCAGATGTTTTTTTTTTTTTTTTTTTTTTTTTGCGAAAGTCTTGGAATTTTTTTTATGTGTTCGCCAAGCTGAGGGTGGCGGCGGGCCGCACACGATTAGGCCGCGGGTTGTGCACGACTGCTCTAGTGGTATCCGTCGCCCCTCCATGGGCAGCCCTGATGACTTGATAATGAACTTTTCATTAATTGAACCAAACATTATTATTCTGATTTCCAAAACGCAACATCATTGTTCACATTAAACTGTGTTGATTATTATTAGTAACGTAAGTTTTTCAATGTTCATATTTAGATACATTTTTAAGCAGATTTCCTGAACTGGTAATTCTTAATTTCTTATATTCCTAAAAGTTGTTGTTCCTTACTACAAACTAAATGCTTATTTTATTACATCTAACTTTCATTTATATATAGGATTTTACGGCATATTTCAAATTATAATGACAAGGGGTCCGAATTTTTACTGTCTCATACTGTTATAGTATACAGAAAGTATAGTTTTCTCACGAAAATTTCCGATTTCGAGATTTTGATGCCAAAATAGGTCTTTAAGACCTCCTGAACACATTTTGACTGTTTTTAGAGTGATGTCCGTCTGTCTGTCTGGGATCGATTTCTTGTGTACACGATTAGCTGCCATAAATATAAATGGATATTCATGAAACTTTATATCCGGCTTTGTTATCAAAATAACTAGAACTAGATAGAATTTTTTTAAATTCGAGTAAAAACTTCGAAATTTTATATTTCCTTAACATGGGAACTTAGAACAGAATTTGATACAATTATGGATAAACGTAAAAGGGGGTTATTTATGGCTCAGTAATCACAAAAGTTAACAGTTTCAGTCATTGTAGTGACAAAAAATCTGATGTGGGCAGCACATGCCTTTCCCTGCAGACTCAAATTCATATTTTCTTTATTTCTTTAATAATTCATTAGATTGAGTTTAATTGAACCGAATAACACTAAATTTGCATTTTTAATTCAATTTTAGTTTTTATTTGGTAATTGAACATTTTCCCGAAATCGGCGTAACAAAAATGCAAGAAATCTCAAGATATTTAAAAACAGTTAGTCCTAAAGTATAATGGAGTGTGCTATATTATTTTCCTCTTCAAAAATTGCGTATAAAACAAGAATTTAATTGATACATTTGAGCATACACTACTTAGTTTTTTTTTTTTTTTTTTTAGTATAATGGAGTGTGCTATATTATTTTCCTCTTCAAAAATTGCGTATAAAACAAGAATTTAATTGATACATTTGAGCATACACTACTTAGTTTTTTTTTTTTTTTTTTTTTTAGTATAATGGAGTGTGCTATATTATTTTCCTCTTCAAAAATTGCGTATAAACAAGAATTTAATTGATACATTTGAGCATACACTACTTAGTTTTTTTTTTGTTTTTGTTTTTTTTTAATTTTGGCGATTTTAGGGGCCAGTGCGCAAAACAAGGCAGGTTGTTCTTTTCCGAATCGTACTAAAATCTAATCAGCACCAGAGTATCCCACAAATAGCTATCTACCAAATTTTGTGAAATTTAGTCAATTAGTATTTTAGCTAGAGCGGATAAATGAAATTTTTACGGGCCATTTTGCAAAAAAAGGCGGGTTCTGTTTTTAGGAATCGTACCAAAAACTAATCAGCACCAGGGTCACATCCAAGTGACTTACCTACCAAATTTTATGAAATTCGGTCCATTAGTTTTTGAGTTAGAGTGGATACATACATTGAACAGACACACACACAGACGTTACGCTAAAAATAATTTTTTCTTATTCTAGAAGTCTCGAAACGTGTAGATCCGGCGAAACCTCGAGTTGCGATTTTCGACATGATTCCAATACTTTTTCTATTCATTACCATGTATTGCAGGGAAAGTAATAGCCGGATACAATACCGCTCCTGCCATCATTACCCCCTCGGGGGAAAGTTTATTTTATTTTATTTTATTTTATTCAATTTACGTAGCAACTACAGATGAAATCCAGTTACAGTAGCCACACAAGAAATTAAAAAGTACAGAACATGGGGTACAAGAATACTAAGTAGTAAACATGTCAAGCGCATTGAAACAGGCTTTTTTAAAACAGGCAGGAGTCAAGTTAAAAAATCTGATGTGGGCAGCACATGACTTTCCCTGCAGACTTATATTAACGTTCTCTTTATTTTAACTAAATTTATTTCACTTTTAATTCAATTTTCGTTCTCATTCGGTAACCGGGCTTATTTTCAAAGGTAGCGTAGGGAAAGTACGAAAAACTAAAATATCTCGAGAACGGCTAGTCCTAGTGTAATGGGGTTGGTCTTATTCTTTTCGTCGTTAAAAATTACGTATTAAATCAGCATTTAATGGATATATTTGAGTATACCCAGTTCTTTAATTTAGATTTGGACGTTTTTTGCGGGCCATTTTGCAAAAAAAGGCAGGTCATTTTTTTCCGAATCGTACCAAAATCTAATCAGCACCAAGGTAATCCACAAGTGACTCATCTACCGAATTTTGTGAAATTCGGTCCATCAGTTTTTCAGTTAGAGTGGATACAAGCTTTTGCGGGCCATTTCGCAAAAAAAAGGCGGGTTCTTTTGTTCCGAATCGTACCCAAAACTAATCAGCACCAGACTCGCTCACAAGTAACTTACCTACCAAATTTTGTGAAATTCGGTCCATTATAGTTTTTTAGTTAGAGTGGATACAAAATCTGCACAGACAGACACACAGACGTCACGCTAAAAATAGTTTTTTCGTATTCTAGAGGTCTCGAAACGTGTAGATCCGTCGAAAACTCGAGTTGTGATTTTCGGCATGATTCCAATACTTTCCCTATACATTACCATGTATTGCAGGGAAAGTAATATATCAATATAAGCACAATAGGTATTATATAGATCAACAAATTTATAGATACAATAGCATTTAATGTAGTTGTGTTTAACAGTAGTATTGTGAAAAAGAGTTTTTCCCTGGTATTATTGACAGATATGTGAAATTCCAGGCAAGAAAGTAAAATAGGACAATCAATAGTATTATTTAAAATCTTATAATAAAACAAGAGGCAGGACCAGCTTCTTCTTTATTTAAGAGACATTAAACTATATTTCTGTCTGAGTTCCCTTGTATGCATATCATAAGGATAATAGCCAGTCAATCTGTAATCAATAGTACGTAATAGTTTATTTTGCACGATTTCTATCCGTTGAGAATGCAGATTGTAAACAGGGTCCCAAATCATTGCACAATATTCCAAAATTGGTTTAACAAGGGTATTATAAATACAAATAATCGTATCACAGAACTAGCAAAAACACGAAATCGTCTTAAGGTGAAACCAAGTCTTTGGTAGGCTCTTTTAATAATATTATCGATATGTCTCTGAAAGTTAAAAATATCATCGAAAGTGACAGCACCCCCGAGGGTGTACAGTATCAAACTTTATCAATCGAAATATTTTTTCAAGCCCTTTAGAATGAAGGGTAATATGCTATAATTGTGATCATTTGGAACAACGATAAAGATTTTTTTAAATTTTTCTTGTAAAAAAAATGGGGGGGGGGGGGGGGGGGAGTATGCTTAAAAATTAATTCTGGTATGAGAAAGTCGAGTTGAGCCACTCTCCAGTTAATGTTTTCCGCAAACTTGCAACATATAGCAAATTCTCTTGCTGCCATTGCGATTATCGATCTATTCCGTGCTGAAGAGCGTAAAACCGCAGATACTGGTCACAGCACTGGGAACGCGATTAGGTGAAACATAACATTTTTAGGGGCTTTGAATAAATATAATAATAAAATATTCACTCACTTGAGCAATCATATTGGAGAGTGTTAGCGGCTTCGATATGAAAAACTACTGATGATACTCCCCGCCAGTCCGCAATTTTTATATACAGATTTCTGCAAGGCCATCGGGGAAAATTGGGGGCACATAGAATAGACTCTTTGAAACCTACGACATAAGCTCGCTTTCTTCTATGGTGACTGCTGTATCTATGTCCTTCGTTTTGGTTCAAAACCGGAATAAGGTACGGAGAAAATCATGCGTTCATTATGATCATTTTGATCCCTTGCCATTTTCAATAATCTTCGAAGGACGTGGGATAATATGGAAAGAAACTCCCCTTCAACAAAATGGATAAGAAGCTGTAAAAATTGGGAGTGTCCGAGTATTGTTGATGGGATGGCCTTCGGAGCAACCTGTTAGTGTTCGAAACTGAAGCCTTCCGCGATTACTTCTTTTTTTCTTGAACAGAGGTTAAAGCTTACGAAGGCCGAAATGTCCATTTGTGTAGTAGTAAACCTCCGTACTATTAATGATATATGTAATAGGGGATATATATAAAAAAAAATCGTTTTTACTTTCCCAGCAATACATGGTAATGTATAGGGAAAGTATTAAAATCATGTCGAAAATTGCAACTCGAGTTTTCGACGGATCTACACGTTGCGAGACCTCTAGAATACGAAAATACTATTTTTAGCCTGACGTGTGTCTGTGCAATGTATATATCCACTTTAACTCATAAACTAATGGACCGAATTTCATAAAATTTGGTAGGTAAGTCACTTGGATATGACCCTGGTGCTGATTAGTTTTGGGTAGGATTCGTAAAAGCAGAACCCGCCTTTTTTGCGAAATGGCCAGTAAAAATTTCATGTACCTATCCACTTTGCTAAAATACTAATTGACCAAATTTTACAAAATTTGGTAGATAAGTTACTTGTTAGATACTCTGGTGCTGATTAGATTTTGGTACGATTCGAAAAGTAACAACCTGCTTTTTTTACGAAATGGCCCGCAAAAATTTCATGTATCCTCCCTAGCTAAAATACTAATTGACAAAATTTCACAAAATTTGGTAGATAACTTACTTGTGGAATACTCTGGTGCTGATTAAATTTTGGTACGATTCGATAAAGAACAACCTGCCTTTTTTTACGAAATGGTCCGAAAAAATCGCCAAAATCTAAAAAAAAAAAAGAAGACTATGTTTGCTCAATTAAATTCTTGTTTTATACGCAATTTTTGGCAAGGAAAAGAAAATAATACACTCAATTATACTTTAGGACTAACCGTTCTCAAGATATTTGAGATTTCTTACGTGTTTGTTACGACGATTTCGGAAAAATGTCCAATTACGAAACAGAAACATAAATTAAATTAAAAATGCAAATTTAGTGTTATTTGGTGCAATTAAACTCTATTAAATCTAATGAATTATTAAAACCGCAACTTTATTAAATCTAATGAATTATTAAAAACATAAAGAAAATATGAATTTGAGTCTGCAGGGAAAGTCATGTGCTGCCCACATCAGATTTTTACTTTCCCTGCAATACATGGTAATGTATAGGGAAAGTATTGAAATCATGCCGAAAATCGCAACTCGAGTTTTCGACGGATCTACACTTTTCGAGATCTCTAGAATACGAAAAAACTATTTTTAGCGTGACGTCTGTGTGTGTGTGTGTCTGTCTGTCTGTCTGTCTGTGCAGATTTTGTATCCACTCAAACTAAAACACTAATGGACCGAATTTCATAAAATTTGGTATGTAAGTCACTTGCGGACGAATCCGGTGCTGATTAGTTTTGGGTACGATTCGGGATAAAGGAACTCACCTTTTTTTTTATTATTATTATTATTTTGCGAAATGGCCCGCAGAAGCTTGTACCCACTCTAGATGAATAACTAATGTACCGAATTTCACAAAATTCGGTAGAAAAGTCACTTGTGGGACACCCTGGTGTTGATTAGATTTTGGTACGATTCGGAAAAAAATAACCTGCCTTTTTTTGCGAAATAGCCAGCAAAAATCGCCAAAATCTAAATTAAAAAAACTACGTATGTTCAAATATATCCATTAAATGCTTGTTTAATACGTAATTTTTAACGAAGAAAAAAATAAGGCCAACCCCATTACACATTACACTTGGACTAGCCGTTCCCGATATTTTAGATTTTTCGTATTTTCTCTTCGTCACCTTTGAAAATAAGTCCAGTTATCAAATGAGAACGAAAATTGAATTAAAAGTGAATTAAATTTAATTAAAATAAAGAGAACGTGAATATAAGTCTGCGGAGAAAGTCATGTGCTGCTATATCAGATTTTCTTTACTTGTTTGTTTAAACGAAAACGAAGGATAGTTCTCTGTTTTCAGAGTTGAATGGGCTACCGCGCCCTCAATCTGTTTTCAGAGTGTCGAAATTCAATAGAAAAAAAATCTGAGTGTGAGGCTCCATTTGACTTTCTCATACAATCCTATTCCTTATTATTTAAGTCCACTTGTGTCGTAATCAGTATCAGAATTTAAATAATCTGATGTGGACAGCATATGACTTTCCCTGCAGACTCTTTATTTCTTCAATAATTCATTAAATTGAGTTTCACTGCACAAAATAACAGCCAACATTATTTTAAATGACACTGAATTTGCACTTTTCATTGAATTTTCGTTTTCATTTGGCAACTGGACTTATTTTCAAAGTTGCGTAGCGAAAATGCGAAACAACTAAAATATCTCGAGAACGACTAGTCCTAGAGTAATGGGGTTAGTCTTATTCTTTTCGTCGTCAAAAATTACGCATAAAATAAGCATTTAATTGATACATTTGAGCTTACGTAGTCTTTTATTTTTGAGATTTAACAATTTTTGCTGGCCATTTCGAAAAAAATGCAGGTTCTTTTCTTTTCCAAATAGTACCAAAATCTAATCAGCATTAGATTAACCTACAAGTTATTTAATTATTAAATTTTGTGAAATTTGGTCTATTAGATTTTTAGCTAAAGTGGATACAGGCAATTTTTGCTGGCCATCTCGCAATAAAAGGCAGTTTCTTTTATACCGAATCGTACCAAAATCTAATTAGCACCAGAGTCACTCACAAGGAACTTACCAAATTTTATGAAATTCGGTTCATTAGTTTTTCAGTTAGAGTGGATATAAAATCTGCATAGACACACAGACGTCATGCTAAAAATAGTTTTTCGTATTCTAGAGATCCCAAAACGTGTAAACCCCAAAAACTCGAGTTGCGATTTTCGGTATGATTCTAATACTTCCTCTATACATTACCATGTATTGCATGCAGGGAAAGTAAAAATATCATTTTACCAGTTTACGTTCGCAAGTTATTTTTCTGAATGTTGAAAATAATTGTTAATATTTTTACTTTCCTTATATACATAATGTATAAGGAAAGTATTGTGACGGAGTCGAAAACTCGAATTCGAGTTTTCGACGGGAGAGCACGTTTTAAACATCCCTGATCACGAATCGAACATTTTTGATGTGATATCTGTGTGCTGTGTGTGTGTGTGTGGAGACGATATCTCACGAACGAATGGAACGATTCGAATGAAATTTGGTACAAAAATCACAATCTATGAATGCTGGAAGCCTATTGTTTTAAAACACAATTGAATGTTCAGAACCCCACTAAATTTTCGAGTGAAATTTTGAAAAAATCATCAAAAAATCAAAACCTTTAATAAAGTTACGCAAATAGACATTTCTTATATAATGTTTCCTTAGAAAACGATTGACATAAACTTTAGAACGCTAGCATGAACCGTTCTCGAGATATTGCACACTTTTCAAATAAATTTATAAAACAAAATCCCATAAATTAAAAAAAATATTAACTGTTGAGAAACATATTTACTTTTCATATGTAGTATCATGCGATAAATTTGGTGACATCATTCTCGTGGATCTAACTCGTTCCATTCACGAGAAAATATACTTTGAGTAATACTTTTGTATTTGAACGTCAATAGTAATTTATCCGCTGTACGAATAACTTATTTCTCCGTCCATAACGCTTGGCGATATTTTGGCGACGAATTTAGCGGAATGTCGCCAACTTAGCGACATTTTTAAATGTTGCCAAATTAACGAAAATCTCGCCAAATGTATAAAAATGACGCTAAATCAATGAAAATGACGACAATTGAAGAAAATTCAATATCTTGGAAAGAATATTAGTATCTACTATAAGAATAACATTTTTTTTTAAACTGTAAAAGTAGTAAATTCATTGTATTATATAAGGAAAGTCATGTGTTGCCCACATCAGATTTTTTTTAAAATTAACAATAAGTTTATTACGCTGATGAATAATATATGTTTGATTAATCTGTATTAATATGTTATTTTAATACCTTTTATATCCACTGTATAATCTGAAAATTGAATTATGAACAAGCGAAACTAAGGGCTCCATTTCGCCAGCCCCCCCACCTCGGAATTTCAAAATTTCAATGATGCCATTCGTTTGTACTACGTTTGTACCGGATTGTACCGTCAAAATTTTCGTTTGTACCACTTCCGGAACGGGGTTATTCCCATTTCAAAGTGGGGGGGCTGGCGAAACGGCAGCCCCCCCACCTCGGAATTTCAAAATTTCAATGATGCCATTCGTTTGTACTACGTTTGTACCGGATTGTACCGTCAAAATTTTCGTTTGTACCACTTCCGGAACGGGGTTATTCTCATTTCAAAGTGGGGGGGCTGGCGAAACGGCAGCCCCCCCACCTCGGAATTTCAAAATTTCGTCGATGCCATTCGTTTGTACTACGTTTGTACCGGTTTGTACCGTAAAAATTTTCGTTTGTACCACTTCCGGTACGGCGTAATTTTAATTTTAAAATGGGTGACCTTGAGCTCCGACAAACCCAACCTCGAAATTTCAAAATTTCGTCGATGCCATTCGTTTGTATTACGTTTGTACCGGTTTGTACCGTAAAAATTTTCGTTTGTACCACTTCCGGTACGGCGTAATTTTAATTTAAAAGTGGGTGACCTTGAGCTCCGGCAACCCCCCCACGTCGGAATTTCAAAATTTCGTCGATGCCATTCGTTTGTACTACGTTTGTACTGGTTTGTACCGTAAAAATTTTCGTTTGTACCACTTCCGGTACGGCATAATTTTCATTTAAATGTGGGTGACCTTGAGCTCCGGCAACCCCCCACTTCGAAATTTCAAAATTTCGTCGATGCCATTCGTTTGTATTACGTTTGTACCGGTTTGTACCGTAAAAATTTTCGTTTGTACCACTTCCGGTACGGCGTAATTTTTATTTAAAAGTGAGTGACCTTCAGCTCCAGCAACCCCCCACCTCGAAATTTCAAAATTTCGTCGATGCCGTTCGTTTGTACTACGTTTGTACCGGTTTGTACCGAAAAAATTTTCGTTTGTACCACTTCCGGTACGGCGTAATTTTTATTTAAAAATCGGTCACCTTGAGCTTCGGCAACCCCCCCACCTCGAAATTTCAAAATTTCGTCGATGCCATTCGTTTGTACTACATTTGTACTGGTTTGTACCGTAAAAATTTTCGTTTGTACCACTTCCGGTATGGCGTAATTTCTATTTAAAAGTTGGTGACCTTGAGCTCCGGTAACCCCCCACCTCGAAATTTCAAAATTTCGTCGATGCCATTCGTTTGTATAACGTTTGTACTGGTTTGTACCGTAAAAATTTTCGCTTGTACCACTTCCGGTACGGCGTAATTTTTATTTAAAAGTCGGTCACCTTGTGTTTCGGCAAGCCCCCACCTCGAAATTTCAGAATTTAGTTGATGATTCCATTCATTTGTGGGACGTTTGTACCGGATTGTACCAAAAAATGTTCGTTTGTACCACTTCCGGTACGGCGTTATTCTCATTTCAAAGTGAGGGGGGAGAAACATCAGCCCCCACCTAAGAATTTGAAAATTTCGTCAATGCCATTCGTTTGTACTACGTTTGTACCGGATTGTACTACCGTAAATATATTCGTTTGTACCACTTCCGGTACGGTGTTGTTCTCATTTCAAAGTGGGCTTGCTTTAGAAACGGCAGTCCCGTTCACCTAGGAATTTCAAAATTTCGTCGATGCCATTGGTTTGTACTACGTTTGTACCAAATGGTACCGTAAAAATTTTCGTTTGTACCACTTCCGGTATGGCGTAATTTCTATTTAAAAGTTGGTGACCTTGAGCTCCGGTAACCCCCCACCTCGAAATTTCAAAATTTCGTCGATGCCATTCGTTTGTATAACGTTTGTACTGGTTTGTACCGTAAAAATTTTCGCTTGTACCACTTCCGGTACGGCGTAATTTTTATTTAAAAGTCGGTCACCTTGAGTTTCGGCAAGCCCCCACCTCGAAATTTCAGAATTTAGTTGATGATTCCATTCATTTGTGGGACGTTTGTACCGGATTGTACCAAAAAATGTTCGTTTGTACCACTTCCGGTACGGCGTTATTCTCATTTCAAAGTGAGGGGGGAGAAACATCAGCCCCCACCTAAGAATTTGAAAATTTCGTCAATGCCATTCGTTTGTACTACGTTTGTACCGGATTGTACTACCGTAAATATATTCGTTTGTACCACTTCCGGTACGGTGTTGTTCTCATTTCAAAGTGGGCTTGCTTTAGAAACGGCAGTCCCGTTCACCTAGGAATTTCAAAATTTCGTCGATGCCATTGGTTTGTACTACGTTTGTACCAAATGGTACCGTAAAAATTTTCGTTTGTACCACTTCCGGTATGGCGTAATTTCTATTTAAAAGTTGGTGACCTTGAGCTCCGGTAACCCCCCACCTCGAAATTTCAAAATTTCGTCGATGCCATTCGTTTGTATAACGTTTGTACTGGTTTGTACCGTAAAAATTTTCGCTTGTACCACTTCCGGTACGGCGTAATTTTTATTTAAAAGTCGGTCACCTTGAGTTTCGGCAAGCCCCCACCTCGAAATTTCAGAATTTAGTTGATGATTCCATTCATTTGTGGGACGTTTGTACCGGATTGTACCAAAAAATGTTCGTTTGTACCACTTCCGGTACGGCGTTATTCTCATTTCAAAGTGAGGGGGGAGAAACATCAGCCCCCACCTAAGAATTTGAAAATTTCGTCAATGCCATTCGTTTGTACTACGTTTGTACCGGATTGTACTACCGTAAATATATTCGTTTGTACCACTTCCGGTACGGTGTTGTTCTCATTTCAAAGTGGGCTTGCTTTAGAAACGGCAGTCCCGTTCACCTAGGAATTTCAAAATTTCGTCGATGCCATTGGTTTGTACTACGTTTGTACCAAATGGTACCGTAAAAATTTTCATTTGTACCACTTCCGGTACAGCGTAATTTTTATATAAATGTGGGTGTCCTTGAGCATCGGCAACCCCCCCACCTCGTAATTTTAAAATTTCGTCGATGCCATTGGTTTGTACTACGTTTGTACCGGATTGTACCGCAAAAATTTTCGTGTGTACTACTTCCGGTACGGCGTAATATTCATTTCAAAGTGGAGGCTGGAAAAATGGCAGCTTTGACCTCGGAATTTTCATATTTCAGTGACGTCGTTCGCATGTACTTCATTTGCATGGAATGTACCGCTAAAATTTTCATTTATACCGTTTCCTATATATAGTTGTTCCCATTTCAAAGTGGGAGACTCCATTTCGCCCCTTCTCAGTTCCGAATTTCCAATATGCATCAAATAATTAAAGAACATGCTTTTATGACAATAAAATTTATATATGTATTAAAACATACAAATACAAATAAATATATTTTTACAAATCAGCACATTTATTCAGTACATTATTCAAATATTTTGCTTAAGCCGACGCAGTGGTCGAGTGGTCAAGGCGAGTGTTTCCACAGCAATCGCTCGACCGCCGCGTTGTGGGTTCGAGTCCCACGTAAAACATGGATGTTTGTGTTGCGGGCGTAGTGTGTTCCGCCCCCCCTCTGGTGCGCCTGGGGCAACGTCTTAGGACGGCTAAATGGTTCACGTTCTGGCCGCTGACGAAAGGCGAATGACGAAAGTCAAGTGCCTGGCCATTAATATATATATATATATATATATATATTTTGCTTAACATATATTTATACAAATATTCAACTCAATTTACATTTATATAAATATTTAGTTTAATTTACATTTTCACAAATATTTAACTCAATTGACATTTATATAAATATTTAGCTCAATTTGCACTTATACAAAGTAGCACTTATACATACTAATACGAATATGTAGCACATGTACATTGAAAAATTTGAAGATATATTTCGGTACTTGTGAGTATTTAAAATAGGTTTCAGGAAATAAAGTATTTAAAATATTGATTAATTAAAAAATGTTATGTACCCAACACAATTGAGTATAATATAGTTTTAAAAGTAAAGTAGGAATTAGCTATCATGGATGTGAGAATTTGGTTGCAAATCATTTTAAGTGCATTCATTTAATTTTATTTATATAAAAATTAGCGAAATTATTTTGCAGAAGTACTGCTTTTACTGTCCTGCATATTAGTTTCCCTATAGAGTATAGGGAACTTATTTAACTGGGGCAAGTTTTCAACGGAAGAACACGTTTCAAGCATCCTAGAACAAGAACCGAACGTTTATGAAGTCATTTCTGTATGTGTTAGCACGTGTGAATACACGCTAATATACTGTTACGACGTATTCTCTGGAATCGTGGGTGTGCGTCCAGGATACAAGAAAGAATCCAAATTTCTGGATAACTAACACGTTTATAAGCACAACATAAACAGGAATAAGATACAGCAAATGGTTCGATAACTATCTCACAAGATTACTAAACAACTACTAGGTACAGTAAAATAGCAATTAAATACTCAGTTAATTTCACAAAACAGCGGATGCTATCCTGAAAACAATGACTTATCTCATAATTTCAATGTAGCTCGTATCACGTCAACTGCTCTCCAATTGAGCGATGACTCTTTTTATATATTCTCAGTAGAAACTGCCAGAAGGGGCTCATATCTCGTAGAATACTCGTCATTTTAAGAAGGTTCTCGAACATTCGAAATGTCGCCAATAAAACACCAAATCTGGCAACCATAGCTCGACAGTCCTGAAATGGCATCCCTAAACCCACATCATAGGGATGGTTGCCTGTACGGTGTTTCACTTCTGGTTCTCAAAAGTGCTTCCACTGAAGGCTTCATGATCGGGACAGTACATAGTGTATGTGTGTGCCTGTGAGTCGGCGGAGGTGTTATCTCACACGCAAATGAAGAGTTTTGAATATAATTTGGTACGATTATTGACCTCAGTGTATACTGGATTCCAATTGATTTTAAATGTAATCGAAAGTTTGGAAGACCCCCCCCCCCCCCGCCTCCCCCATATTTTGAACGAAAGCTTGAAAAAATCATTAACCAGAACTTTCAATAATGATAAAAAAAAAAAATCATTTCAGACGTAATTGATAGACAAATGATAGAAACTTTAGAATGTTAGAACGAACCATTCTCGAGATACTACACAAGTTTCGAATAAATTTTTGAAAAAATTATTAAAGCAAATTAAGAATCTGAATGCTGTTAAATGTTTAATTATTTCATACATAATATCCACTTAGAAAACGATTGACATACCACATACGACATTTCGAGATATTGCACATTTTTCATGTAAATTTATTCAAAACATAATGTTAAATTAAACAAGAAAGATCAATCATGCATAAGCATTGATTATGAAACACTTTCCAACTGAAATGTAATTTCATTTAAAAATTTCTGAAATGTGATACATTTAGTGGTGATATCTTTTACATTATCACAGTACTACAGTAATTTATTATACTTTTATGTATTTCATTTTTAATGTATTTCATTTTTTCAACCCGGGTTCAATGCAAAACTAATTGGGTGATATTATTCATTTATATTCCCATAGGTCCCACAGACCGTCTGAACAACATACTAAAATTTCATTTTGATAAAGTCATTTTTACTGCAGTTATCGTGCGAACGAACAGACAGAAGGAACAAAGTCATAAACACTTTTCAACTATGCTATAAAGTGTTAATAAGGAAGAATTTCAAAATGTACATTATATAACAAAATTATACAACAAAAATAATAATGGGAATAAATAATATACTATAATTTATGACATAAAAGTCCTATAAAGTTCTTCTGAACAATATTGCCATATACTCTAAATACATAATAATACAAGAAAGATCAATCATGCATAAGCATTGATTATGAAACACTTTCCAACTGAAATGCAATTTCATTTAAAAATCTCTAAAATGTGATACATTCAGTGGTGATATCCTTTACATTATACAGTACATTACACAGTACTACAGTAATTTATTACACTTAAATATTTAAAACTGTATCGAAATATAAATCATCTGATTCTTTATGCAAAATCAATGAATATTTCATTCATATAACTTGTATTCCAGACTCCAGAGCTAAATAATTTTGTGTGAAAAAAATTCAGCAATTCTTATGTAATTCATCTTACAATCGCTTGAGATATTTGCATTCTGCATATGTTAAAATTAGGCTTCGTTGAAGAAATAATAAAATTTTAGGGATCATTTAAAATCACAACTATTGTAATTGCATAGGCACGGAATTTAGGTACACAGATAATACACAGATAATATATGTGTGTATGTGTATGTACTCAAAGTATTGGAATCGTGCCGAAGATCGGAACTCGAATTTTCAAAGGATCTACACGTTTTGGGACTTCTAGAACACGAAAAAACTATTTTTAGGAAGACGTCTGTGTGTGTAAGGTTGTATCTGTGTATGTTTCTGTGTATCTGTGTGAATATTACATCCACTCTAATTGAAAAACTAATAGACCGATTTTCATACAATTTGGTAGGTATGTTTTTTGTGGGAAATCCTGATGTTCATTAGATTATAGTACGATTCGTAATAAAAGAATCTGCCTTCTTTGCGAAATGGCCGCAGAAATTGCCTTTATCCACTCTAGCTAAAAACTAATGGAAAAAATTTAACAAAATTTGGTGCATAATATTTCAATAACCTACAAGTGATTTATATACCAAATTTAACAAAATTTTGTATATAAATCATTTGTAGGTTATTCTACTACGATTCGGGAAAAAGGAACTGGCTAATTTTGCGAAATGGCCCGCAAAAATCGTTATATATAAAAATATAAGACTACGTGTGTTCAATTATATCAATTAAATTCCTATTTTATACGTGATTTTTGACAACAAAAAGAATAAGACTAACCCCATTACTCTAGGACTAGCCGTTCCTGAGATATTCTAGTTTTTTCGCGTTTTCGCTACGCCACCTTTGACAATAAGTCCAGCTATCAAATGATAACCAAATTTAAGTTTAACGTGTAAATTCAATGTCATTTAAAATACTTATGGTTGTTATTTTATGCAGATAAACTCAAATTATTATTGAATAAATAAAGAGAACGAATATGAGTCTGCAGGGAAAGACATGGGCTGTCCACATCAGAATTTTTAACAATATTACAACAATGATTTATAGAAGTGAACGGGGATTATTTTCAGGCCATTTCGAAAAAAATGTATAATCTATATTTAAAGATCCATTAAATTTTTGTCGAATAAAATGTTCAACAAATTTAAGCTGTGTACCAAATTTTAACTCTCTAGGACGTATGAAAGTGCATTAAAAATGCCATCCAATAAGTATATCATGAAGAGTTATATAAAATTTAAAAAAAATGAAAAATTGTTATCTACAAAATTTATTTTAAAATGTGAAGCCTCTCCCATATGCACTACGTTTAAACAAATGGAAAGATATTTATTATATAATATATCTCTCTTTTCTTTCTGGAAGATATCCCAAAGTCAGAATTTAATTGAATTTGTTTTTTTTCCTATATTAAATAATTTTTAATTAAAAAACTACTTAACATATTTTACTGAATTTTTTTTATATATTCTATGGGATAATGTGAATATTTCCTAAAAATTTCGACGCAATTCGTGAATTTTAAATTTACTTAAAAAATGTTTGAAAAATTAGGTCCCATGGGTTCAATGTATTTCATTTTTTCAACCCGGGTTCAATAAAAAACTAATTGGGTGATATTATTTATTTATATTCCCATAGGGCCTACAGACCGTCTGAACAACATACTAAAATTTCATTTTGATAAAGTCATTTTTACGGCAGTTATCGTGCTAACGGACAGACAGACAGACAGACAGACAGACAGAATGAACAAAGTCATAAACACTTTTCAACTTTGTTGTAAAGTGTTAAAAAAAGGGAAGAAAGTATCGCCACATATAACACTTAGTAACAGTGTAGTAACACCTTCCACATACAATATTATGCAACATTATTCATATAAATCTAGATCATTCCATTCACTGGAAAAAATACATTTTGACAGTGATAGTAATTTGACGCCTATGAATTCGCCAATAGTAATTTATTTCATGTAATTGATATTAAACAAATGTTGATGTCATTTCATGATATTGTAATTAAGTAAACGTGAATATTAGAAGGTCATTCGTTTGGACTAGTAATTTGCCCAAAGCACCTAATTTCAATTGACGTCGTATTATTTTAATGCCAAAAACATTGTTCTGTGGACCTTGTACACCATTGTTTCGCCGTGAAAGAAGTAGAATCATTGCATTATGTAGGAAAAGTCATGTTCTGCCCACATCAGATTTTTTAATCCATTCTGAGCCAGCTGATAATTAATTTGCACAAGCAGCTTGCTAGACAATTCTATGAAACCAAACATTGCAAATTTTCTTATTATTAGGCCAATTAGCAATTGCACACCAGGGTATCACCGAAAAAAGTTTAAATATGAATTGCAATTACTGCTTACAGAAAATCCGCCAAGAAAGAAGGAAGGCCGCCACTCTGACGTCGCAACCTTTCAGTGGACTAATCCCATATCCTCGAATGAGTATCAATTTAGTACTTGTGAAATTTCAGAAAATGTAACATTGAGTAATTAGATTGCATGCTATTGAAGAATTATCTCATTGTATACAAAAAATATAAAATAATAATATTATAACTTCTATCAGCATAAAGTTGTACAATGTAGCATTAGTAATATACTAACGTAATATTTTGAACTTTTTTTTAAAAATTAAAGTACCTGTACAAGCAAGTATTTCTTTAATTCTCTATACTTTCACTCAAAATGTCTTCGAAACTAAAGATCGATATAAATAGTAGGCGACAAAAGTATGTATTAGAAAATTTAGTTTCTAATAGATTCCTTTTGAAATTTGCCGCAAAAGGCAACACTCCTCTAGCAGGATGACCATACTTATCTCATACCTAATAGAAATATATTTCCTTGAATTCCTTTAAATTAAAAACACTTGTCAGAAACGTAAGGATTTCCCTCAAAATCTAAACTGCTGATTAATTTTAAATGCAGAAATAATGAAAAAATAGACCAAATTACTAATTAATACTCATAACAAACTAAGATGAATAATTAAAAGCAATTAAAAGAGTTCAAAACATAAAACAATAAGAAGTTATCTTGTTGAACACCAATGTTTGTCACAGAAATGTCAGTTTTATACTGGAACGTGGTGGTGTCCATGTACACAACTAGTTTCAAAAATTATAATATTCCATTAGTAAATAGTCCCCTTTCTCAAATTTAATGTCTTGCATATTTTCTATAAAGCTATAAAAATAATTTTATTACCTATGTAATTGTACAAATAAATATATGATATATGAATATCACTAGAAACATGGTATGATTAATAAAAACAATATGATATTTCTTAATGACAGATTAATTGATTTGCATAATTTTGAATCCAGGTGAATTTGAATTACAAAGTACAAGATCTTATTGGCATTAATAATCACCTAATGACATTTTGCCTTACAGAAAAGACTATGATGGAAAATTAAACTGTAACATTAAGAAGATATATCATGTAAGCTTAAGATGTACAGCATGTAAGCTTAGATGTACGGCATGTAAGCTTAAGAATTGGTACAAACGAAAATTTTTATGGTATAATATCCGGTAATTATCCGGTTCAAACGTAGTCCAAACGCATGGCATTGACGAAATTTTGAAATTCCGAGGTGGGAGGATTACCGATGCTCAAGGCCACTCACTTTTAAATAAAAATTACGCCGTACCGGAATTGATACAAACGAAAACTTTCACGGTACAATCCAGTACAAACATAGTACAAACGAATGGAATCAACGAAATTTTGAAATTTCGAGGTGGGGGTTGCCGATGCTCAAGGTCACAGACTTTTAAATAAAAATTACGCCGTACCGGAAATGGTACAAACGAAAATTTTCACGACACAATCCGGTACAAACGTCCTACAAACGAATGCAATCATGAACTAAATTCTGAAATTTCGAGGTGGGGGGCTTGCCGAAGCTCAAGGTAACCGACTTTTAAATAAAAATTACGCCGTACAGGAAGTGGTACAAACGAAAATTTTTACGGTACAAACGTAGTACAAACGAATGGCATTAACGAAATTCTGAAATTTCGAGGTGAGGGATTGCCGAAGCTCAAGGTGACCGACATTTAATTAAAAATTACGCCGTACCGGAAGTGGTACATACGAAAATTTTTACGGTACAAACCGGTACAAACGTAGTACAAACGAACGGCATCGACGAAATTTTGAAATTTCGAGGTGGGGTGTTGCTGGAGCTGAAGGTCACCCACTTTTAAATAAAAATTACGCCGTACCGGAAGTGGTACAAACGAAAATTTTTACGGTACAAACCGGTACAAACGTAATATAAACGAATGGCATCGACGAAATTTTGAAATTTCGAGGTGGGAAGTTACCGGAGCTCAAGGTCATCCACTTTTAAATAAAAATTACGCCGTACCGGAAGTGGTACAAACGAAAATTTTTACGGTACAAACCAGTACAAATGTAGTACAAACGAATGGCATCGACGAAATTTTGAAATTTCGAGGTGGGGGGTTGCCGAATCTCAAGGTGACCGATTTTTAAATAAAAATTACGCCGTACCGGAAGTAGTACAAACGAAAATTTTTACGGTACAAACCGGTACAAACGTAGTACAAACGAATGGCATTGACGAAATTTTCAAATTCTTAGGAGGGGGCTGATGTTTCTCTCCTCTCACTTTGAAATGAGAATAACGCCGTACCGGAAGTGGTACAAACGAACATTTTTTGGTACAACCCGGTACAAATGTCCCACAAACGAATGGAATCATCAATTAAATTCTGAAATTTCGAGGTGGGGACTTGCCGAAACTCAAGGTGACCCACTTTTAAATAAAAATTACGCCGTACCGGAAGTGGTACAAACGAAAATTTTTTCGGTACAAACCGGTACAAACATAATACAAACGAATGGCATCGACGAAATTTTGAAATTTCGAAGTGGGGGGTTGCCGGAGCTCAAGGTCACCCACATTTAAATGAAAATTATGCCGTACCGGAAGTGGTACAAACGAAAATTTTTACGGTACAAACCAGTACAAATGTAGTACAAACGAATGGCATCGACGAAATTTTGAAATTTCGAGGTGGGGGGTTGCCGAAGCTCAAGGTGACCGATTTTTAAATAAAAATTACGCCGTACCGGAAGTGGTACAAACGAAAATTTTTACGGTACAAACCGGTACAAACGTAGTACTAACGAATAGCATCGACGAAATTTTGAAATTTCGAGTTGGGGGGTTGGCGGATCTCAAGGTCACCCACTTTTAAATAAAAATTACGCCGTACCGGAAGTGGTACAAACGAAAATTTTTACGGTACAATCCGGTACAAACGTAGTACAAACGAATGGCATCGACGAAATTTTGAAATTCCGACGTGGGGGGGTTTCCGGAGCTCAAGGTCACCCACTTTTAAATTAAAATTACGCCGTACCGGAAGTGGTACAAACGAAAATTTTTACGGTACAAACCGGTACAAACGTAATACAAACGAATGGCATCGACGAAATTTTGAAATTTCGAGGTGGGGGGGTTGCCGAAGCTCAAGGTGACCGATTTTTAAATAAAAATTACGCCGTACCGGAAGTGGTACAAACGAAAATTTTTTCGGTACAAACCGGTACAAACGTAGTACAAACGAACGGCATCGACGAAATTTTGAAATTTCGAGGTGGGGGGTTGCTGGAGCTGAAGGTCACTCACTTTTAAATAAAAATTACGCCGTACCGGAAGTGGTACAAACGAAAATTTTTACGGTACAAACCGGTACAAACGTAATACAAACGAATGGCATCGACGAAATTTTGAAATTTCGAAGTGGGGGGTTGCCGGAGCTCAAGGTCACCCACATTTAAATGAAAATTATGCCGTACCGGAAGTGGTACAAACGAAAATTTTTACGGTACAAACCAGTACAAACGTAGTACAAACGAATGGCATCGACGAAATTTTGAAATTCCGACGTGGGGGGGTTGCCGGAGCTCAAGGTCACCCACTTTTAAATTAAAATTACGCCGTACCGGAAGTGGTACAAACGAAAATTTTTACGGTACAAACCGGTACAAACGTAATACAAACGAATGGCATCGACGAAATTTTGAAATTTCGAGGTTGGGTTTGTCGGAGCTCAAGGTCACCCATTTTAAAATTAAAATTACGCCGTACCGGAAGTGGTACAAACGAAAATTTTTACGGTACAAACCGGTACAAACGTAGTACAAACGAATGGCATCGACGAAATTTTGAAATTCCGAGGTGGGGGGGCTGCCGTTTCGCCAGCCCCCCCACTTTGAAATGAGAATAACCCCGTTCCGGAAGTGGTACAAACGAAAATTTTGACGGTACAATCCGGTACAAACGTAGTACAAACGAATGGCATCATTGAAATTGTGAAATTCCGAGGTGGGGGGGCTGCCGTTTCGCCAGCCCCCCCACTTTGAAATGGGAATAACCCCGTTCCGGAAGTGGTACAAACGAAAATTTTGACGGTACAATCCGGTACAAACGTAGTACAAACGAATGGCATCATTGAAATTTTGAAATTCCGAGGTGGGGGGGCTGGCGAAATGGAGCTGAAACTAAGACCATTCTCCATTCCTGACGAAGCGAAATAAACATTGTTTATTTCGCTTGTTAAACACAAAAAAGCGGATTTTGTTACCACTTTTACCCGAAAACTACAATAGGTAAGAAGATGAAATTTTGCATACATACGTGAAATTGCACGCAGATTTGCAGAATCACAATTTCAATTATTAAAACGAATTGTACAGACACACATTTTTAAACTGCGCATGCTCACTACGATTCTCACAAATAACAAGTGAACAACTTTCAAACCGCTAATCAAAGCGTGTGCACTTGTATGCAATGTGATTTAAACTTGTACAATGTGATTTAAACTTGTACAATGTGATTTAAACTGTATATTAAATACGTTTTTGCGATTTAAATGCGCACCTTTGATTTCATTGTTTTCTTGCATTCTAATTTGTGTAATTTAATATTCAAATTCTAAAAACTTATGTGCTCATTTGTGTTGGGATTCTGAAATATTAAATTAATTTTTCATACTTCTAATTTCATAATTATTTGTTAAATTAAATTTTAATTTGAAATATTTCACTTTTTCGCATATTTCATATGCACAAGTTCATTCAAAGCCCGGATTTTTGCTAGTTAATAACAGCACAAGACAGCTAATTAATATCAGCCAGATTTGACTGCAAAAAAGAGTCTTCTTCAGAATAATTGAGACAGAGCAGCCACTACCAGCAAATAGCAATCACTGCAGCAAGGCAGTAGTAGTCACTACAGCAAAGAAGACATTACCTTACACTTTCGAGTAGGTCGGACGATCTGGGTCGAAAGAAAAAAAAACTAAAGCAGATAAATTTGCCTGCGTCCTGTAAAGACTGCTCTATTTCAATTATCCTGACAAATGCAGATATTTTTTTTTTATTTCCCCCTTCAGAAATTGGTTGATAAATTTAAACAACTGTCTTAGCCTGTTATTAATAAATTATTTTGTTTGTCAGATTATTTAAACTACAATTTAGGCAATTTTTTCTTTAGTATTATCTATATCACAGTTCAAAATATAATTTGCTCCATCATCATTTACTATCATAATGCTCCATTGACTAGACTGATCATCATTGTGCCAGGAATCATCATATTTCTCTTACAAGAATTTTAAATTTCGATTAATATGAGTACAAGATAAATTTAAAAAAATTCTACCCAAGACGTCTATCCTTATAGACACCGTCTATAAGCTTTTGCTGGTATGACTGATTTGTCTTTTTATCTTGATGAAGGATGCTATTTATTTTTGCCTGCAAAATCCATCAATACAGTTATGCTGTGTTAATAATGAAGATTTCGTTCTGCATTTATTTTTACAGCAGTTTTGGGAGTTTTAATGCAAGTAGATATGCATTATAATCATACTATTCTGAGATTAAACAAGAAAGATCAATCATGCTTATAGCATTGATTATGAAACACTTTCCAACTTCAATGCAATTTTATTTAAACAAGTCTAAAATACAATACATTCCTCGGTAATATTTTGAAACTTATCACAATACTGCATTAATTTATTATATTTGAAAACTTAAACCTTCATCGAAAAAAATGAACTTCATTCAAATGACGGCATTGAAATATAAATTGCCTGATTTAAACATCTCTAAAATGTTATACATTCCTCGGTAATAGTTTTAGAATTATCATAATACTACGATAATTTATTATATTTGAAAACTTCATCGAAAACAACTGAAATTAATTCAAATGACGTTATAGAAAAAATAACACGCCTGGATCTCTCTATAAAAACAGGATTTCATTCATAACTTTCTCCCATTCATCACAATACTATAATAATTTATTTTACTTAAACATTTTGTTTAAGACCATGGAGCTACAAAAAATTAAACTCTATGCTTGAAATTTCACCGAAGAAAATCGCCCTTCTCTTTATGAAATCAATTAATATTTCATTCATATCAGCCATGCAGACTCCATGGACTAAATTATTTTGTGTTAAAAAAATACAGGAATTCTAATACAACTCATTCTATATATTTTGCTGTTTACATTTTACATAGGTGAAAAATAGGCTTAGTTGTAGAAATAATCAAATTTAGATGAGCATTTAAACTCAAATATATTGTCATTGCGTTGTTTCAGTATGTAGATGCACAGAATTTAAGCAAAAATAAAGTAGTTTTAGGACGGATACAACACTCAATATGAATTAAAAAGAACTTTAAAAAATCAAGATTTTGAAACAAGATGGATGCCATATATCATTTTGAAGTGGGTCATGTGATCGTTTCATATCATGGTCACGTGATCGTTTCATATAAGAGGTGTAATTATTATTTTAATTTTTATTTAAAAAACTACTGAATATATTTCGCTGAATTTTTTTTTATATATTTTATGGAACAATTTGAATATTACCTAAAATTTTCGAAGCAATTTGTGAATTTTAAATCCGCTTAAAAAATGTTTGAAAAATTAGGTGCCATAGGGCTCAATGTATTTCATTTTTTCGACCCGGGTTCAATCCAAAACTAATTGGGTGATATTATTCATTTATATTCCCATAGGTTCTACAGACCGTCTGAACAACATACTAAAATTTCATTTTGATTAAGTCATTTTTACGGCAGTTATCGTGCTAACGGACAGACAGACAGACAGACAGAATGAACAAAGTCATAAACACTTTTCAACTTTGTTGTAAAGTGTTAAAAATAGAATTTGTTTAGTAAAGAAATAAAATATTTTGTGTATTTCTGTATTACATTTGTCTACCTTTATCATACTATTATAGATAATATATACATTATACAATGTTCCTAGAAAAGTTCTTGTCCCCAATAACTTATAATAAAAGCAACTTAATAATAAAAGCAAGAAAAGGCCTATGAGTATACACTTTAGGTCTATTTATAGTACAGTGACCATTCTCGATTGAATAAAAGTGATTGCAGCGCCCCCTAGTGAATAATTTAGAATCCCAAACTCGGCAACAAAGCGAGATAGACGAAAAAAGTCCATAACAAGGTTGAAATGTAGACCATTGTCTAATTAACAATAAAACTATTACAGAAGGCATTGGCAGAATATAGTTATTAGAGAATGGCTGTCCTATTAAGGAATGTTAAAATAAACAACACTTATATGCACAGGAATCATAAAGCCTGTTCAAATCGCTTCTAGTCAGCAACAATGCACATTTGAATTCGAGAAGGAATATAACCGCGTACTTTGACAAGCATTGCAGGTGTCACCGTGTTACAGTGCCTGATGATACGACTTTTTGATAGGTATTTATTGTCTTTCATCAGGACCTGACTTAGCCCAACTGGAGCCAGGGGCATACATTCCTCTGGGGCCCCCTTTCATTTCTCGATATATATGAAATGAAACAAATATTTTTCAAAAACACAATTGCATTCTAGAAAAAGGTATACAAAATGTGATTTTACCAGTAGCGTAGCGTGATATTTTTAACTGGGGAGGCTGAGCAATTGGCGTTTTAAACTTGGAAAAGGTTTTTGTATTATAAGTGAAATTTATATTGGAATTCGCACTTTCAATAAGTTTTAATTCCTTGGTGAGTAAAATAAAATAATTTACATAAAAATGCTAAGAGTGAATGAAATGCACGATATTTTAAAATAAGTTACCTATGTAACATAAATACGTACAAAATATAACATTTTAAATGTTTTCTTATTTCTGAAACCATTTTATTAACACTTTACAACATAGTTGAAACGTGTTTATGACTTTGTTCATTCTGTCTGTCTGTCCGCTAGCACGATAACTGCCGTAAAAATAACTTTATCAAAATGAAATTTTAGCATGTTGTTCAGACGATCTGTGGGACCTATGGGAATACGAATGAGTAATATCACCCAATTAGTTTTAGATTGAACCCGGGTTGAAAAAATGAAATACATTGAACCCTATGGGACCTAATTTTTCAAACATTTTTTGAGTGAATTTAAAATTCACAAATTGCTTCGAAAGTTATAGAAAATATTCAAATTATCCCATAAAATATATAAAAAAAAATTTCGGCAAAATATATTCAGTAGATTTTTAAATAAAAATTAAAATAATAATTACACCCTTTATATGAAGAGATCACGTGACCATTATATGAAGAGATCACGTGACCCACTTCAAAATAAATTATAGCATCCATCTTGTGTCAAAATCGGGATTTTTAAAGTTCTTTTTAATTCATATTTAGTGCTGTATCCGTCCTAAAACCGCTTCATTTTTGCTTAAATTCTGTGCATCTACATACTGAAACAACGCAATTACAATATATTTGAGTTTAAATGATCATCAAACTTTGATTATTCCTACAACGAAACCTAGTTTTCACTTATGGAAAATGTAAACACCAAAAAATGTAGAATGAGTTGTATAAGAACTGCTGCATTTCTTTAACGCAAAATTATTTAGCTTATGGAGTCTGCAATATAGCTGATATAAATGAAACATTCATTTATTTTACACAGAGAAGAAGACGATTTTTTCGATGAAGTTTTAAGCATAGTGTTACATTACTTGTGCCTCCATGGTTTTAAGTTTTTAAATAAAATAAATTATTATAGTATTGTGATGAAAGAAAAGAATGGAAATAGCTTATGAATGAAATGCTGCTTTTATACAGAGAGCCAGGCGATTTATATTTCGATGACGTCATTTGAATAAAGTTCGATGAAATTTTCAAATATAATAAATTATTGTAGTATTATGATAATTTTAAAAATATTACCCAGGAATGTATCGCATTTTAGAGATGTTTAAACCAGGCATTTTTTTGTATTTCAATGCCGTCATTTGAATGAAGTTCATTTTTTTCGATCAAGTTTTAAGTTTTCAAATATAATAAATTAATGAAATATTGTGATAATTTTAAAGTATTACAGAGAAATGTATTGCATTTTAGAGATGTTTAAATAAAATTGCATTGAAGTTGGAAAGTGTTTCATAATCAATGCTTTATGCATGATTGATCTTTCTTGTTAAATATTGAGTCATGCGGTCACTCCCCCACGGAAAACGTTCTACAGCCGCCCATGTGAAAAAGAGTGCACTGAAAATGGGTCAGAAATCTAGAACAAAAGCTTAGTTGAAAATTAGTGTAGTCAACAATGTCCTTAAACAATATTGCATATTAATTATTTACAAATACTGTGCTATGAAAATTTTAAAATATCTTATAATTACAATATGCTAAGAAATCGCTAGAAAATTATCAACCATTTTTTTTTTTTATCTGAGATTCTCGTGTAACATGAGATTTTTAAAGGGAAATCAGATTTATTCTTTCTAAAACTCTCAAATACGCAAACGGATGCTTATTTTGATGCCGATATAAAGAAATAAGTCTACTTTGCAAACAACTTAAGTTTAATAGAAGTCATTCTTGGTATATTTCTTCGTTTTGATATTGTTTAAAGTTAGGTAAATGCTAGGTTATTCGAGATAAACTTCTTATTCGATTCACTAAAATTCTTATTCTAGATTATTTTCTACGAATAGTTATTAATAGAATCACCTTTGATCCAAAAATGGAGGATCCAATTAGCCTTGCACTATACCCACTCTCACCTACCCTTCATTCCTGAAACGTCACGTCCCACATCCAATCATTGATAGTTAATAAAGGGTTGAAAATGGGGAAGCAATAGCCACGCCTTTCTATAAGCTAGCTTCCATGTTGGTTAATCAGCTAGGGAGGAGTTTAACAAATGCGTGGTCCTAATGCCATATTTCTCCATGAAGGCTGAATGATCTCAGCTTCTAAAACATTAAAATATGCGTTTCAATGGGAAAAATACTTTGAAACGTGTCACTTTAAGCTAATAAAAGGCAACAATTTTCTAAATAATACATATATATTGGCAAAGTTATTTTAAAATTATAATAAATAAAAGTATGTTTAAATAATTCTTTAAATTAAATTTTAAATAGGGGAGGCTCAGCTTTTAGCCTCAATAGACGCTACGCCACTGGTTCTTATATATTTTAATGGAATTTAAATTATTGGCAACGTTTTGTCATAGTCAAGATGCCAACATACTAAAATTTGTGCGGTTAATTCCTATATGCTGAGCAAACCTAGTCCAATGGCATAAAATTTTTTGAATAAGCAGCCTTTAATTTTTCGATGTTGTAATTGTTTAATTTGGGGCCCCTCTGACACAGGGGGCCCGGGGCATTCCTCTGCCTTAGTCATGCCTTGCCTTTTATATACGCGTTTCGTACGTTCTTGGTGTCGATTTCTACTAATTAAATAGTCCTCTACAACTTAGTAATTGGCGTTTTCTTTCTATCTCGCTTTATCGCCGAGTTCATTATTTTAATTTCTTAATTCTCAGCTATAGGGGGGCCTCCATCTGAATTACTAAATATTCTATTTAGTTCACCTAACAGCTCCAATCCCCCGTACGTGATGTATCTATGCATAACATTTCCATATTTACAAACTTGTTCGAAATGAGTTTAGTAGACTTTAAAAATTAATTTCTTGTCAAAATCTCGATTGAAAATTTTGGGAGAACACAACTTCCAGAACACTATGAGAAAGTAGAAATTAATTTTTAAAAAAAACTACTTTTATACTTTCCCTACAATAAATGGTAATGTATAGTGAAAGTATTGGAATCATGTCGAAAATCGCAAGTCGAATTTTTAACAGATCTACACGTTTTGGGACCTGTAGAATACCAAAAACATCTGATGTGAGCAGCACATGACTTTCCCTACAGACTCAAATCCATCTTCTCTTTATTTCATTAATAATTCATTAAATTGAGATTAATTGCACTAAATAACACGCATTTTTATTTGCAATTACACTGAATTTGCACTTGTAATTCAGTTTTCATTTTTTATTTGGTAACTGGACGTATTTTCGAAGGTGACGTAGTGAAAATGCTTAAAAGCTTAAATATCTCGAGAACGGTTAGTCCTATGTAATGGGGTTTGTCTTATTTTTTTCATCGTCAAAAGTCATGCATAAAACACGCATTTAATTGATATATTTAAGCATACGTAAACTTTTGTTTTAGATTTTGACGATTTTTGCGGGCCATTTCGCAAAAAAGGCGAGTTCTTTTTTCCCAAATTGTACCAAAATCTAATCAGCACAAGTGACTTACTTACCTGTAAAATTTTATGTAATTCAGTCAATAAGATTTTGAGTTAGAGTGGATACAAAATCTGCACGGACAGGCAGACACACAGACGTCACACTAAAAATTGTTTTTTCGTGTTCTAGAGGTCTCAAAACGAGTAGATATGTCAAAAACTTGAGTTGAGATGTTCGGCATGATTCCAGTCCCTATACATTACTATGTATTGCAGGGAAAGTAAAAACTAATTTTAGCGTGACGTCTGTGCGTGTGTCTGTCTGTGCAATATATGCATTCAGTGTAACTCAAAAACCAATAATGAAAAAAATCGAAAAATCGAATCAAATTCAATAATGAAAAAATCGAACGTATTCCGCAAAAATCGAATGTATCCATTCTAAATAAAAAAAATTAATTCATCCAATTTCACAAAATTTGATAGATAAGTCACTTGTGGATTACCGTGGTGCTGATT
The DNA here is from genome assembly GCA_951213105.1 of Amaurobius ferox. Classification (NCBI taxonomy): domain Eukaryota; kingdom Metazoa; phylum Arthropoda; class Arachnida; order Araneae; family Amaurobiidae; genus Amaurobius; species Amaurobius ferox. The sequence continues at coordinate 16,679,202 of OX578152.1, read as the reverse complement.
AGATTTTGATATGATTCGGAGGGGGGGGGGGATGCCTTTTTTGCGACATGGTCTGCAAAAATCCTTAAAACCTAAAATAAGACTATACGTATGCTCAAATGTATCAATTAAATTCTTATTTTATATATAATTTTCAAAGACAAAAAGCATAAGACCAACCCTATTATTCTAAGACTGGCCGTTCTCGAGATATTTTAATTTTTTCGTATTTTTGCTACGCCGATTTTGAGAATACTTCCAGTTACCAAATGAAAACGAAAATTGAATTAAAAGTACAAATTCAGTGTCATATGAAATAATTATGCATGTTATATTTTACAATTAAACTCAGTTTAATAAATTATTAAAAACATGAAGAAAAATTCATTTGAGTCATCAATTAATTTGTAAGGAAAGTCATGTGCTGCTTACATCAGATTTTTTACTTTCCCTGCAATACATAGTATAGAGAAAGTATTAGAATTATGCCAAAAATCACAACTCGAGTTTCCGATGGATCTACACGATTTGGGACCTCAAGAATGCGAAAAACCTATTTTTAGCGTATACCAAATAAAAACAAAAATTGAATTAAAAATGCAAATTTAGTGTTATTTGGTGCAATAAAACTCAATTTATGAATTATTAAAGAAATAAAGAAAATATGAATTTGAGTCTGCAAGGAAAATCATGTGCTGCCCACATCAGATTTTTTTAGCTAGCGTGGATACAGTAAATTTTTGCCGGCCATTTCGCAAAAAATCGCAGGTTCTTTTATTCCGAACTGTACCAAAAACTAAACAGCGCCAGGGTCACATACAAGTGACCTACCAAATTTTATGATATTTGGTTCATTAGTTTTTGAGTTAGAGTGGATACATATATTGCACAGACGGACACACACACAGTCGTTTTGGACATTTTATTAATTCAATTAATTCATTTAATTAATTCAATGTTTGTTTTTATTTGGCAATTGGACATTTTCCAGAAATCGGCGTAACAAAAATGCAAAAAATCTGAAATATATTGAGAACGGTTAGTCCTAAAGTATAAAGGAGTGTGTTATATTCTTTTCCTCGTCAAAAATCCAGTATAAAACAAAAATTCATTTGATATATTTGAGTATATATAGTGTTTTTTTATTTTGGCGATTTTTGCGGGCAATTTCGTAAAAAAAGGCAGGTTGTTCTTCTCCGAATTGTACCAAAATCTAATCAGCACCAGAGTATCCCACAAGTAACTTATCTACCAATTTTTGTGAAATTGGGTCAATTAGTATTTTAGCTAGTATGGATACATGAAATTTTTGCGGCCCGTTTCCTAAAAAAAAAAGCAGGTTGTTCTTTTTCGAATCCTACCAAAATCTAATCAGCACCAGGGGCGACCACAAGTGACTTATCTACCAAATTTTATGAAATTTAGTTGATTAGTTGAGTTAGAGTGGAAATATACAACTTTTGCGGGCCATTTCGTAAAAAAAGGCCGGTTGTTCTTTTCCGAATCGTATGAAAATTTAATCAGCACCAGGGTGACCTACAAGTGCCTTATGTACCAAATTTTGTAAAATTTGATCAATTAGTTTTTCAGTTACGGTGGAAACATGCAATTTTTGAGGGCTATTTCGCAAAAAAAGGCGGGTTGGTTTATTCCGAATAGTACCCAAAACTAATCAGCACCAGGGTCAAACACAAGTGACTTACCTACCAAATTTTATGAAATTCGGTCCATTAGTTTTTGAGTTAGAGCTGATACATACATTGCACAGACACACAGACAGACAGGCAGACAGACAGGCAAACAGACAAACACACACACAGACGTCACGTTAAAAATAGTTTTTTCGTATTCTAGAGGTCTTGAAACGTGTAGATCCGATTTGTAGTTGCGATTTTTGACATGATTCCAATACTTTCCCTGGACATTACCATGTATTGCAGGGAAAGTAAAACTAATAGATCAAATTTTACAAAATTAGGTAGATAAGTCACTTGTGCGTTACCCTGGCACGACTCGGAAAAAAATAACCGCGAAATGGCCCTCAAAAATCGTCAAATAAAAAACTACGTATGCTCAAATATATCAATTAAATGCTTGTTTTATACGTAATTTTTAACGATGCAAAGAATAATATACATCCCATTACACTAGGACCAGTCGTTTTCAAGATATATATATATACTAGCAGCATACCCGTTCTTCGTAAGGAGTATATAATATAAAGAAACTTGAAATTCATAATCATGCCCAAATTCTTATAGTATACTGAATGACATGTTTAATCAAAATATTCTGTTAAAATATTTAATATAATGCTCCTAAAAAGAAGTTTAAGAATCTCTGTTCTCGCTATATAAAATTATCTTCATGGACATATCTGAAGAATAAAACATCTTGGACCCCTTATGTAAGCAAATATAAAAAAAATATGGAATTGAATCAATATATGCAAAATAAAAGCGTTAAAATTGTATGGGACCCGTACTAATTATATACGCGAATATTAGAAAATATAACCTGTATTAGTAGATTACATGTATAAATTGAAAATACCAATAAACCCGTAATCTTTAAATCTGAAGACAGTCATTTATTCCAATATATGTCAAAATTAAAGTGCTAAAATTATATGGGAAGATATACACGTACTACTTATAATGTCCGATTATTAGTAGAAGATTACCCGTTTTGCAATATGAGTCACAAATGTTTTTTGGTAAAATACAACAGACGACGTAATAAATTGAATATATAATTAATCCCCTTAATCTTCATACCAGAAGACTGTACTTGATTCCAATATATATGCCAATATATGTCAAAATATATGCCAATATACCTGTACTACTTATATTCTCGTAGGTTAGAAGATATACCCGTGCATTCCTAGAAGATTACTCGTACAACGTACAATATGCGTGTGTCAGCAATTTTTGCCGCAATAAAACAATGGCGTAATAACTTAAAAATATCAATAATCCCTGAATCAATAATTCCGGAAAATATCAATAATAATAATGTTTAAACCTGAAGAGTATAATTGATATTATCCAGTCCAAAATGAAATGGCAATGAAATTTATTTTATATACATATCTTCATTATTCAAATCGGAAAGGATTTAATAAAAATCGTCTGCCGCATAAACACATTGGATTTAAATCCGTTGCTAAGCGACATGATATCATTTGCTTCAAATAAATTGGTAGAAAAAATATCGTCTAAATAGTTATATTTCTATGGAACATTTGGCGACAGTTTCGTCAAATTAGCGACATTTTAAAAAATCGCCAAATTTATCGCCAAGTGGGACTGTAGAACTGACAGTTCCACTTTGCGACAAATTGACGAAATATCATCACAATACTATCCCCTAACAAAAAGCAATTAATATCATTTATGTAGCGCAATTTTATCAATTTCAAGATATTTTTATAGATTTGGAAACATTTTTATCAATTTGGTGACATTTTAAAAATTCGCTAAATGTATTACTAAGTAGGATGGTTGGTCTGACAGAGAAATGCTAACCAAACATCATTTCAGTACTCTCTTCTAACAAAAAAAAAAAAAAAATTCATTGATATGTAGAAGACCCAAGCCACACGACCAACCCGAAGGTTTATGGCAGCTGTTTGTGTGTCGTTTATATCAATTTGGCGACATTTCCGTCAATTTGGCAAAGTTTAAGAAAAGTTGTCAAATTAGCGATATCCCTCCAAATTCGTAGCTTTGAATTTGCAGATCTGAATGAAACATTCTTATCCCGTTTCAATATACTAAATGAAAACACTACAATTGTATTAGAAGATATACCCGCTCTACTCTTTTTCTGTTTCAACAATCGGCTATATGAATTTATTGGCTAAACACATTATATGAGTTTAGTAGCTAAATAAGATATAAGCTTGAAATCTCTTTGCCAAAATAAATGAAATTGATGTACGCAGTCAGCAATTAATATAATTAAAAGAAAAATCAAACCGTCCATTCATAAGATATACTTTTATATCCATTTATCCATTTATTTATTATTTAAATCGAAAAAAAATAATAAAAACATTAACAAACACATTTAATTTAATTGCGATGCCGAGCAACATGATATATCCTCCTAAAATGTTAAAATTTATTAACCACTAACAGCACACCCGTTATTCGTACGGAGTGTATAATTTAAAGAAACTTAAGTTCGCAATCATGTGCAAATTCTGTTAAAATATTAAATTTATTGCTCCTAAAGAGAAGTTTAAGAATATATGTTCTCACTGTGCAAAATTATCTTCACGATCAGATCTGAAGAATAAAACATCCTGCCCCCTTTTGTAAGCAAATTTACAGAAGAAAAAATAGGAATTGAATGAATATATGCAACCCCGTACTAATTATATTGTCGCAGATCAGAAAATATGCCAATGTGTTAGTAGAAGATTACCCGTATTACAATATGCGTCTCAAAAATATTTGCCAAAATAAAAGAGATGACGTAATAAATTGAAAACATCAATAATATCCGTACTCTTTATACCAGAAGGTCGTAATTGATTCCAATATATGCCAATATATATCAAAACATATGTCAATATACCTGTACTACTTATATTCTCGTAGATTAAAAGATATACACGTGTATTTGTAGAAGATTCGTACAACATACAATATATGAGTTTAAACAACTTTTGTCATAATAAAATAATTGCATAATAACTTGAAAATATCAATAATCCTTGAATCAATAATCCCCGAAAATATAAATAATAATAATTTTTAAACCTGAAGACCGTAATTGATATTATCCAGTCAAAAATGCTATAAGAAAAATCAAATCGTTCTTTTCTAAAATATATTTTTATATCCATTTATTTATTACTCAAATCGAAAAAATAATTATTGAAATTAACAGACAGATTTAATTTAATTGCGTTTCTGAGTAACATGATATAAGATAGAATCTTATAACATGTTAAATATGTCATGTCTTATAACATAAACTGCGAAATTAAATAACGATTTTGATTTCTCTATACTTCTCATTGTTCCGTAAAAGCTTGTTTTAAATAAACCATGAACCATGGAGATAGATTTCCCCTTTAAATCATGTTTCAAGCAATTCATGTTTTCAGAAAGTGACTAATTAACGCAAAAAATCTCCCATCAAACTCAGAGATTAAATTTTAATTCATTTTCAAACGATTTTCAAGCTTTTCGTTTGGATAAACCACGGAGTTAGGGAGTAGAACTCCTAGGAAAAAGTTCCGTTTTTCATTAATATCTCGACAACCCCAGGTCTTAGAAACTCGAAACTTGGACAAAATTTATGGGGGGATATTTCAAGGCTATTCACCAAATTTCATTAAATTCGGTTCAGCCGTTTTTCCGTGATGATGAGACAAACGAAAATTTCGTTTTTTACTAATATCTCGAGAACCACTGGTCGTAGAAACTCAAAACACGGATATAATTTTAAGTGGGGCTATTTCTGGGCTACCCACAAAATTTCATCAAATTCGGTTCAGCCGTTCTCCCGTGATGGTGTGACAAACAGACAGACAGACAGACAGACAGATTTTCATTTTTATTTATATAGATATACTAGCAGCATACCCGTTCTTCGTACGGAGTATATAATATAAAGAAACTTGAAATTCATAATCATGCCCAAATTCTTATAGTATACTAAATGACATGTTTAATCAAAATATTCTGTTAAAATATTTAATATAATGCTCCTAAAAAGAAGTTTAAGAATCTCTGTTCTCGCTATATACAATTATCTTCATGGACATATCTGAAGAATAAAACATCTTGGACCCCTTATGTAAGCAAATATAAAAAAAAAATATGGAATTGAATCAATATATGCAAAATAAAAGCGTTAAAATTGTATGGGACCCGTACTAATTATATACGCGAATATTAGAAAATATAACCTGTATTAGTAGATTACATGTATAAATTGAAAATACCAATAAACCCGTAATCTTTAAATCTGAAGACAGTCATTTATTCCAATATATGTCAAAATTAAAGTGCTAAAATTATATGGGAAGATATACACGTACTACTTATAATGTCCGATTATTAGTAGAAGATTTCCCGTTTTGCAATATGAGTCACAAATGTTTTTTGGTAAAATACAACAGACGACGTAATAAATTGAATATATAATTAATCCCCTTAATCTTCATACCAGAAGACTGTACTTGATTCCAATATATATGCCAATATATGTCAAAATATATGCCAATATACCTGTACTACTTATATTCTCGTAGGTTAGAAGATATACCCGTGCATTCCTAGAAGATTACTCGTACAACGTACAATATGCGTGTGTCAGCAATTTTTGCCGCAATAAAACAATGGCGTAATAACTTAAAAATATCAATAATCCCTGAATCAATAATTCCGGAAAATATCAATAATAATAATGTTTAAACCTGAAGAGTATAATTTATATTATCCAGTCCAAAATGAAATGGCAATGAAATTTATTTTATATACATATCTTCATTATTCAAATCGGAAAGGATTTAATAAAAATCGTCTGCCGCATAAACACATTGGATTTAAATCCGTTGCTAAGCGACATGATATCATTTGCTTCAAATAAATTGGTAGAAAAAATATCGTCTAAATAGTTATATTTCTATGGAACATTTGGCGACAGTTTCGTCAAATTAGCGACATTTTAAAAAATCGCCAAATTTATCGCCAAGTGGGACTGTAGAACTGACAGTTCCACTTTGCGACAAATTGACGAAATATCATCACAATACTATCCCCTAACAAAAAACAATTAATATCATTTATGTAGCGCAATTTTATCAATTTCAAGATATTTTTATAGATTTGAAAACATTTTTATCAATTTGGTGACATTTTAAAAATTCGCTAAATGTATTACTAAGTAGGATGGTTGGTCTGACAGATAAATGCTAACCAAACATCATTTCAGTACTCTCTTCTAACAAAACAAAAAAAAATTTCATTGATATGTAGAAGACCCAAGCCACACGACCAACCCGAAGGTTTATGGCAGCTGTTTGTGTGTCGTTTATATCAATTTGGCGACATATCCGTCAATTTGGCAAAGTTTAAGAAAAGTTGTCAAATTAGCGATATCCCTCCAAATTCGTAGCTTTGAATTTGCAGATCTGAATGAAACATTCTTATCCCGTTTCAATATACTAAATGAAAACACTACAATTGTATTAGAAGATATACCCGCTCTACTCTTTTTCTGTTTCAACAATCGGCTATATGAATTTATTGGCTAAACACAATATATGAGTTTAGTAGCTAAATACGATATAAGCTTGAAAACTCTTTGCCAAAATAAATGCAATTGATGTACGCAGTCAGCAATTAATATAATTAAAAGAAAAATCAAACCGTCCATTCATAAGATATACTTTTATATCCATTTATCCATTTATTTATTATTTAAATCGAAAAAAAATAATAAAAACATTAACAAACACATTTAATTTAATTGCGATGCCGAGCAACATGATATATCCTCCTAAAATGTTAAAATTTATTAACCACTAACAGCACACCCGTTATTCGTACGGAGTGTATAATTTAAAGAAACTTAAAGTTCGCAATCATGTGCAAATTCTGTTAAAATATTAAATTTATTGCTCCTAAAGAGAAGTTTAAGAATATATGTTCTCACTATGCAAAATTATCTTCACGATCAGATCTGAAGAATAAAACATCCTGCCCCCTTTTGTAAGCAAATTTACAGAAGAAAAATTAGGAATTGAATGAATATATGCAACCCCGTACTAATTATATTGTCACAGATCAGAAAATATGCCAATGTGTTAGTAGAAGATTACCCGTATGCGTCTCAAAAATATTTGCCAAAATAAAAGAGATGACGTAATAAATTGAAAACATCAATAATATCCGTACTCTTTATACCAGAAGGTCGTAATTGATTCCAATATATGCCAATATATATCAAAACATATGTCAATATACCTGTACTACTTATATTCTCGTAGATTAAAAGATATACACGTGTATTTGTAGAAGATTCGTACAACATACAATATATGAGTTTAAACAATTTTTGTCATAATAAAATAATTGCATAATAACTTGAAAATATCAATAATCCTTGAATCAATAATCCCCGAAAATATAAATAATAATAATTTTTAAACCTGAAGACCGTAATTGATATTATCCAGTCAAAAATGCTATAAGAAAAATCAAATCGTTCTTTTCTAAAATATATTTTTATATCCATTTATTTATTATTCAAATCGAAAAAATAATTATTAAAATTAACAGTCAGATTTAATTTAATTGCGTTTCTGAGTAACATGATATAAGATAGAATCTTATAACATGTTAAATATGCCATGTCTTATAACATAAACTGCGAAATTAAATAACGATTTTGATTTCTCTATACTTCTCATTGTTCCGTAAAAGCTTGTTTTAAATAAACCATGAACCATGGAGATAGATTTCCCCTTTAAATCATGTTTCAAACAATTCATGTTTTCAGAAAGTGACTAATTAACGCAAAAAATCTCCCATCAAACTCAGAGATTAAATTTTAATTCACTTTCAAACGATTTTCAAGCTTTTCGTTTCGATAAACCACGGAGTTAGGGAGTAGAACTCCTAGGAAAAAGTTCCGTTTTTCATTAATATTTCGACAACCCCTGGTCTTAGAAACCCGAAACTTGGACAAAATTTATGGGGGGCTATTTCAAAGCTACACACAAAATTTCATTCAATTCGGATCAGCCGTTCTCGCGTGATGATGAGACAATCGAAAGTTTCGTTTTTTACTAATATCTCAAGAACCACTGGTCGTAGAAACTCCAAACATAGACTAAATTTTAAGTGGGGCTATTTCCAGGCTACCCACAAAATTTCATCAAATTCGGTTCAGCCGTTCTCTCGTGATGATGGGACAAACAGACAGACAGACAGACAGACAGACAGACAGACAGACAGACAGACAGATTTTCAATTTTATATATATAGATTTTCGCATCTTCGCTATGCCATCTTTGAAAATAAGTCCAGTTACCAAATGAGAACAAAAATTGAATCAAAAGTGCAAATTTAGTGTAATTTTTAACAATTATGGGTGCTATTATGTGTAATTAAACTCAATGAATCATTAAAGAAATAAAAAGAACGTGAATATGAGTTTGCAGAGAAAGTCATGTGCTGCCCACATCAGATTTTTACTTTCCTTATATACATAATGTATAAGGAAAGTATTGTGACGGGGTCGAAAATTCGAATTCGAGGTTTCGACGGGAGAGCACGTTTCAAGCATCCCTGATCACGAATCTAACATTTTTGAAGTGATATCTGTGTGTGTGTGTGTGTGTGTGTGTGTGTCAGTGAGTCTGTGAAGACGATAACTGACGAACGAATGGACCGATTCGAACGAAATTTGGTACAAAAATCACAATCCGTAAACACTGGAAGCCTATTGTTTTTATACGCAATCGAATGTTCAGAACCCCCCTAAATTTTTGAGTGAAATTTTGAAAAAATCGTCAAAAAATCAAAACCGCTAATGAAGTTACGCAAATAGATATTTCTTATGTAATTTTTCATTAGAAACCGATTAACATAAATTTTAGAACGCTGACATGAACCGTTCTCGAGATATTGCACATTTAAAAAAAAAATATCAAAAAGTCATATAAAATAAAAAAAAATATATTTCCTATTGAGAAACATGTTCACTTTTCATATGTAATACCATGCGACAAATTGGGTGACATCATTCTCGTGGATCTATAGGTTGTTCCATTCATGGAAAAAGATACTTTGAGTAATACTTTTGTATTTGAACGCCAATAGTCATTTATCTGCTATAAGAATAACTTATTTCTTCGTCCATAACGCTTGGCGAGATTTTGGTGACGGATTTGGTGGAATGTAGCCAATTTGGCGAATTTTTTAAATGTTGCTAAATTAACGAAAAACTCGCCAAATGGATAAAAATGAAGCTAAATTAAATCAATGACGACTCATTGATGATGACGACATGGAAAATGACGACTCATTGACGAAAATTCAATATCTTGGAAAGAATATAAATAACTACTATAAAAATAATCTATTTCTTTTTACTATATAAGTAGTAAATTCATTGCATTATATAAGGAAAGTCATGTGCTGCCCACATCAGATTTTTACATTTGTAATATCAAACAATAATACAAAAGTCTATTGTTTCTATCAGAAATTTAAACCTTTCTATCAGTACAAGAAACACGAGAGCTCCGAGAAAATTTGCTAAGGAGCCCAATTCTATAGTGATTATGCTGTTACAGTTAACGACACTGTTAACGACAATAATAAAACGTTGGGTTGGGCACTTGCGACATTTTGGGTTGTAATTCTCCGATGACTGTGTCAGCTGAGTAAATTGAGAGATAAATACATTCTGTAACGATGAGTGACAGCTGGAAAAATCTGTGTATACAGTGAAAAAGAAATAATAAGTACATTTCCTTCATAAAAAAATTCTGATGTGGGCACCATATGACTTTCTGTATATAATGCAATGAATTTACTACTTTTACAGTAAAAAAATAGGTTATTCTTATAGTAGATACTTATATTCTTTCCAAGATATCAAATTTTCGTCAATTAGTCGTCATTTTTATTGATTTAGTGTCATTTTTATACATTTGGAGATATTTTCGTTAATTTGGCAACATTTTAAAAAGTCGCCATGTTGGCGACATTCCGCCAAATTTGTCGCTAAAATCTTACCAAGCGTTATGGACGGAGAAATAAGTAATTCTTATAGCAGATAAATGACTATTGACGTTCAAATACAAAAGTATTACTCAAAGTACCTTTTCTCATGAATGGAACGAGCTAGATCCACGAGAATGATGTCATCCAATTTATAGCATATCACATATGAAAAGTGAACATGTTTCTCAGCAGTTAATATTTTTATTTAATTTATGGGATTTTTTGATAAATTTATTTGAAAAATGTGCAATATCTCGAGAACGATTCATGCTAGCGTTCTAAAATTTATGTCAATCGTTTTCTAAGGAAAAATCACATAAGAAATGTCTGTTTGCGTAAATTTATCAAATGTTTTGATTTTTTGATGATTTTATCAAAATTTCACTCGAAAATTTAGGAGGGTTCTGAACATTCGATTATGTTTAAAAACAATAGGCTTCCAGTATTCATGGATTGTGATTTTTGTACCAAATTTCATTCGAATCGCTCCATTCATTCGTGAGTTATCGTTTCCACAGACTCACTTTCACACACACACTTCAAAAGCGTTTGATTCGTGATCAGGGATACTTGAAGCGTGCTCTCCCGTCGAAAACTCGAATTCGAATTTTCGACCCCGTCACAATACTTTCCTTATACATTATGTATATAAGGAAAGTAATACTTTAATAATTACTTCATCATCTAGTCGTCATTTTCATTGATTTAGCGTCATTTTTATCAATTTGGCGATACTTCCGTTAATTTGGCACCATTTAAAAAAAGTCGCCAAGTTGGCGACATTTCGCCAAATCTCGCCAAGCGTTATGGACGGAGAAATAAGTTATTCTTGTAGCAGATAACTGACTATTGGAGTCCAAATACAAAAGTATTACCTAAAGTATATTTTTTCATGAATGGCACTAGCTAGATCCTCGAGAATGATGTTACCCAATTTATTGCATGATATTACTTATGAAAAGTGATCATATTTCAACAATAAGTAATATTTTTGTTAATTTTATATGATTTTTTGATAATTTTTTTGAAAAATGTACAATATCTCGAGAACGGTTCATGCTAGAGTTCTAAAATTTATTTTAATCGTTTCCTAATGAAAAATTACATAAGAAATGACTATTTTCGTAACTTTATTAAAGATTTTATTTTTTGAGGATTTTTCAAAATTTCTCTCGAAAATTTAGATGGGGGGTTCTGAACATGCGATTACGTATAAAAACAATAGGTCTCCAGTATTCATGGATTATAATTTTTGTATCAAATTTCGTTCGAATTTGTCCATTCGTTCGCCAGTTATCGTCTCCACAGACTCACTGACACACACACACACATAGACATCACCTCAAAAATGTTTGATTCGTGATCAGGGATGCTTGAAACGTGCTCTCCCGTCGAAAACTCGAATTCGAATTTTCGACCCCGTCACAATACTTTCCTTATACATTATATGTACATAAAGAAAGTAATATCTGGAACTCTCGTACGCGTCTTCAATCGACTGCATACATTCATATTCCTTTATATCTTTTAATCTAACTCGTATCCTAATTATTTTCATCTTACTCATATAAGCATTATCAGACTGAAAAAATCTGATGTGGCCAGCACATGACTTTCGCTACAGACTCAAATTCATTTTCTCTTTATTTATTTCATAATTTATTAAATTATGTTTAATTACATAAAATAGCACGGATAATTTTTTGAAATGACATTGAACTATCAGAACTTTTCACTTTCCCTGCAATACATGGTAATGTATATAAAGAAAGTATTGGAATCGTATCGAAAATTGCAACTCGAGTTTTCGATGGATCTACGTTTTGAGACCTCTAGAACACGAAAAAACTATTTTTAGCGTGACGTCTGTGTGTCTGTTCAGATTTTGTATCCACTCTAGCTGAAAAACTAATGGACCGAATTTCATAAAATTTGGTAGGTAAGTCCCTTGTGACTGACTCTGGTGGTAATTAGATTTTGGTACGGTTCGGGATAAAAGAACATGCGTTTTTTTTGCGAAATGGCCTGCAAAAATTGTCTGTATCCACTCTAACCGAAAAACTAATTGACCAAAGTTAAGAAAAAATTGGTAAATAAGTCACTTATGGGTTAATCTGGTTCTGATTAGATTTTCGTACGAACCTGGCTTTTTTTAACAAATGACTCGCAGAAATCGTTAAATCTAAAATTAAAAGACTAAGTATACTCAAATATATCAATTAAATGCTTATATGTCATACGTAATTTTTGACGACGACAACAATAAGACCAATCCCATTACTCTTTTATTTATATGCGAAATTTTAGCAACACATTTGGCGGAATATCCGCAACTTGGCGACTTTTTAAAAGTGTTGCCAAATTGGTAAAAATGACGGTAAATCAATGAAATTGACGGCTAATTGATGAAAATTCAATATCTTGGAAAGAACATAAGAATCGACTATAAGAAATGGATTATTTATGGGGGAGTTACCATTTAATAATGATTTAACATTTTTAAAAAGCCTCCAAGTTGGCGATATTTCGCTAAATTTGTCTTTAAAATTTCGCCTAGCGTTATGGACAAGAAATAGGTTATTCTTATAGTAGGTAAATGATTATTGGCTTCCAAATAAAAAAACTAATACCCGAAGTATCTTCTCTCGTGAGTAGAACGTGCTAGATTCATGAGAATGATGTTAACAAATTTATCGCACAATTTTACATATGAAATGTGAACATATTTTACAATAGTTATTATTATTTTTTAATTTTATGTGATTTTTTGATAAATTTATTTGAATAATGTGTAATATCTCGAGAACGGTTCATACGACCGTCCTGATTTTCGTGTCAATCGTTTTATAATGAACAATTACACAAAAAATGATTATTTATGTAACTTTATTGAAGGTTTTGATATTTTGATGATTTTTTCAAAATTTTGGCAGGATGTGGCCAACTTAACGACTTTTTAAATGTTGCAAAGTGAAAAAAATGTCGCCAAATTGATAAAAAAAAATGACGCCAAATGGGAGGTAATGATTCGGAAATTTTGAATTCCGTCGTATGATGGGCATGCTTCTAGTATATAAGAAAAGCCCTTTTCTCTTTATCTGTAACACTTGGCGATACATTTGGCAAACTTGACGCATAATCTAGCGGGATATCGCCATCTTGGCGATATTTCGCCCCAGATTGACGAAAATATCGTCAAAGTTAATGAAAATGACGCCCAATTAATGAATGAATTATTAAAATATTTTAATATGCGAACTATGTTGCTCATTATGGATGCTATCAATATTAATAATTATCAATTTAGAGTTGCGTGAAATATAAGTTAATTGGGTACTTTGAAATAGTTTTACATGTTGTCATCCGGAAAAGGGCCAAATGTAGAATTCACAGTTAAAAACACTGTGCCGTATGGATCTTTTCATCATTTTTTCACTGCGAAAGAAGTAAATTCATTGCATAGGAAAGTCATGTGTTGCCCACATCAGATTTTTAAAGTGTTTCAAAATGAGTTCAGGAGGTCTTACAACTCGCTTGTCTTCAAAATCTCAAATTAGGAAATTATCGGTAAAATAATACTTTCTCTATACAACAGAGACGTATTTTGAAATTTAATTTGGGGGGGGGGGGGGGGGGAGTGTCAGTTTTAAATCAGATTTATATCAATCTCAAGGATGAGCTCGGGTCACGTTTTTTTTAATTTGGGTCGGCTCGCGTAAAATTAAATAAAAAATCAAAAAATTGAAACAGAAAAGTTTGAAATGACATAAGAAGCGGATGAAAGTCTTCTTGTCCCATATCTATACAAATAAAATTGAAAATATGTCTGTCTGTCTGTTTGTCCCATCTTCACCACGGGAGAACGGCTGAACCGAATTGGATGAAATTTTGTGGCTAACCTTGAAATAGTCCCACATAAAATTTAATCCATGTTTCAAGTTTCTACGACCAATCGTTCTCGAGATATTAATGATAAACAAAATTTTTGTTTGTTTCATCATTATGGGAGAACGGCTGAACGGAATTTAATGAAATTTTGTGGGTAGCCTTAAATTTTAATAATAATAGCCTTAATAATAATAATAATAATAATAGCCTTAAATAGCACCCCTTAAATTTTATCCAAGTTTAGAGTTTCTAAGATCAGAGATTGTCGAGATATTAATGAAAAACAAAATTTTTTCCTAGGCGTTCTACTCTCTAACTCCCTGGTTCCTCCAAACGAAAATGTTGGAAATCGTTTGTTTAAAACGTGAAAGTGAATTAAAACTTTATCTCTAAGTTTGGTGGAAGATTTTTGCGCTAATTAGTTACTTTAAGAAAACATGAATTGTTTGAAACCATGAATGTTTGAAACATGAATTTAAATGGAAAATCTATCAGCATAGCTTATTTTTCACTAGCTTTTAATCAACAATGAAAAGTATTAAGGAATCAAAATGGTTATTTAATTATTAGCATTTTATCAGGAAGATTCTATCTTATATCATATTCTTCGGCATAATTATTATTTTTTGGATTTTAATTATAAATAAATGGATATAAAAATATATCTTATAAATGAGCGATTTGATTTTTCTTTTAATTATATTAATTGTAGACTGCGTGCACTACTTTCATTTATTTTAGCAAAGAGTTTTCAAGCTTATACATTTTGTTTAGCTAATAAACTCATATTGTGTTTAGCCAATAAATTCATTTAGCCGATTGTTGAAGCAGGAAAAGAGTAGAACGGGTATATCTTCCAATACAATTTTAGTGTTTTCATTTAATATACAGGGTGTCCCAAAAAGATTGAAACGCGCTTTAATTCTTTACCTGTTGGAGATAAGTGGGCAATGTAAATTGCAAAACTGTTGAAAGTAAGGTAGGAAATAAGACTACGTTAATGAAATAGTCCTCCAATTAATTTTCAAAAAGTTACACTTTTTTTTTTTTTTTTATACGACTCCCTTAGGCAAATTTTGGCCAATCAGAAATTTTTTATTTTTAATGCAACAAAATCAGTAAAAAAAACCCCGCATATCTGTATCTTTAAAATCAACTGAATTATGATAAAGGAAAAAATCTGACTTATGCCATTTTCCGTACCATGTGAAAGGCTGTATCATCAGTGAAAATAGGGATCGTAAGCAAATTGACGATGGAAATTGTTTAGATAAAAAATGCGTTAATATTATGTGTCAAAATTTTTTATCACAAATGCATCTAAATAAAGCATTACACAGACAGAGATCATATAAAGCAGTGATACTCACTACGCGGTTGGGTATCCTATGTATTATCATCCAGTTTCTTTTTTTTTTTAGTGATATGTCACAAATTTGCATTTCTAATTTGATATATGGTCCCCATTCACAATGTTCAATTTTCAATTAAATATAACTCGCTCAGTTTCAAAGATACAGATATGCGGGTTATTTTACTGATCTTGTTGCATTAAAAATAAAAATTTTCTGATTGACCAAATTTCTCTAAGACTGTCGTATAAAAATTTAAAAAGTGTAACTTTTTTAAAATTAATGGGAGGACTATTTCATTAACGTAGTCTTATTTCCTACGTTACTTTCAACGTTTTTTTGCAATTTACATTGCTCACTTGTCTCCAATAAGTATAAAATTAAAGAGCTTTTCAATCTTTTTGGAACACCCTGTATACAAATGGGATCAGGATGTTTTATTGAGATCTGCAAATACAGAGCTAAGAATTTGGCGGGATATCGCTAATTTGACAACTTTTCTTAAACGTTGTCAAATTGACGGAAATGTCGCCAAATTGATAAAAACGACACAAATCAATGAAATTTATTTTGTTTTGTTAAAAGAGAGTACTGAAATGACGTTTCGTTAACATTTGTTTGTCAGTTCAACCGTTCTACTTAGTAACACATTTAGCGAATTTTTAAAATGTCACCAAATTGATAAAAATGTTTGTAAATCCATAAAAATATCTTGAAATTGATAAAATTGCGCTAAATAAATGAAATTAATTGTGTTTTGATAGGGATAGTATTGTGATGTTTCGTCAATTTGTCGCCAAGTTGGACTGTCAGTTCTATAGTTCCACTTGGCGATAAATTTAGCGATTTTTTAAGATATCGCCAAACCTTCCATAGAGATAGCATTATTCAGGCGATATTTTGTCCACCAATTTATTTGAAACAAATGATATCATATCGCTTAGCAACGGATTTAAATCCAATGTGTTTATGAGGCAGACGATTTTTATTAAATCTTTTCCGATTTGAATAATGAAGATATGTATATAAAATAAATTTCATTGCCATTGCATATTTGACTGGATAATATCAATTACGGTCTTCAGGTTTAAACATTATTATCAAAGGCAGCCACTCTTGGTCTGACCTAGGCGCTCCTTAATGATTTCTTGAGATCTTGAGATTATTGATATTTTCAAGGATTATTGATTCCGAGATTATTGATATTTTCAAGTTATTACTAGCCGAATACCCGTTGAAAATCAACGGTTTCGTAATAAGCAATCCCCCCGAGTAATGTAAATTTTTGAATAATTCGAGTTTCACATTTAATCGACAAATCCAATATTTTGGTGCGCAGAAACTTTTAAGATGAAAATATTGGAAAACTTAAATTGCACACTTCTTCCTTTCGAACTATTTACCCATACACAAAATTAAAGTCTCTATCTCATCCCGAAGCATGCTACTTTATCATTTCCCCATTCGACCGTCTTTCTATGGAGCACAGTCATAAATGGACATTTAGGTAAAACTCTATTCGCCTTGGGTTTTTTATCAGATAATTGGCCCATATACCATCAAGCCTCTATCACATTTAAAAGGGAGCGTGAAAGCCCCAGGCCTTCCGACTCGTCCAGAGGACTTAGAGTATCTATTTGGACGACCGGGAAGAGTTTAAAAGGGAGCGTGTATAACTTATTCGAAAATTTGAACATTTTGGTGGGTAGCACCCCCTAAAGTAGAGAATATTGGAAAACTGAAATTGCACACCTTCTTCCTTCCAAATTATCTACCCGTACCCTGTGATTTCTCATTGTGGGATGCCTAAAATTACGGTTGTGAGATTTGGGGATCTCGCAGGCCAGTCATGTGTGCAATCACCTCCATGCATAAGTCATCTCCATGGCTTTATCTGCCGTAGCCCCCCGAGTGTCGAGAGTTTGAACTAATTTTTTTTCATGCCACACAAAATCCCCCACCACGGTGAATATTAATCTGCAAACCGCATGTCTCTCCGACCCATAGATATTTTTTTTATGCCATTTTGCTTTTGCTCCGAACTTTTGAATCACGCAGTATATAGATAAATAGATATTTTTATATTCATTTATTTATTATTCAAATTAATAAAATTTGTTGAGTAAGCCTGTGAAAAATAAACCATGGTGATAGAGTTTCCATTTAAATTCATATTTCAAACCTGCGATTTTCAAAAGTGACTAATACGTTCAATAAACGCTCATAAAACTCAGAAAAATTAATTGATTTTCACGTTTAAAACCAACGATTTCCAACCTTTTTCGTTGGGAATTATGGAGTTAGAGAGTAGAACTCCTAGGAAAAAGTTTCGTTTTCCATTAATATCTCGACAACCCCTAGTCCTAGAAACTTGAAACATAGACTAAATTTTAAGTAGGGTTCTATTTCAAGACTACCTTTCCACTAGTATCTCGAGAGCCACTGGTCGTAGAAACTCGAAACATAGACTAAAAAGTGGAGCTATTTCAAGACCACCCACCAAATTTCATCAAATTCGGTTCAGCCGTTCTCCCGTGATGTTGGATCATACATACATACATACTTCTCTTCTTTATATATATATAAATTTTTTGACTATAAAAGGAGTAAATTCATTGCATTATATAAGGAAAGTCATGTGTTGCCCAAGATTTTGTTCATTGCTGCAAGACCTATTTCAAAAGCAGTGTCACAATTAATTGTATTATTGGATACTAAACCTGAAGGCAAACAAAGTAGTTCACCTGACATCTGAGCAACGGAATTGTTCAGCTCACTGCGTAAGATCACTGCCATCCCTTGTTTTACGACTTTCTCGCAGTTCTCCATGCTGCCCGTTAATGGTCATTGAAGCTGCTAAGAATTCTTCATTTATATGTAAACAAGAAAGATCAATCATGCTTAAAGCATTGATTATGAAACACATTCCAACTTCAATGCAATTTTATTTAAACATGTCTAAAATGCAATACATTCCTCGGTAATATTTTAAAACTTATCACAATACTACATTAATTTATTATATTTGAAAACTTAAACCTTCATCGAAAAAAAATGAACTTCATTCAAATGACGGCATTGAAATATAAATTGTCTGGTTTAAACATATCTAAAATATGATAAATTCCTCGGTAATAATTTTAGAATTATCATAATACTACGATAATTTATTATATTTGAAAACTTCATCGAAAACAACTGAAATTCATTCAAATGACGTCATAGAAAAAATAACACGCCTGGCTCTCTCTATAAAAGCAGCATTTCATTCATAAATAATTTCCCATTCATGTCATTCATCACAATACTATAATAATTTATTTTATTTAAAAATTAAGACCATGGAGCTACAAGTAATTAAACTCTCTGCGTAAAACTTCATCGAAAAAAATCGTCCTTCCCTTTATAAAATCAATGAATATTTCATTCATATCAGCTACGCAGACTCCATGAACTAAATGATTTTATGTTAAAGAAATACAGCAATTCTAATACAACTCATTCTACATATTTTGCTGTTTACATTTTACATAGGTGAAAAATAGGCTTCGTTGTAGAAATAATCAAATTTGGATGAGCACTTAAACTCAAATATATTGTAATTGAGTTGTTTCAGTATGTAGATGCACAGAATTTAAGCAAAAATAAAGTAATTTTAGGACGGATACAACACTCAATATGAATTAAAAAGAACTTTAAAAATCACGATTTTGAGACAAGATGGATGCCATATATCATTTTGAAGTGGGTCACGTGATATTTTCATATCATGGTCACGTGATCGCTTCATATAAGAGGTGTTATTATTATTTTAATTTTTATTTTAAAAAGTACTGAATATATTTCGCTGAATTTTTTTTTTTATATATTTTATGGAACAATTTGAATATTACCTAAAATTTTCGAAGCAATTTGTGAATTTAAAATCCGCTTAAAATATGTTTGAAAAATTAGGTCCCATAGGGCTCAATGTATTTCATTTTTTCAACCCGGGTTCAATCCAAAACTAATTGGGTGATATTATTCATTTATATTCCCACAGGTCTTACAGACCGTCTGAACAACATACTAAAATTTCATTTAGATTAAGTCATTTTTACGGCAGTTATCGTGCTAACGAACAGACAGACAGACAGACAGACAGAATGAACAAAGTCATAAACACTTTTCAACTTTGTTGTAAAGTGTTAAAAAGCAGGTGCACCGTGGATCAACACGAATCAATCCATCTACAGATTTCATCACCCGCATCCGTGAGCAGTCGATGCACATAAAATACACATATGAAAAAATTGACTTTGAAGAAAAAGGTGGGCCTTGACAATTGACATTGGACTCGCACAAAAATTATGGAACAATTATCAAATCAAACAGTTTGTGTGGAAACAGTTTATTAAACCGGAGAACGAACTTCTCGCCAATTTTTTAACTCATTCTTTGGCAGTATATACAGAAGCTGAAAAATGAAAGGGTGACATTCTTATTCACCTTGCGACTTTTCTTACCGTTGGCGGTACACACTATACATCGTTTTAAAGTTTTAAAATGTCTGGGTATTTGTAAGCTAATTAAAGCGAAATAAATTAGCCCAAAATAATATATATCAGACAAATAACTACACATTTTTGGTAAAAACTCTCTCAAATTTTACATATTCTCTACTGGTATACAAAAATGATACACATATTTAACAATGTTTAAAGAATATATACATATTCCATGAGGTATATGAAATAGTTCGGTACTAACTGGCTGATTCTCCGATGTCTCGTTCATGAAATATAAATTTATTCCTGGGACACTACGATTTCAAAGTTTAGGGAGCTGTGGGGAGTGCAAGTGGGGACTTTTAGGAAAACACATTTCTCAACATGTACTATTTGTGTACATGTTCAGCTTTCCCTTAATTTGTTGCGGGTTATGGTCTTATTTTGCCTTTATTGACTGGACTAAAGATTGTAAACACAAAAATAGAAAAAAACAAGAAAGATCAATCATGCTTAAAGCATTGATTATGAAACACTTTCCAACTTCAATGCAATTTTATTTAAACAAGTCTAAAATGCAATACATTCCTCGGTAATATTTTGAAACTTATCACAATACTGCAATAATTTATTATATTTGAAAACTTAAAGCTCCATCGAAAAAAATGAACTTCATTCAAATGACGGCATTGAAATATAAATTGCCTGGTTTAAACATCTCTAAAATGTTATACATTCCTCGGTAATAGTTTTAGAATTATCATAATACTACGATAATTTATTGTATTTGAAAACTTCATCGAAAACTACTGAAATTAATTCAAATGACGTCATAGAAAAAATAACACGCCTGGATCTCTCTATAAAAACAGGATTTCATTCATAACTTTCTCCCATTCATTTCATTCATCACAATACTATAATAATTTATTTTATTTAAACATTTTGTTTAAGACCATGGAGCTACAAAAAATTAAACTCTATGCTTGAAACTTCATCGAAAAAAATCGTCCTTCTCTTTATGAAATCAATTAATATTTCATTCATATCAGCCCATGCAGACTCCATGGACTAAATTATTTTGTGTTAAAAAAATACAGGAATTCTAATACAACTCATTCTATATGTTTTGCTGTTTACATTTTACATAGGTGAAAAATAGGCTTAGTTGTAGAAATAATCAAATTTAGATGAGCATTTAAACTCAAATATATTGTCATTGCGTTGTTTCAGTATGTAGATGCACAGAATTTAAGCAAAAATAAAGTAGTTTTAGGACGGATACAACACTCAATATGAATTAAAAAGAACTTAAAAAAATCACGATTTTGAAACAAGATGGATGCCACATATCATTTTGAAGTGGGTCATGTGATTGTTTCATATCTTGGTCACGTGATCGTTTCATATAAGAGGTGTAATTATTATTTTAATTTTTATTTAAAAAACTACTGAATATATCTCGCTGAATTTTTTTTTATATATTTTATGGAACAATTTGAATATTACCTAAAATTTTCGAAGCAATTCGTGAATTTTAAATCCGCTTAAAAAATGTTTGAAAAATTAGGTCCCATAGGGCTCAATGTATTTCATTTTTTCGACCCGGGTTCAATCCAGAACTAATTGGGTAATATTATTCATTTATATTCCCATAGGTTCTACAGACCGTCTGAACAACATACTAAAATTTCATTTTGATTAAGTCATTTTTACGGCAGTTATCGTGCTAACGGACAGACAGACAGACAGACAGACAGAATGAACAAAGTCATAAACACTTTTCAACTGTGTTGTAAAGTGTTAAAAATCTGATGTAGGCAACACATGACTTTTCATATATAATGTAATGAATTTACTATTTTCACAATAAAAAAAATCTGATGTGGACAGCACATAACTTTCCTTATGTAATGCAATGAATTTACCACTTTAACAGTAACAAGAAAGATCAATCATGCTTAAAGCATTGATTATGAAACACTTTCCAACTTCAATGCAATTTTATTTAAAACAGTCGAAAATGCAATACATTCCTCGGTAATATTTTAAAACTTATCATAATACTACATTAATTTATTATATTTGAAAAATTAAACCTTCATTGAAAAACATGAACTTCATTCAAATGACGGCATTGAAATAAAAATTGCCTGGTTTAAATATATCTGAAAAGCGATACATTCCACGGTAATATTTTTAAAACTATCATAATACTACGATAATTTATTATATTTAAAAACTTCATCGAAAACAACTGAAATTAATTCAAATGACGTCATAGAAAAAATAAATAAAAAGAACGAATATGAGTCTGCAGGGAAAGACATGTGCTGCCCACATCAGAATTTTTAACAATATTACAACAATGATTTATAGAAGTGAACGGGGATTATTTTCAGGCCATTTCGAAAAAAATGTATGATCTATATTTAAAGATCCATCAAATTTTTGTCGAATAAAATGTTCAAAAAATTTAAGCTGTGTACCAAATTTTAACTCTCTAGGACGTAGGAAAGTGCATTAAAAATGCCATCAAATAAATTTATCATGAAGAGTTATATAAAATTTAAAAAAATGAAAAATTGTTATCTACCAAATTTATTTTAAAATGTGAAGCCACTCCCATATGCAAAACGTTTAAACAAATGGAGAGATATTTATTATATAATATATCTCTCTTTTCTTTCTGGAAGATATCCCAAAGTCAGAATTTAATTGAATTTGTTTTTTTCCCTATAGTAAATAATTTTTAATTAAAAAACTACTTAACATATTTTACTGAATTTTTTTTTATATATTCTATGGGATAATGTGAATATTTCCTAAAAATTTCGAAGCAATTCGTGAATTTTAAATTTACTTAAAAAATGTTTGAAAAATTAGGTCCCATAGGGTTCAATGTATTTCATTTTTTCAACCCGGGTTCAATAAAAAACTAATTGGGTGATATTATTTATTTATATTCCCATAGATCCTACAGACCGTCTGAACAACATACTAAAATTTCATTTTGATAAAGTCATTTTTACGGCAGTTATCGTGCTAACGGACAGACAGACAGACAGACAGAGAGACAGACAGAATGAACAAAGTCATAAACACTTTTCAACTTTGTTGTAAAGTGTTAAAAACAAAATAGATTATTTTTATAGTAGATATTTATATTTTTTCCAAGATATTGAATTTTCGTCAATGAGACGTTATTTTCATTGCTTTAGCGTCATTTTTATCCATTTGGCGAGTTTTCGTTAATTTAGCAACATTTAAAAAAAAATCGCTAAGTTGGCGACATTCTACCAAAATCGTCGCCAAAATTTCGCCAAGCGTTATGAACGGAGAAATAAGTTATTCTTACAGCAGATAAATGACTATTGGCGTTCATATACAAAAGTATTACTCAAAGTATCTTTTTTCATGAATGGAACGAGCTAGATCCATGAGAATGATATCACCCAATTTATCGCATGGTATTACATATGAAAAGTGAACATGTTTCTCAATAGGAAATATTTTTTTTTATTTTATATGACTTTTTGATAATTTTTTGAAAAATGTGCAATATCTCGAGAACGGTTCATTTTAGAGTTCTAAAACTTATGTCAATCGTTTTCTAATGAAAAATTACATAAGAAATGTCTATTTACGTAACTTTATTAGATGTTTTGATTTTTTGACGATTTTTTCAAAATTTCACTCGAAAATTTAGGAGGGTTCTGAGTATTCAATTGCCTATAAAAACCAGTTGCGTATACCTTCCAGTGTTTATGGATTGTAATTTTTGTACCAAATTTCGTTCGAATCTGTCCATTCATTCGTCAGTTATCGTCTCCACAGACTCACTGACACACACACACACACACACACAGACATCACCTCAAAAATGTTTGATTCATTATCAGGGATGCTTGAAACGTGCTCTCCCGTCGAAAACTCGAATTCGAATTTTCGACCCCGTCACAATACTTTCCTTATACATTATGTATATACGGAAAGTAAAAATAGGGTTTTTCTTATAGTAGCTATTTATATTCTTTCCAAGAAATTGAATTTTCGTCAATTAGTCGTCATTTTCACTGATTTAGTGTCATTTTTATCCATTTGACGAGATTTTCGTTAATGTAGCAACATTTAAAAAAGTCGCGACATTCCGCCAAAATCGGCCCCCAAATCTCGCCAAGCGTTATGGACGGAGAAATAAGTTATTCTTATAGCAGATAAATAACTATTGGCATTCAAATACAAAAGTATTACTCAAAGTACCTTTTCTTATGAATGGAACGAGCTAGATCCACGAGAATGAGTCACCCAATTTATCGTATGATATTACATATGAAAAGTGAACATGTTTCTCAAAAGTTAATATATATTTTTTTAGTTTATGGGATTTTTTGATAGATTTATTTAAAAAATGTGTAATATCTCGAGAACGGTTCATGTTATTGTTCTAAAGTTTATGTTAATCGTTTTCTAATGGAAAATCACATTAGAAATGTCTATTTGCGTAACTTTATTAATGGTTTTGATTTTTTGGCGATTTTTTCAAAATTTCACTCGACAATTTAGGGAGGTTCTGAACATTCGATTACGTTTAAAAACAATAAGCTTCCAGTATTTACGGATTGGGATTTTTGTACCACATTTCATTCGAATCGCTCTATTCGTTCGTGAGATATCGTCTCCACATGCTCACTGACACACACACACACACACAGACATCACCTTAAAATGTTTGATTCGTTTTCAGGGATGCTTGAAACGTGCTTTTCCGTCAAAAACTCGAATTCGAATTTTCGATCCCGTCGCAATACTTTCCTTATACATTATGTATATAAGGAAAGTAAAAAGGCCAAACTTTGAGAGATTATTTCTCCAGATCCAAGGGTTAATCTGGAAAACGGATTTCAGATATGAATTCAGCATGGTCGAATCAGTATACATGAGTTTTTTCAGCCCACGGGGTTGCATTTGGTGCTCTGATATACATACACTGCGGTTTCAGAGAGGTAGGTGATTAAAAGGGAAAATAATGTTAAGTAACTTATTTATATAAAGGGACAAAGATTAAAGTCTATCAGTTAAAAATATTAAATGAATATGGATATATTAGCTTACATGACAAATAATTAAAGAAGATATACAAGGATCTATGCCTGGTAGATCAGTCCACCAGGCTTAGGCATTAGCTAAATATCATGCTAACTAAAATTTGGTTGCTAATTACAAGGTAGGATCAAAAAGTTCGGAGACTGTGCCAACCCTGATTGGAGGAGAGGGAAACTATTTTACCGTGGCGTAGAGGCACATGTGATGCGAGGTGTGAAAAAGAAGAAGCAGGTCCGCAGTGCAGGGTTTTCCCAGACAATGCGTGTCAGTGAACTGAAGTCGTTCGCGTTCGTCGAAAACGGAAATGATGTTTGAAGAACAACGTGCGAATATCAAATTCTGGCAGCGTTTGGGGAAAGTGGGGAACAGAAAATGCGGAACAGAAACATTGTACCTGCTGCAGCAGGTGCACTGTTTCTGTCAGCGATTTCCCCCAAAACTGGCAGAATTTGATATTCGCACGTTGTTCTTCAAACACCATTTCCATTTTCGACGAACGCGAACGACTACAGTTCACTGACATGCATTGTCTTTAAAAAAGGGGGTCTTAGGGTTGGAGATATCAACACAGTCTCCGAACTTTTTGATCCTACCTTGTATATATATATATATATATATATATCTGCAGTGTTTTTTCAGGTATTCTTGTTTCCTATAATTTTTCAATCTTTATGCATGTTGTCCAAGTTATCAGTGTTTATATATATAATCTATCACTAATATCAGAAACATGCATTTTGTGTTCATTTTGATAAAATACTTGACGAAGAGTTTTATCGAAATGAACAATTCATTAGGCCTAGGGCTTGTCCACGTGTAAAGCTTGCTTGCAATTTATTTGATTTTCTATTATCAATTCCTTTCCATTGATGTTTGTTATTCATCTTCAGCTTGATGACTAGAGGTTTGCATTTTATTTTCCACTTGAATGATTCTCTGTTTGATACTTTTTTATTTGTTAGGCATTTTTTAATGTTGGGGTTTTTTTGAGCTGCAACTTCTCTCTATTCTATCATTGGATTTTCAAACTACTATTATATATATATATATATATATATATATATATAATAATAGTTTGAAAGTCCAATGATAGAAAAGTGAGAAGCTGCAACTCGAAAAACCTAACTTTCTAACAAACCTACAAAATAAAAGTATAAAACAGTAAATCTTCAATCAAATGGGAAAAAATACGAATTTCGAGTCATCAAGTTAAAGAAAGTCAACAAATTTCAATGGTATGCAAACGATAATAGGAAAACATAAAAAAATATCCAAGCATTAACACGTAGACAAGGGCTAGGCCTTAAATAATGGAATTGTTCACTTCGCCAAAAATCTTCATCGGGTCCAAATATTTTGTCAAAGCAAACACAAAATATGTATGTTTCTGAAGAAATAGATAGGTTATAGCTATAAACTATTTCTACTTGGACAACATATATAAAGAAGAAAAAATAAAAGGAAACATGCATACCTTGAAAAAACACTGCATATGACCGAACCAGCCGAATCCTGGAACCCTGAATGAAGAGACCAGTGTTGCCATTCGCAAAGGAGAAAGAAATGATCTACTGGTGCCATTCGTGAGAAATAAAAAACAGTAATGCAAAACGGTAAGAAAAAGTAATAATATACAACAATAAGAGCAGAGCTACAAAAAAAGTGGGACTAATAATAGTAAGGCTAATGTTTAAGTGGATGTAAAAATAAAAGTATTATTAATACAAGAGAATGGTGATGTCTAGCTAATCTAAGACACTATGAATAGAATTCATGAAAATCCAGCTAATCTAAACTTTTTAACTATACCATTTACTAAATAAGAGGGATATTTATACAAATTGCTGGTAATTTTTAGATTATTAATATGCATAGCATGAAATTTTTTATCAGATAATCTATATTAAAATTATTTCAAAAAATAATTCAAAAATAAAAATGAAAATGGCAAGAAAAGGAAAAATGATTTAAGAGAATGAGGTAAAAGGGGGTAACAGAAATTAAAAACAAAGAAAATATTTCCAAAGCATATTAGGGATAAGTACAATGTTAAATGTAATAACGATGAGCAAATGATAATAATTATCAAAACACAGAAAAACTAACAGGTAAAACTAAATGAAAGTAAATAGTTTCTAAACTAAAAGAACATGATTGTTAACTTCTTTAAGCTCAAGAAACACGTGTGATGGAGATACGGAAGCGCAGTGCCCCCCCCCCCCCCCCCGTCGACACCGGGGAAGAGGGGAGGGCAAGAGCAGTTTTCTTTCAGGCGTACTTCCGGGGGTGTTGGCTTCGCACACCGGGGTGGGGTGGGGGGCATTTTATATTTACCAATTTTCTATTTATGTGACAAAGCATTTAGATATATTTATATATGGCAAATAGAAAACTTGACTCCCTAAAATTTCATTCGCCCCCCCCCCCCCCCGGCTGAAAAGTCCTGAAAGGAACACTGCGCAAGAGGTTTGGAGGGATTTGGGGCGTAATGTTAATTCATGATAACCATTGAAGTAAAATAGTATGTCTAATTATAACATGAGAGCAGGGTTAAGTCGAAGGGGGAAATAAATAAAGGGAGTATGAGCTGTGGGATGGAGCGCCACCAAACCAAGCTTCGCCACTTAGAAACATAGTTTTCTTTTATTGTCTAACCGTATATCAGTTAGTTTATGATTAACGACTTGGCAAGGAAAAATTGCAAAAAGTTCAACAGCTTGGAAAGGATGTAAATAAATACACATCAATGCTTCTGCAGTTCAAGGCAGCGGGCAAGTAAACAGGTTTTAGTTCTGTTTTCATTCGGAAACACGTAACCACCACACGTCTTTTGCTTCCATGATTTTCATTATTCTGACCTCATGATAAAAGGAAAATAAAATCATTCTGGTTTATTTTCAAAGCGTAAGTGCTTGAATGCTTTTAGGATTTCGTAGTTAACAAACAGAAATCTTATTAACGAGTGCCCCCCCCCCTCCTTTAATTCTGATCTACTCAGATGGCAATCTTGAAACTTGACATGCAGATTCATGATTTAATAACAATAGCATAAGCGCCGACTTGAAAAATTATTGTGAATTTGAAAATTTTTAAATCGAATGACCCATGCATTTTCAAAAGATTTAAATCCAATTGAAATATTAATCAGTCCAGTGGCGGATTTTGGCCTCTTGTTTGGGGGGGGGGGGGGCGATCTGTAGATCAAAATGTTCTCGGAGGTTTGTTCACTTAGGATTTTCTTAACGGCTTCCTATATATGGATATTTGACATTTTTGAAATAACTAGAACAAATTCGGAAGTTTATAGTAAGTTCTTCGCAGCTTATAAAATACGGCCTATCATTTTTTTAAGACCAAATCAAAACAATGAAGTTTGGAAGAAAGAAAAATTGCGTGACTATATAAGGAAACAAACTTATTGTTGAAGTCGAAACAGGAAACTAAATTATATTCTGTATTAAGTATACACAAGTAAGAGATTTCCATGTGAGAAGATTAATACTAAATATTAACTAAAGAAACACACATTTATATTCTATTCACTAAATATGGTTATCATACGATACAATACAAATAAATTTTATTTTTCTTAGACTGTGGTAGAAAAGGAGGATGAACATGAGTAAATGCAGTTAATATAGGTATTAATAAGCACTGAACATTGATTTACATTTTTCCATTTTTTTCCATTTTTAGCTGCACAGGAGCCAATAAATTTTTACGCGAAAAACATCACGTATAAACATCACGCAAAAACATTACGCAAAAACATCAAAAGAAAAGACCAATGGTTTGATCGAGTTTACTACCCCTGGTAAAAATGATGGAATCACTTCCATGTTATTTCAATGGGATACGAAGTTCAATGCTCTACAATTTTTGATGCCCTAAAACACCCTTTTTGAGCGAAATTGAAGAACTTTAAAAACTTAACAAAATAAAAAATGTTTGAAAAAGTTTGCACTTTTCATTATTTAATAATTCACAACCAAAAAATGGGAAAAGAGCTGTAGGCTGAAAGAAAAAACTCGTAAAAACTAATTTAGAATAATAAATTTGATCATATAAACATGAGGAGCTATATCCTAATGATTTTCCATGATCAAATTTATTATTCCAAATTAGTTTTTACGAGTTTTTTCTTTCAACCTCTAGCTTTTTTCCCATTTTTTGATCGTGAATTATTAAATAATAAAAAGTGCAAAATTTTTCAAATATTTTTTGTTTTGTTAAGCATTTAAAGTTCTTCAATTTCGCTCAAAAAGGGTTTTTCAGGGTATCCGTGCATCAAAAGTTGTAGGGTATTGAACGTCGTATCCCATTGAAATAACATGGAAGTGATTCCATAATTTTTGCCAGGGGTAGTACCTATAACACTATTCAAATGTAATTGCCAATTCAGCGTATTGTCGATCATTATCCTTAACAGCCTTACGGAGTCCATCGCAAAAACCCTGGCGCCGTTAACCTCCCAGGAAGAATCATCATTATAATATAAACTCAAGTCTTCTTGCTTTTTTTTAGCAAATCGATCTAAAATTGTTACTGGTGAAATTGCGATATCATAATGCACATGTAACAAAGCAAATCCCACTAGCCGATCTTCTCTAATTGTGTTTCGAAGCCATATCTTCAATTGTTTTAGTGCTGAGAAGCTACCCTCGGCGGTTGCTACAGTAATTGGTAATGTTACAAGAACTTTCAGTAACACGTAGATAACATGGTACACTGCAGGATCACAGTTCTGTAGTGCTTCAAAGGCAGACTTGGGTACTTTGATCAAATCGATATTTTCTCGCATCCATTTGGTTCTCCAGTTAATCACCTCAACTTGAAGTGTACTTACTGTTCATTTCTTCCACTCCCAGTTCGGCTATTCTGTGATACTTCTTGCTTAGCTCTGTCCAAGATGTGAGGAGTGACTGACTCTTCGTGCGTGTTGATTTTCGCTAAAAGAGTCGATGGTACAATCATACTGAGGGTAATATTTTGCTGAGTTTGAAGTCTCTTTATGTTGAAGTCAGAAGCGGTTCCCCAAATAGCAGAACCGTAAGTCATGATGGGCCTGATGTAGGCTTTGTAGAGCAATAATTTATTTGCAAGTGACAGACGGCTATTTCTAGCCAAAAAGGGTTGAAGCTGGGCTCTTGCCCCCTTAACCTTCTTGACAGTGTCAAGAATGTGAGGGTGACTTAATTTAGAGTCAATGTGTGACTTAATTTAGAGTCAATAAGTACTCCAAGGTACTTATAGCAGTTCGTCCAGGGAATCAGCTGATTATTCAGTATCAAATTGGGGGGGGGGGGGGGCAGTGCTGGGATCGAGAGTACCGCCGACTTGGAAGTATTAATTTTAATTCTCCACTTCAGAAACCATGAATTAAGAAGATTTAGTTGATTTTGAAGCCTTTCGAGCACAATATGTGTTTTTGGATGTCGGGCGATCAGTGCAGTATCATCAGCATAAAGGCCAATAGCGACGTTAGATACCTTAGGAATGTCATTAATATATAGGTTGAACAGTCGGGGCCCAAGAAGGGAACCCTGTGGTACACCAGAACAAATCTGCCTAGGAGAAGAGAGAATATTGGAGACCCGCACAACAAAACTACGGTTGTGGAGGTAAGAATTAAGAATTTTAATAAGTTGAGTTGGAAATTTCAATTTAATGAGCTTATAGAGTAAGCCCGAGAACCATACCTTATCAAACGCCTTACTGACGTCAAGAAAAACGATGGAGGAGTGATATCTTCTGGCTCTAGCGTCCTGAATGAGCTCTATAACTCTGAGGAGCTGATGCTGAGTAGAATGTTTGGCTCTGAAGCCAAACTGTTCAGGTATAAGAATATTTCTCGAGTTACAGTGCTCATCAAGTCGTTTTACGATCCTCGGCTTCCTAAATGTAGGAAGCGACCTCGGGCCCTGCTCGGGCGCCGTGAAGACGTCCCGCTGAATCCAAAGCGTCGGCGTACTGAATAGCTTTGATCATAATCTAGTTTTCCATCCTTCGAACGTTTTTCCACTGAACACTTAGCACCCTTGCATTTGGGATAATTTATCTGCATTCGACCATCTTCTCCCCCCCCCCCCCCCCCCCCGCCCTTGTGGCATCTGGCATCCCGGCGTTCTTTGTGCAAGGCCTGCGCTAATTTTTAGCGCGCCCAAACGTTCAAAAATTCTCTCTCCTCTTACTTTTGGAATCTCCCTTAGAATTCTAAAATTTTAAATTAAATTTTTAGTAAAAATACATAAATTCTATATTTTTTAAATTCTCTCTCAAGACTCGGAAAATCCTAAATTCTCCGAGAAACCTTTTGACTTTTGTAAACTTCCTTTCGTAAAATTCCTTTTCTTCGTTTTTCTTTTCTTTTTAGATTGGGGATTTAAGTCTAGTTTTCAAACCCAGATTAGGCACCCCTTTTAAACACCCACCTTGCACGAGTCGATGGTACTAAATCTTGTAAATATAAGACATCCAGACATCTAGGCGCAGACTTTTGACTTTCATTATGGGGGCGAGATTTCGTGGATAAACTGAGGGAGGGAGAGTAAGGCCAAAGTATCTCCCTAATGATATATATATTTTTTAATTTTATAATTTAGTTGATAAAACGTCGACGTTCGTCAGGCGTTTGGAAGGGGGGGGGGGGGGCGATCGCCCCTCCTGAAGTCTGCCACTGAATCAGCCAGATTATCGGGTACAATAAGAAGTCTGAAATGCTAAATTGAAGCAAATTATAGTAAAGTACAGAAAAATATTTTTACTTTCCTTATGTACATAATGATAAGGAAAGTATTGTAGCGGTATCGAAAATTCGAATTCGAGTTTTCGACGGGAGAGCACGTTTCAAGCATCCCTTATCACGAATCAAACATTTTTGAGGTGATGTCTGTGTGTGTGTGCGTGTGTATCAGTGAGTCTGTGGAGACGATATCTCACGAACAAATAGAGCGATTCGAATGAAATTTGGTACAAAAATCACAATCTGTGAATACTTGTCTTAAGCCTATTGTTTTTAAACTAGATCGAAAGTTCAGAACCTAAATTTTCGAGTGAAATTTTGAAAAAATCATCAAAAATTCAAAATCTTTAATAAAGTCACGCAAATAGACATCTCTTATGTAATTTTTCCTTAGAAAACGATTGACATAAACTTTAAAACGCTAGCATGAACCGTTCTCGAGATATTGCACATTTGTTAAATACATTTATCAAAAAATCCCATAAATTAAAAAAAAATACATTAACTGTTGAGAAACATCACTTTTCATATGTAATATCATGCGATAAATTGGGTGACATCATTCTCGTGGATCTAGCTCGTTCCATTCATGAGAAAAGATACTTTGAGTAATAATTTTTTATTTGAACGCCAATAGTTATTTATCTGCTATAAGAATAATTTTTTTTCCTCTGTCCATAACGTTTGGCGAGGTTTTGGTGCCGAATTTGGCGGAATGTCGCCAACTTGGCGACTTTTTTAATGTTGCCAAATTAACGAAAATTTCGCCAAATGGATAAAAATAACACTAAATCAATTAAAATGACGACTAATTGACGAAAATTCAATAGCTTGGAAAGAATATAAATATCTACTATAAGAAAAACCTACTTTTTTTTTGTAAAAGTAGTAAATTCGTTACATTATATAAGGAAAGCCATGTGTTGCCCACATCAGATATTTTTTTTCTCTAGATAATTATTTATTTCATTTATTTTGCTTTTGTAGGCGCAACATTATTATAATACAATATACAGATACTATGGGGAATTGCCAACTAACTTATATGTATAAAAATAACAAAGACTGTAAAATTTAATTTTAGGTATTTTTACAAATGTCAAAAATGTCGACAAATTTCTCTTTAAATCATTCCTGAGTTAGAATCTTGAATACAGAATACAAAAATCTGATGTGGGCAGCACATGACTTTCCTTATATAATACAATGAATTTACTACCTTTACAGTAAAAAAAAATCTGATGTGGGCAACACATGACTTTCCTTATATAATGTAATGAATTTACTACTTTTACAGTAAAAAAATAGGATTTTCTTGTAGTAGATACTAATATTCTTTCCAAGATATTGAATTTTTGACAATTAGTCGTCATTTTCATTGATTTAGCGTCATTTTTATCCATTTGGCGAGATTTTCGTTAATTTGGCAACATTTCAAAAAAGTCGCCAAGTTGGCGACATTCCGCCAAATTCGTCGCCAAAATCTCGCCAAGCGTTATGCACTAAGAAATAAGTTTTTCTTAAAGCAGATAAATGACTATTGGCGTTCAAATACAAAAGTATTATTCAAAGTATCTTTTTTCAAGAATGGAACGAGCTAGATCCACGAGAAGGATGTCACTCAATTTATCGCATGGTATTACATATGAAAAGTAAACATGTTTCTCAATAGGAAATATTTTTATTTTTATTTTATATGACTTTTTGATAATTTTTTTAAAAAATGTACAATATCTCGAGAACGGTTCACGTTAGCGTTCTAAAATTTATGTCAATCGTTTTCTAATGAAAAATTACATAAGAAATGTCTATTTGCGTAACTTTATTAGTGGTTTTCATTTTTTGAAGATTTTTTCAAAATTTCATTCGAAAATTTAGGGGGGTTCTGAACATTCAATTGCGTATAAAAACAATAGGCTTCCAGTGTTTACGGATTGTGATTTTTGTACCAAATTTGGTTCGAATCGGTCCATTCGTTCGTCAGTTATCGTCTCCACAGACTCACTGACACACACACACACATACACACACACACACACACACACACAGACATCACTTCAAAAATGTTTGATTCGTGATCAGGGATGCTTGAAACGTGCTCTCCCGTCGAAAACTCGAATTCGAATTTTCGACCCCGTCACAATACTTTCCTTATACATTATGTATATAAGGAAAGTAAAAATAGGTTATTCTTTTAGTAGATACTTATATTCTTTCCAAGATATTGAATTTTCGTCAATTAGTCGTCATTTTCATTGATTTAGCATCATTTTTATCCATTTGGCGAGATTTTCGTTAATTTGGCAGCATTTAAAAATGCCGCCAAGTTGGAGACATGCCGCTAAATTCGTCGCTAAAATTTCGCCAAGCGTTATGGGCGGAGAAATAAGTTATTCTTACAGCGGATAAATGACTATTGGCGTTCAAATACAAAAGTATTACTCAAAGTATCTTTTCTCGTGAATGGAACAAGTTAGATCCACGAGAATGAGTCACCAAATTTATCGCATGATGTTACATATGAAAAGTGTACATGTTTCTTAACAGTTAATATATTTTTTTAATTTATGGGATTTTTTGATAAATTTATTTGAAAAATGTGCAATATCTCGAGAACGGTTCATGCTAGCGTTATAAAGTTTATGTCAATCGTTTTCTAAGGAAAAATTACATAAGAAATGTCTATTTGCGTAACTTTATTAAAGATTTTGATTTTTTGATGATTTTTCAAAATTTCACTCGAAAATTTAGGGAGGTTCTGAACATTCGATTCTGTTTTAAAACAATAGGCTTCCAGTATTTACGGATTGTGATTTTTATGCCAAATTTCATTCGAATCGCTCCATTCGTTCGTGAGATATCGTCTCCACAGACGACACACACACACACATCACTTCAAAAATGTTCGATTCGTGATCAGGGATGCTTGAAACGTGCTCTCCCGTCGAAAACTCGAATTCGATATTTCGACCCCGTCACAATATTTTCCTTATACATTTTGTATATAAGGAAAGTAATAAACAGTCTGAGGGGGAAATTTCTACACACGCGACTTTATATATAATAAACAGGGAATGAATAATGAAGAACTTGAATAATTAATAACAATAAAAATTTTTTTTTATCACAACTGTAACCTTGACTTGTATAAGTGTGTATAGAGGAAGTTTTGTATTTTATACAATATATGTATTCATATGCATATGTAAATACATATTCTTTTTTTCAGACCAGATTTTTCAAAATAAAATCCACACATTTCAGTGGTGTCTATGGAAATGTGAGGTTTCAATCATGTATTTGCAATCTCTGAATTTCCACTTGAATGAAATCAGACCTAAACCCCATCTCTAATGTTTTTTCTAAACTATAATTTAAATTTTAGAAGTCCCTTGGAATATCCGCTTGTACCATGTTTAAAAAACACACGTTCTTGTTTATTTAAAATTTTTGTTGGCTAAAAAAATTAATTTTAACTTCGTCGTTGTTAAACTCGGAATACAACGAGGTCTTGTTTTCGGTGCAAATGTCCATGCATTGTCTTGGATTATAATAAATAGGCTTAATTAATTCTATTATTTTTAGTTATTATAGTGTATGCGTGTACATGGAAAGTAGATATGTACAATTCTAAATATATGCCACTCGCTATTTCTAATGTAAGCATTTTCTTTAAAATGTTTAGCCAGTATTGAGTTCTTTGGGGAGAAGAGACTGCGTGGGCCAAAGCAGTAGTTAGCTTGTAGGGGTGTCGATAGTTTCTATTTTAAAATATCTGCCCTGTATTTCATTCTGTGGTAAGAATAGACTACATGGGGTAAAGCAGTGGTTATCTCAAGGAGCTTTCAGTACTTTGCACTTTCCCATTTTAAAAACAATCTGCCAAGTATTGCATTCTTTGGCAAGAATAAATTGCATGGGCCAAAGCAGTGGTTAGCTTGTAGGGGTGTCGATAGTTCCTATTTTAAAATATCTACTAGACTACATGGGGTAAAGCAGTGGTTAGCTCAAGGAGCTTTCAGTACATTGCATTTTCCCATTTAAAAAAAATATAAAAAATTATATATTGAATGTACATATTTAACAACACACAAAAAATGACAGGACTAAACTGAGATCTACAACAAAATTTTACACTTATTACAGAATGAATCCCAACTTCGTAGATTTTTAAGAAACTAGAGTCGAATTTTCACAGATTCTTAGAGATTGAAACATAACATTCTTTATGAATCTTCATACTTTATAGAATGGAACTTAGCATTTATTTTTAATGAATAAGGATATTTCAGAATTTTAACATTGATTATAAATTTTATGATTTAAACTCTGTAAAATGTAAATATCTTTCGTTATGAAACTCACACTGTAGACATTTGATATGATTCGAATAAATCTATTTTTAATTTTTTTATATTTTATTTTAAAAAGCGAGATTAGTAAACCTGTTACACTTGAATGCATAGATACATAACCCATGACCACATAACATTTTTAAATGGAACATGCTAAAAAAAAAAAAAATTAGTTAATGAGCGTAAATAAGGAGTTCAATTTGAAAGATAAAAAACCATTTAATGAATCCATTATTCATAAAACATACATTAACCATTATCTGTTGTAAATTTAAACAAATAAGTTAAAATAATTTCCTTATCGAACATTCATAGTCCTCTGATTTGAATGACTTGAAAAAATTTTGATCATACCAGTAAAAGACTTCTTCACCACGCAATAAAACTTTCTTTGCTATGTTATTAATGTCAAGATTTAGAAGTACTTGTTCAGTCACTCTGTCATACATTTGTAATGGAGTGCTGTAAAGACATTCATGGTAACTTAGATCTTCAATTTGAGCAACACAGCCAACACATTTGAAAAGTTTCCTTACATAACACATGATATTATCATGAATACAAGAGATTAATTGTTCGAATGCGACATTTTTGTCACAAATAAGTGATGGTAGAAAGGTTATAGTGTTTGTTCTTTATTTTTAATATTTGAGCAGGAAGCCACTCTATAAATATAGGGTCAGATGGGGTAAAATGGGTATAAAATTCATTGTTTTTTAATGTTCAGTTAAAATTTTCTAGTAAATGTTTAACAATTCAAACTTTTTTTTGGTTTTTCTTTACATTGCATTTTATGGGAATGAAAATGCACAATTTTCAGGCTATAAAATTTTGTCTGCAAGGAAAGGTTTCACAACTGTATGTTTGCTATACCCATTTTACCCCATGCAGGTGAAAATGGGTATAGTGTGGGGTAAAATGGGTATACAATAATTTAACAATGAAAACTGCAAAATAAATACACTTACCAAAGATTACATAATGATATATGAAAAAACAAAGTAGTAAGCCATTTAAAATTTTTAAACTTTTTATTTTAATATGAAATTGAAGTTAATACATGTGAAATTTAATAATGAATCTTGCTTCATTGCAAATGTTTATTAGCAACATTTTTTTTCTGACAAAATCCTATCATCTCACACTTTGGAGTGAAAAAATACTAGTTATAAATGCTTAAAGTTTACAAAAAACATAATGTCCCCGATTATTAAATGTTGGTTCATTTAAGGTGTGTATTATTTGTTTCTTTTCAACAAAGTCTGTATCTTCAGCCTCGGGAAATACATAAAACTTACCGATCTTAGATTTCTCCAAGAATTTTACCTCATACATATGTCCTTCAATGGCCATAACTTTGCCAATGAATTCTTGTTTTCGCATTTTCGCAGATTCATTTTTTAATCTTATCATGACTTCTTCAGATGTCAAAACTTCACCCGCTTTTGATTGAACACGCTTTCGTTTCAATTTTAAGTTTGCAATGCACTTCGTTGTGAGACTAGAAGGCTTTGGTGATATGGCAGATAAAATGGCAGTTTTCAAATCCTTATAAGGAGAGACAATCATTGAACTTGAAGATAAGCCTTCTTCTACAGGCATAGGTGATATGTGAACGTCATGTTGAGAGGTTGATGGCATTGATTCATTTGAGGCAGCAACAGGAACATGAGGCATTACACTAGAGGTAGATGAAAAACCTTCAGTAACGTCATCTGTTGATGGTGCAATTCTGTGTACTACCTCTTCCCGATTCGGAGGATAAATTCCACTGCCTTTGAAGCCTTTGATGATATTTTTTACTGACATGTCTTCAAAAAGTTTACCTAAAAGGTAAGGGAAAAC
This sequence comes from Amaurobius ferox, assembly GCA_951213105.1. Lineage (NCBI taxonomy): Eukaryota > Metazoa > Arthropoda > Arachnida > Araneae > Amaurobiidae > Amaurobius > Amaurobius ferox. The sequence continues at coordinate 16,640,688 of OX578152.1, read as the reverse complement.
AGCTTTGGTCACACTCTGAAGGCGACTTTCTCGAAACCATAGCTTCAGAATGTCTTTCCATTTTATTTTCAACGGTGAAAATACACCAACATCTAATGGTTGAAGGGCATGGCTGGTGTTTGGGGGTAAACACAAGATGATTATTTGTTTTTCCATGGCATGTCTAATGGTCTCGTACGTCATATGACTTCCATGGCCATCATAGATGAGTAGCACAGGTTTTTGTAATGGCTCAACATACTTTGAAAAGTTTTTGATCCATTGTTCAAAAACTGTATCATGCATCCAGCCTGAATCTGTGCAACCACATATAGCTCCAAGAGGTCCACCACGAGTCCATGTGTCATACAAATGAAGGCTTTTGTAAACTGTAAATGGTGACATGTATTTCCCATCTGCAGAAACACAAAAAAGCACTGTGTACATGGTTTTGCCACATGTTGCAGATTTTAAATATGCTGTGCGAGAATTTTTAGCAACAAAAACTCCACAGTTCCGAGAGTAGGGCGCGGTAGCCCATTGGTTAGCGCGCTGGAGTTGCACTCGGTAGGCCCGGATTCGATTCCAGCCACTGCCAAAACTGCCGCCGTGTTCACGCAGAGTACGATCACGTTAAACATGTGGGTCCGTAAGTCCTTCCGAGAGGTTGGTGGTAGGGGTTTTATAAAATATAACTTAAAAAATCATTTAAAATTATCAAATTATTACTATATCGAATATACTATTAATTATTTCATTTAGTGAGTATAACTTTATTTAAATGACTCCAATGAATTACATGACACTGCCTGGATCCTAAATAAGCACCCATAACATATAAATAATTAAATTGTGTTCAAATGTATTATGTCTGTCACTTAAATAATACATTTGAACACAATTTAAAATGGCTTTGATCCAGAAATTGCACCTGCTCCCCGCAGAAGCAAAACGTAGCACAGGCTACTCTATGCTTCTTAGGCAGACATATCACATTTAAATCCACCAGTAGAAAAGTCAAATCTATGCAACACAGAGGCTTTGGGCAAGATGCATTGGTTGCTTTGTGATCACTTAAAAAATTATAAAAATTAAAATTACTTATGACATCGAAATTTTTTTTTGTTAGAATTCTAAGATATATTTAGAACTTTTAGCCAAATTATAGAATTGTGCTAATCTTTGTTTTTTGGATGCGACGATATGCATATCAGATAAAGTAGCAAATACAAGTTTTGATGTATATTTAAAAAAATAAAAATAAAATAAATATGAAAGAATTTTCCTATGGATTCCGTTCAAACATCGTTGGAAGGAACATTCTTTGATCTTTCCAATGATGTCAAAATGGAAACTCTGATAATATTTTCAGTCACTAAGTTATCAATTTGTGTAAAAATGCTAAAACATAAAATAAAATAAAATTAAAAAAAAATAATGCCAAGATGCACTTTTCTGGGTTCTGAAATATTTGTGTACCAAATTTCACTGCCATACAATGCTTAGATTTACTACAGACTGTACAGTCATCTTCTTTTATTATGTAAGAGTAGAACAAATTACCCGGTGTTGTCTGGATCCTAAATAAACAGCCACTACTTATAAATAATTAAATGAGTGCTTGCTAATTCAATTAGTGGCCACTACTTATAAATAAATGAATAAGCACTTACAACTTAAATAATATATCCTAAATCAATGGCCACTACCTATGAATAATTAAATCAGCCCCCACTACTTAAATTATATAAAATTTGCACGTTATTCGGAAAATACACAACATTAAATGTGTTTGTTAATAAATGGTGGTAGTGGTCAGGAGAAAAAGGGTCTGGTCTTCAACGACAAATGCTCTACTCATTCAAAAATTTGAAGTGATCGGGTTAAAAAATTTATAATTAATCAACAGATGGGTTTAGGAAATTATCTTTAATTTTATTTTGGAGCAGTCTTTGATATTTTAAGAAGCTGCTGTTAAATTATAAATGCCGGAAGACACGTCAATGTTTTTATATTGTAGTATAAAAATTGGGGAGGTTTTAAAAGCATAAAATGTATTATATTTTTTAATTTATGGAAATTTGTGTATTAATCATATGGATTTTGTTCAAAGTTTGTTTGAAAGAGAATTTTTCAATCTTTCTGATGGTGCTAAGATGGAAACTTTGTGATAATATTTTTGGTCACTAACAAATCAATTTGTGTGAATATCGCCCAAAACCACTGAAAATTGGGCTAAAACACAAAATACTAGAAAACTAATTCGAAATTAAAAATAATAATAATAATAATAACATTAAGGTACACTTTCCCAGGTTCTGAAGTATCTTAAATTTCAGGGCTGTATGACATTTAGATTTCCCTCAACAGACCGTACAGACAGAGACACACACATTCATTTTCCTTTATTATGTAAGATAGTAACTTGTGCTTAAGTCAGTGGCTAATAATGTTGTCAAAATAGGGTAGTAAAAATATGGAGTCTACTAGCTAGGGATCTGGATACTAGACTTCGGAATCATAATTTGAGCAATAGTAAAAATCATAATTTAAGCAGTAGTAAAAACCATTAATAATTTGACATAAAATCCTTTTGAAACACCCTGTATAATAAATGTTAAAAAATAAATAAAATAAAAGAGGGAGGAAAAGAAAAGAGAAGCTGAATTTAAAAACAGTGTTGGTTTGGAAATTTCGGAATAAAATTTAATTTTAAGAAATACTCTTATTCTTAAAAATATCTATCTATGTAGAATGAGCATTTTCTTTGCATACTCAGGCTCTTGTGATTATATTAGTTTTATGCCTTCTGTGTTAGAAACTCCAGATGTTGTTCCTTCTGCTTTCATTTGAATAAACTATGAAAATTTTATGGTTGCAATATTCTTTAATACAATGGGTAATGGAGATGTTATAACTTTTAAAATTTAAAAATTAGGACTTTTCTTAGCTCATAAAAACCAATGTATTATCAATTATCAGCATTTTGTATAACAAAGCACAATGTTATTATTTATACATACTAGTTTTCTTAGTGAAAAATTATACTAACATTAATTATATCTTTACTTGTAAATAGTGTTTTATATTAAGATAAAAATTGAGTAAGTTTTTGTTGCTAGGCTAAAAATTCTTTAATTTTCTACACTGCTATATGAAGAGTAATGAAAATAGCAATTAACGATTTTAGTCTTTTTTTTTTTTGTGCATTCAAGTGCTTAACAATATGGTTTTTATGAAGACAAAAATGACAGTGGCTTCAGTCCAATGGAGACAAAATAGTTTTATGTGAACGTCTTGTAAAATACGACAATAAAGTTCAATAGGTTTATTCACTGTTTTCAGTTTTTGTATGGCTTTCAAAGGGATACAAATTGCTCACATACCATTTATAGCTGACTAAAATATAGAAATTAGAACCACCTTCCTAAATAGTTCAAAAATATAATCATTATATTTCAAAAACTAAAAACCTGATTCAAAATCCAATTACATATGCTTGTAGGGCTTCCAAAATACTACCAATTGTTTGTACCTGCGAAATACAAGCATTGCAAACTTTAAAAACAGAAAATTTTCAGTCTTCTTCAATTTGATAAGACGATTGCTCTAAAACTATATGAGCTTTGTAAAACAAATTATTGATCTAGAAACTGAATTTTTTACTTAATATTTTTGCCTCTTTCTGTTTATATCTATTTTCTATAATTTGAACAATATTTTTAATGAAAATAAAAAAGTGAAGCAAAAACAAAACAGTTCAAAATATTAAAATATTGAAATTATTTTTGTATATTGATAAACAGTACCCTATTTCTAACAAAACAAGTTACATTTTAGCATTTTTATCTATTACGTTCAAAGATATATGCACCCAGTCTTTACATTTTTTGTAATACTCTGATGTCAGCAAACCCTGACCATAGACGTTATGCATATAAAAAAATTAAAATCACAATGACAAACCATACAAAAAATTTTAAGTATTTGACTTTCTTAATCAAATGATTAGTTTAAGAACTTCTAAAATCCATCTTAGATTTTTCTTTTTACTATTAAACTTTCTATTGCTCTTAAACTTTATTCATTGATGACACATAAATGAACACATAAAGATAAAGAAATTATAAAGGTCAGATGTTAATACATACAAGAATCCTCTGGCAGTGATTAAGCCTATATACAATGTGGCACAGAGTCAAATAAACATATTGTTGTCATGTGGCAGATTCTATCAGATGCTTGGTAACTGTTGGGATAGCTTGTATACATTTCATGATAGATACAATTGCCATCCAACATGCTTAATTGGCAAGAGATTTGGAATTGTGGCTATTATTCATGGGAGGATATCAACATGTTGAAGGCACTCTTGAGAAATGTGTGCCATATGTGTATGGACATAATCATGTTGGAATATAGGTTCCAGAAGGCATGTCAAAATACTCCTGTTAAGCAATTAAAAATATTTTAGAGAAATCTAAATACATATGTACCAAAAATTCATGAGCTATGTGCTACTAGCTAGAAAAACAATTGTGAGGTCATATGTAGTAAGTTCACTGATTAGTCAGTTACAGTCAATAAACTGAGTGATGTTTGCAGATGCAATGATCTTTGCATCTACAAACATCACTTAAACACACAATATATCTATATATTCAGTTAAACAAAAGATCCCGATTATTCAATTTTTGTTTTACATGATGGAATTTTTTTTAAATTACTATTTGATTTCTTGCATCGTGTCAATGGTCCTTTAAGTAAAAATATTACACTGCTATTATGAATTGGAAGATTCATTTTAGGTTTGATTAACTTCTTTCCTTTTTAAAGAAAAATGTCAGCTTAAATTGAAATTTTTATTTTTGAAAATATTTACTTTAAATAAGTGTAAATACAGCATAAGTTTTGTGGTTGCTAGAATATAAATAAAGAAATAAAACAATTAATAAAAGAAACATTTTTTATTCTTCATACTTATATCCAACTGTTTGGTTATAGTGATACATATTCTTGAAGTTATCAAATCTCAGAAAAAGACGCTTTCCATTTAACTCATAATTTCCAAGTAGAAAACCTAATTTATTATATTTTAGAGGTTTTAGATCACCTGGACTACAACGATAAAGTTTAGTTAGAAAGGGATTTTTTGCTAAAGTAACAAATACATATTCATTGGTTGACTTATTATAATATGTACGTAAGAGAGCAGTTTGTGCAGCAATGAATATTAAAAAATTTTGAATATTAAAAATTCCTAATATGATAATAGTTAGCATATCATAATTTACAACAAAGGGTCCAATATTCTCAGCAATAGGTAAAACTTCTTTAGCAATGTATGAGAAATAAACATAGCGGCAGCCTCCATACATTTGAGAAAATAAAAAAAACAATGCTGCAGCTTGACCATAAAATACATAAAGGAAGGATCTAGTATGATAAACAATTTCATATTTGCTTTTGTCTAAGCCATCCTTTTCATGCAGCAGTGGTCGAACATGCGGAAAGCTTTCCCAAAAAGGGCGGATTTGGGTTGAAACTGGAAAACATGTCTTTAGCAAATGAGGATGGGAAATCTGCAGGATAAAAGAAATATATATGTGTATATAAGTACATTTTAAATAGTATCTATAAATATAAATAACTAATTCTACTGGTTCTAATGATTTCTATATTTTTTAGCTTAATTTCTTTTAATATTATGAGATATTTAAAACAGAATACATATATGATAATTGCCAATTTTCAGGTTCATTCCCAAATTTTCTTTTTAATTTATAGTTTCTAAAAACTTTTGCTTGAAATGAGTTTTTGGAAATGTCTTTTAAAAATTTCTAATAGATAACAGAGCAGTTTAACATAATTAATGCAATTTTAATGCATATTCATTAGATTCCCTTTCAAAAACGATTCTGACAGAAATGACCTATGGGGTTGTTTTTGTTCCACATGCAAATGAAAATTAACATTGAGAAACAAAGTATGCACTATGCATAACTCGCTTTTATACACTAATAGGAAACACATTTTGTTTAAATTTTCATTTATATTAGAGTTAAGCCTCTGTAATCTGAACTAATTGAGACCGAGGTATGTTTGGATTAAGAATTTAATTTGGAGATCTTATGAAATAAAAACCCTATCAGACCTTTGTTCCTCACTGGGATGTGAGCCTACACATTTCTCCTGCCTTTGCTTAGTCGTTTTCGCCAAAAATCAACTTAGAAGCTATCTGGCTGCATTACTAAAGAGTCATGTGTGGGTGTAGCATATATCAATACTTTTTGTCCAGTTACTCAGAGGTTAATGGGCAACTCAGAGCTAATTGTTACTCAGAGGTTTATGGGCTACCTAAAAAAGCCTTATTGGCAATGTACCATCACAACTTGAATTCTAACTTATTAACGGTAACATCAGAACAGTTTTTCTGCCTCCAAATGTGACCCCTTTACTTCAACCTATGGACCAATTAATTCTGTAGAGGGGTAATTCCATTGTGACTAACATAATATTTGAATGATTTTTGAAATGATTTTTTACATGCACTAACTTTATTTTTATCCTAATACCTTAAACAGGGTGTTATTCTTCTTTGGGCAGGTGGTTTTATGTAGAGAAATGAAAAACTAATATTTAAAATTGTTTATATAAGCATTCAGAGAGTATTTTGATCAATGTGACTAACATAACAGGTTTGCAACACTAGGATTTTGTATTAATTTTTATAGCCGTTATCCTCTAAAACTAAAACAACAAAATGATTATTTCCTTTTGAAAATGTCTATGTGAAAGGTTTTTGTTCTATTATTATGCACAAATTTAGCATACGTTTCAAGGATAATACAGAGAAGGAATAATAATTTTAATAAACCTTGCCTGTGACTAACATAACGTGTGAATATACTTTAATTTCAGAGTATTACAAATAATATTTATATAAGTGTAAGAATGCAAACAGTGTTTTATTATATGTTTACATGTAGAAAAATTATAGTTCAGTCTTATGTGTTGTTGTTGTTGTTGTTGAGACCCAGACCGTCCGACCTACCAGAAAGGTGTAAGTTAACTGTATGGACGGCCGGGGAGTGCCACCCAATTTACACCGGAACCCAGTGGGGGAGGCATCCACAGGGACCGTACCCTCCTTCCCCTACCACCAACCTCTCGGAAGGACTTACGGACCCACATGTTTAACGACAGTCTTATGTGTGAAATGATAATGTCCATGAGAATTTACAGTCGATTGTGATAAAACTTTAATAATTTGTGTTGTTTCAACTCAAGATTTGTCCTCAATTGTGGGAAACACAAAGGTGCCCTCAGTACTTTTCTTCATGAACAAGACCTCATAATCATTCTTATGAGTGTCGAAAACTTGTCCAACATATCTTTTTTTTTTTACTTTACAGTTATAAATTCAACAATGACAAAATCACCCAATTATGCAATGGTTTTTGGGGACAGTTCAGAGGCAGAGTCTACTTCAAAATTATTCATAGTGAAATCAGTTTCAGTTTCCAGATTTTTTTTTAAGGTTACTTCGTGTATGGGAACATCATCTCCTGTATTCTGATATAAAGCTAATTTGAATTCTCCCAAATTAGTAATACATTGTGAGGACTGAATATCTTCCACTGGATTGACATTTTCGAACAATGCTTTCAAATCCTTTTTCTTTCCTATCATGCCAATTTCACTGACGAACAAACATTTTGTTTTCATTGTCATTTTTCCCAGTTTGAGAAAAATGTCTTTTCATTGCACACTATAGCTTTACCTCTCAAAACTCTGTTCCACACATTGTACTTCACAACAGCACCAACTCCATCATGTGGACCTTTTCCGTGATATGGTTCAATAAAATTCCATGACCTGTAAACATTAGAAGAAGTTAACATCATCATAGAGTATCTATTTTTAAAATGAGCAGCAGCTCCATCTGTCCACAATATCACAGATTCTACATTAATCTTAGTAGTTATTAATCTTAGTTATAGTAAAGTCATTTATAATTTGTTCATTAAAAATGTTAACTTCATAAGCAGAGTGCTTGTTTGCATTGGAAATTATTGCATAACACCGTGTCTGTATATCTTCAGAAGTAATGTGCCGAAAATAAATAACAGCAGTATAAATTGTTACAGAAACTCCCTGTGCTGCATTCCAATGTGCCTACATTACTTCATCCTGACGTTTAATATAATAATTTCCAGCAAAATCAGTTTGTAGGATGATTTCCCCTATGCTTAAGTTTTCCTTTTGCAGCTCCTCGACTTGTCTCCAAATGTTATATTAATGTTTTAAAATATTTTTAGTTTGGTCCATCAACATTTCTGTAACTTGTTTGTAAGTGATGAACACCAATTCAAGTTTTCCATTCTTCCACTGATAAAATGAAATACGTTCATTATCATTCCATAATATTGTCTCTGACTTGACAAATTTCTTTAGCTGGCTTACACCACTGAGTTCACATGTGTTTCTCATACAATTAGCAGATTTTCTATCTCAATCAGTTCTTAAACCTTCTTTGGTCCGGGGTTGAATTCAGAAGCGGTTAAAAGATTTAAATTCTCACAATAGACACAGCAGCAAACTCTGATTTTGGTTGAAGCCAATTGTACTTCCTCCGGATGCAGTTCACAAAATTTTGATACTTCTACTGGGTTTCCAGGATTTTCTTTCTTATATAAGTCATAGAGTTCTTTTAAAGTGTACATTAATAGGCGTTTCTGCACTTTTTCCTTTTCCCCAGCTTCATTTTAATATTTTTGTATTCCTTCTTCCCAGAAAGTGGTCTTGAAATTTCATCTCTTCTATAAAAATTCTTTACAGCACTTATTATTTCTTTAGACAATGCACTTTTCTTTTTAATATCATCCACAGTAACAGCATTCAAAACTTGTTCACTACTTTCCCTTATGGTTAACTCTTTAATAACAGCAAATCATTTTCGTGGACTGATAGGAAGAGCTACAGACACTTGTTTCATTGCTTTTCCAAATGTCTGACGTGTAGTGAATGGTGACTGTAATAATTGTTTTTTCTTCCACTGCTTTTTCCTTTGCATCTTTTCATCGCCGTCTCATATTCTTCATTCCTCTTTGAGACTCCAATCTGTTTTTTCTTATAAATTTTATCATACTTTCGACTTGATCTCATTGCTTTCATTCCTCTTCTTGCCATTTCTCTCTCTGCAAGTTTTTTTCTTCACTTTGCACGGTTCTTCCTCTTTTTTTCTGCAGCAGTTTTAGCCATATTAGTTTTTCAATAAAGGATTTCCTCACAATACTTTAATAAGCAGTTGAAAATGTCAAGTCTGATGTTAGATTTTATGTAGAATCATAAAAATTACTTTCTTTATGACGACAAGTTCAAAGTCTAATTTCTAAAAACACGTTTTCAACAATTAGATAGATCAAGTTTTAATATTATGCACAAATTTAAGATTTACAATGATTAATTCATCCAAAAAACTATGAGAAACAAATATGTATATTACATATAGAGGGAAAAATGCACACAATCTTACAAATGAGATGTTAAGATATAGTTGACTTCATAAATTATTGTGTTATGTTAGTCACAACCAGTGGTGTTATGTTAGTCACATATACTGTTGCCAGAAAAAAAGAAAATTATTTATGTTTAATTGCATCTGTCTAATGGCAACAATCACATGAAAGACATTAAGTAGGCAAAAAAAGATTTTTTATGTATTTCTGGGGAGAGTTGAACTTAATTGATGTTTTTGTGAATAACATAACTAGTGGATCGGATTACACACCATCTATCCTGACATTAGTAAGTTCATTGCATAACAAAAAATTCTTTAGTTTATTAAATAGAGGAAAAAACAATGTTTCAATGGTAAAAAGATTCTTTTTGCTAGTTGTATTTTTGATGATAAAATATAAGCCTGAAAACTTAGAAAAATGACAGACATTTTGGTTAATTGCATGTCTTATTTGTCGCCATTTTATGTAGATTTGAAGTAATATTTTGTAAAAACTATAGTTAAATTCAAAAAATTTGAAAAATTATCTTTAAAACGATATATAATACAATATATATGCTGAAAGGTAAAAAAATGACCTTTGGGTTGACATTTCCATGGAATTGCCCAGAATATGAAAACTATGCAGAAAAAAAAATATATACAGAAAATTATCTCATAGATATAGATTACTATCCAGACAATTTGGAATTAATTCCTAATGAAGCTACTATTAGTAAAAATGTTAATTTTTTGGATTTAAATCTTTTTATTGATCCTTCTAATAATTGTTACAAATTTATATGATAAAAAATACTTTTATAATTTTAATATTAATAAAATCTTACCATTTAATTCCTGTAACTCGATTCAATTGTTTAGAAATATTATACTCAATCAGCTTTTTAGAATTTATAGATTATCTGATAAAAAATTTCATGCTATGCATATCAATAATCTCAAAATTACTAGCAATTTATATAAATATCCCTCTTATTTAATAAATAGTATTGTTAAAAAATTTAAAATAGCTGGATTTTTATAATTCTTTTCATAGTATCATATAATTCTATTCATAGTATCTTATATTAGCCAGACATCTCCATTCTCTTGTATTTTTTTTTTTTACATTCTCTTCCACTTCAGCATTACTATTATTTGCCCCTCCTTTTAGTAGCTCTTTTTGTACATTATTACTTTTTCTTAACATTTTGCTTAACTGTTTTTCAATTCTTATGAATGGCAACAGTAGATGGTTTTTTATTTTTTCTTTACGAATGGCAACACTGGTCTCTTCTATCAGAGTTTCCGGTTTCGACTCGTTTGTACATACGCTGTACTTTTTCCAGGTATTCATTTTTTCTTTTTTATTCCTTCTTTATGTATGTCGTCCAAGTAGAAATAGTTTATAGATATAATCTATCTATTTCTTCAGAAACATACATGTTTTGTGTCTGCTTTGTAAAATACTTGGACTTGAGAACGAATTTTACAAAGTGAATATTTCCATTTGTTTAGGCTTAGCCCTTTTTCCACGTGTATAGCGATATAGCTTGTTTTATTAAGTTTTTCTTTTTTCGTTTCCATACCTTTGAATTTTGTTGATTTTCTGTAACTTGATAGCTTGTGTTTTGTATTTTTTTCCATTTGATTGATGATTTGCTGTATTATATTTTATTCTGTGGGTGTTTTAGAAAGTTAGGTTTATCGTGTTGCATCTTCTTACTTTTCGTTCATTGGATTTTCAAACTACTACTATTATATATATATATATATATATATATATATATATATAGTTACAATCTAATGGAACAGAATGAGTAACTTCTGGTGAAAATCAGCCATCAAAACAATACCGAAAGTGGCATGTGATGTCTTTAGAGACCAGAGAAAATCAATGTAAATCTGATGAAAGTGATATTAACAATTCAGAGTTAGTGATGTCTCATACAGAAGGGGCAACCACTCTGGAAATTGCACTAAAGTATATGGAGTAACACAAGGCTACATTCAGTGATGTCATGTTTATGAAGCGTTGGTGGGTCATATTGGTTTCATCACAAATTTCTGTTGTTCACCAGAAAAAAAATTATAAGGTATTTTGGTAAAATAAATAATTCAAGTATTGTGTTAGAAATAAAGAGTATTTTTAGCTTTGCTAGTACTGTGTTATAATTTCTTTCTTTCTATCCATAATTATTTAATTATATTATTAGCTCTAAGTACATTGGAAAAAAAAAAAAAAGCTCCTAAACTTCAAATAGATATAAAACAACAAAACTCTAAAGAGTTATTAAATTAAAGACAACCAACATCGGTTCTAAAAGTCATTTAATAAAACCACCTTTCTCGAAGTACTTAAATTTACAAAGCCAAAGTACTTTCAAGCATCGCCATGCCCTTCGTCAGTGGCGAAATGAAAATGCAGTGAAGGGCATGGTGATGCCCAAAAGTGCTTTGCCTTTGTAAACTTATGTACGTCAAGGAAGGTAGTTTTATTAAATGACTTTTTAAACCTCTGTTACTTGTCTTTAATTTAATAGTTTATTAAAGTTGGCATGTATCCATTCTATTTACTCTAAAGAGTGTTCGTCAACTGACTAAAAATCACTGCTGTCACTATTTGGTGGATAAAAAGGACAATTTTTCAGAATATCATGCCACCAATTCTCAGGGAGCAAATATGCTTTAACAATCTTGCAAAATAATATTGTATAACCCCCTTATTTATAAAAATTGTAACAAGTTAAAATCATAATTTCTTAAACTTCAATTTATTTAATTATTTTAGTTTTTTATTGGTGTAATTAGGAGATAGATGAAAGCTCACTTCATCCCTGGAGGCTAGATAGTGACAGAAATGACAAATTTGCATTTTTTATGAAGTCACATTTAATATTATAGAAAAATACATTTTTATTGAAATATATGTAAAATAGAGATTGTATATTCTACGAAAATACACTAAAAATTTTTTATCTCATTTTTTATTAATGCTCAAGGGATACAAAATTGACAATTATTAGATATTCAGCTTTAACAGCCTACAGACTTCTAATTTAAAACATATTTTACTTTTAGCAGATTTATCTCATAGAAAAAATATTTAATATATAAGCAGAGATAGCCACAAATACTTTTTTAAGGGGTAGTTTTACTCCTTTCCTACAACTTTAGGAGTACTTTTATAAAGTGGGACACATTAAAAAAAATAATAATGAGTAGTACAAATAATTTTCTTATATTTTTCTAAGCACTGCAATACTTATTTTTAAAATTATATTAAGTGAAACATATGTCTGCAGAGGTTTGCTTTTATGAAGTGACTCCTATGTTTCTCTTATTCCAAAGAACGTTAATTTTGCATCTGAAACCAGTTGATATCCTTATATTCAATTGTTTTATAGTATTTCATTAATGGACGTTTTTAAGCACAAATATAGATATATTTTATTTATAAACAGTTAATTTTTTATTACTATACCAGTAAAATACATTAGCACTATTTTTTTTTAATACCCAGACTGCCAGCTCACCTAAAGAGTGTGAAAGGCCCAGACCATACAGCCAACCCAGGGGTTTGCGGCAGTTAAATGTATGGCCGAGAGAACACCTAAAGAGTGTAGAGCAGCTACAGCAAACACTGGGGCATTTATTCTGTTTGAAAAAATAGTAAGAATTAACTTTATTGATGAATAATAAGATTACATACGCACTATTTATTAACAAAAAATTATCCCAAAAGTGTGCTAAAGGAAAGAAATTGCTGATCTAATTTGAATTACAAAAGTAATGTTATAATTTAATTTAGTTACTTTTATAAATAATTTAATTTTAATCAGTTACTTTTCCTGAGCTATAATTTTAACTAAATTAGTCGTTTTTCTGGGGCGTTACTTTTAATTTAATGTAGTTAATATTAGAAGTAATTTTCTCAAGTCTAATTGATAGCATCATATTAAAACTTAACAGGTTTATTGCATCAATGCAGATTTTATTGTAGTAAACTTTTGATAAAGAAATAGTATTTGGTTAAGGTGAAAATGAAGAATATTATATGTACAGCAATTAAAATATAAGAAAGCATAAAAAATTGAAAATAAGAGTACATTTTATTGCTGCAAATATTATGCATGCCTTTACATATTGGTAAGATTCCAAGGATTAAACAGGTATTTTGATGCATACCAGGCATATAATTAAATGCATTTTGGCAAAATCTGTATATAATTAGTTCTACTATTAATAACTGATACCATATTAAAATAATATTATTATGAATACACTTAATATTTATTTTAATCATATGATTTCTAATAATTGGAGCATTTATATAATGTTTTCATTGATCTCATTTTAATTGGAAATTTTTATATTTATTTGCATATATACACCTAGTTAATATATAAAATGAAGTATATTAACTAGAGTTTATATACAACTTAAATATCAGAAAAAGAAATTTAGTACAATAATACAATTTTATTTTACCTATTTAATTATTTTTATGATATACTCACTGATGAAACAATTGAGAAACTAATATATGATCTTCTACAAATTCTGAAGGAACTTTGGCAAAATTTGTTCAATAACAGGTGAGAATACATGATAAAGTAGAGATCGTTTTTTATTCCTGCAAAATAGTATAAATTGTTAAACCATTTGTATTAATATATGCATTTAAGCAAATTTATAATTGTTATAATTATAAAGAAAATATATGTGAACATTTTATCAAAGCAATATTTTTTACGAAGAAAACATCAAATTAATTTAAATAAATATATTAAAAGAGAAGCATGCTTAGACAAAATCTTGATTAATAAAATTAATGTCATCTTTAAGTAGATAATTAATATTTACTTTCTCATATTTTATAATATAGTATAAATAAAGAATAGTTTCTGGCAGACTTAGCAAAATCAGCAAAATGCAACCCATCCACGAGGATGGCTATGGAGGGTTTCTTTTGTCCATCAATTGTATATTGTTATCCATCCTCTTAAGAATTATTTTGTTACGCGCGCTTTCATTTTGAATTGTAGTAAGTTGAAAATGATATTTTGTTGAATTCTCTGTCTGTAACATTCTGATTATATACATTTTCATTCTTTCCACCAGTCTTTGATTTTTTAGGATCCTGACTCAGATTAAAAATGTAAACAAGGTTGTTGTGATAAGGGCTGTACAAACAGGGAACTTAATAAATGATATAAAATTAATTTATAACCCCTATTCAACATCTAATTCCTGGTCGGCCACTCACATGCAATTAAAAGAAAGAAAAAGTAATTAATAACTTTAATGGAATGGGACTGTATAATGGGAAAAAAATTTAGAATAAAAGTTAAATTGCGTTGTGTAATTTTTTTTTATAAAATTTAAACCATTGCATGTGAGTGCCTAAAAAATTACAGATTTACAATTGCAATATACATAAGATACTTTTAAGATGTGTTTAAATAAACACAATACAATCTACTACATACCTGAAACTTGAATTTAAAAATGAATAAATACCAAAATAAAGAATGAATATTGCTAAAAGAAAAATATTTCCAGATTAATTTATCAATGCTTAAAAAATGAAGTTTCTCAGTTATCGATAATGGCATAATTTGAATGTTTAAGATTGATAGCACTGCTGAAATCAATGTTCTTCAATCAAAACCACAGACTCTCTTCCAAATTACAATTGTTGTATGAGATTTATGATGTTTGAAATCAGAATTGTTCAATCAAGAAAAAGAATATTGTTCCTTGAGAATAGTTGTATTCGAAGAAAAATATTTATAATATCAGAATTTGTAGAATGTGTTCTTCTTATCAGAGACAAATATATATATATATATAACTCTCTGCCAGCTGAATAAAATTTTTTTATTTATTTGCAATTCATAAAAGAGTTTACATTCACATATTCATTGATTTTAACATTTTTTGTCAAAAGATGTCTCACACAACACATATTATCCATTTTCGTACATAGGTATCACAAATTGATAAGAAGTATTTTTCAAAACAGGATGCTCAGTTTTTTTATAATATAGCCGTACACATGTTTTCCATATCAAAAGAACATGACATTATTCCAAAATCATTTTTTTGAATGTTTCAATATACTCACTCATCATGTTTCTAAAAAATCTGATGTGGGCAGCATATGACTTTCCTTATATAATGCAATGAATTTACTACTTTTACAGTAAAAAAAAAATAGATTATTTTTATAGTAGTTATTTGTATTCTTTCCAAGATAGTGAATTTTCGTCAATGAGTTGTCATTTTCCATGTCGTCATTGATTTAGCATCATTTTTATCCATTTGGCGAGTTTTTCGTTAATTTAGCAACATTTAAAAAAGTCGCTAAGTTGGCGACATTCCATCAAATTCGTTGCCAAAATCTCGCCAAGCATTATGAACAAAGAAATAAGTTATTCTTACAGCAGATAAATGACTATTGGCGTTCAACTACAAAAGTATTACTCAAAGTATCTTTTTTCATGAATGGAACGAGCTAGATCCACGAAAATGATGTCACCCAATTTATCGCATGGTATTACATATGAACAGTGACCATGTTTTTCAATAGAATTTTTTTTTTTTTTTATATATGACTTTTTGATAATTTTTTTGAAAAATGTGCAATATCTCAAGAACGGTTCATGTTAGCATTCTAAAATTTATGTTAATCATTTTCTAATGAAAAATTACATAAAAAATGTCTATTTGCGTAATTTTATTAGCGGTTTTGATTTTTTGAGGATTTTTTCAAAATTTCACTCGAAAATGTAGGGAGGTTCTGAACATTCGATTGCGTATAAAAACAATAGGCTTCCAATGTTTACGGATTGTGATTTTTGTACCAAATTTCATTCGAATCGGTCCATCGTTCGTCAGTTATCGTCTCCACAGACTCACTGACACACACAGACATCACTTCAAAAATGTTTGATTTGCGATCAGGGATGCTTGAAACATGCTCTCCCATCGAAAACTCGAATTCGAATTTTCGACCCCGTCACAATAATACATTATGTATATAAGGAAAGTAAAAACTGTAGAATTAATTTAATACACTTAGAAAATGGCAAAATAAAGGATTAGAGACACTCCTGAAGAAGCTCCTCATACCAGTACCTTAAATCTGACATATTTTTGTGCAAATTGATTTTATAAAACAAGGTAAATAGATATAGTAATCCATGAGGACACATTTAACATAAAAATGGCTATAGCAAGGAGTGTCTAAGCATTGTAAAAAAAGTAAATGGCAAAGAGAAATCCCCCCAAAGGGGGCTCTCACACAACACAGCCTCACGTAAGTCGAATATTCGAGAGAAGAGAGTCAGCAAAAAATTTTCCCGCGCAACTCAAGCCTTCACAAGTTCGCGAAACAGATAACATAAGAGGTTAGACTAAACCCAAACGATCCAAGATTTCCGTTTCCTCCCTGAAACCAGATATTGCCAATTGTTGAAAAGGGATACTGCTATTCAGCTGTATCAAAAGGGGCGTTTACCATACAAATAAAAAAGAACAATGAATGAATAGCAGCGTTACAATTAAATTTAGAAAATGAGACAATTGGCCTGTTAATGAATATAAAAAAAAATAGCAATTTTGAATAAAATAATTTTGAATAATAAATTAAAACTAAAATAAAATAATTAAGTTTAAAATAATACAAAATATTTAATAAATTATAAAAATGTTAATTTTGAAAAATAAATAATAGCGTGCTGTGACGTGTCGCAACAAAGGTTACAGCACTTCTTTCCATTTTACGCATGTACATAAGACTACAACTAGTACAATTTGTTCTTAAGATTAACTCCTCTTTGCAAATGAGAAATACCATATAAGGACACAAACTATGGCAGGTACATCAAAACTATAACATAAAGGCCCCAGGTAGCCTTGATTCTTTGCTATACAGAGAGAGGAGAGTTTAAAAAGAACTTAAACCTGACTTTACAATGCTAACACCTCTTATAACATTTTATAGAAGGCATTTTGACAATGCATGATAGTTAAGCTTAAATGCTTATGCAGAAAGAGAACAAACTATCAGACAACAATTAAATTTTCCTTCAGGGAGTTTATAGAGGTAGAAAAGGTGTCATAAGTTAAAGCTTTTCCTTGACGTGACATCAAACACAGTCAACTGTCAGGCAGACAATATGATCTTGCTATTGAATCTATTTATATTTTATTTTTCTTTCCTATATTTTGTTTTAATTCCATATATTTTGGTTTTAATTTCCACAATAACAAAGATGGTTTATGCTTGTACGTATGGTTGTAACATAATATAAAGCGATATAAAAGGATCCAATTTAACTTTTCATAGGTATGTAGATTATTGTCATTATTGCACATTTTTAACTTTATTCAGTTTTTCAGTTAAAATTATGACATTCCATTTCCATTTTAATAGAAATCTTCCATAATGAATTCCAGATAAATAAGAACATAGGATTTAGGGCAGCAAAAACAGTTCCTTGGTGGAAGTCTGTCAATACGGAATGCGATGACTTCTGCTGGAAGCACATGTCCATAGCATCAATTCATGACAAGAATAAGATCATCTATGGCGGTTTGGGATATCTGTACACATTTATGAAGCAGAGATGTTCACAATTCGTAAAGGTTCTGGGGAGGGTCATAGAGAGAACTTAAACATCTCCTAAACATGTCCCATACAATATCTGCACAATTCATAGGTGAAGCTAAAATTTCAGAGGAGGGGGGGGGGGGGGGGGACGATTAAATGGGGGGAACTTTTAAAAGATTTATATCTTTTAAAAGTTCCCCCCATTTGATCGGACTATTGATTGACTAGAAAACTTGTTGATATAAACAAGATGATATTGGATACTGAAGTATTTGTTTCCACAATGGATGGAGGGGAGATGACCCCCAAGCCAGTGGCGCCGGAACCCATGGGTGCAACTTGCACCCACAGAAATTTGGAAAGAATTCAATATTTTTTGTTTCTAATCCTCTTGAAATACTATTGGATTCAGATTTTTCCGAAAAAATATTGAAGTGAAAATGACATGAATGAACAATCCAACTTCACAGTTCAGAAAGCAGGTGGGAATTATTTAGGCTGAAGCAATTACTTACGTACCCTACTCCTCTTTCACTTTGAATCCTGTGTGTTTAGCCCATGAAGAGTCTAAAATGTTCGGTCGAGTTGAAAAATAGAATTGCTGAAAAGTTAGCTCCCACACTCTCGGGATAAACTATTTGGACAATTGTAGTATTGTTTGCCATACTGTAGGTGCATTATCATATCTAGGATAATCCTGTTTAAAACAATTCGTAATAAATTTTAGGGTATTGGTGCTAAAAGGACTTAAAATTATCAAATAAATCTGCTATGGATGTGTTGCACCGTTACCCCTCTCGGTGGCAAAGATTAACCCACTGCAAAATTCTATTGATAGAAACAATATTGATAGAAAAGTTCAAACTATTTATAGACAAAGTTCAAAATGCATGTGCTAAATATTTGTATGATATCTATCTATATTAAAAAAAAGTAGCTTGTTTCTCGAGATTCTTTGCTTCGTACCGCAAAAGCTATTGCATATAAAAATATGAAATTTGGTACACTTGTAGAAAAAGCATTGGGAAATAAGCTGAAACAAACCGTTTTTTGATATAAGGTGTAGTTTAAGAAAAATTTAATATAAAATTCAAAGACAAAATATTTGAGCTGTGAGTTCGAGTCCTGTATAGACTAGCAATATCAAGACCACTAATTTTGAAGGGTGAATTTTTGCAGGACGGAGATCCTTTTTTTTAAAATTTCGATGTAGTTTTGAGATTTTACTTTTTATGCATTTCTGAAGTGAACTTTTTTTCGTATTGGCAAGTCTAGCAATTTCTCTGTCTTGTAGTGTAAAAACTATAACATACAAAAGTATGAAATTTGGTACATTTATAGAGAAATAATAGGGTAACACGATGAAGTATACCATTTATCGATTTAAACAAAGAAAAAACTTCCAGGAATTTTGTAAAATTTAGTGTGGATTTAATTCCTTAATTTTTATGGCTAAAGTATGCATTTGGAAACAGTTTGTGTCTAAACGGAATATAGAGCCACCTACGTACGATTGGTATGACGACGCTATTCATTGAGCTACTGAGATGATTAGCGTTTTTTCTACATTTGAAGTGGAACATATAATTTTCTTTCTCTTTCTTCTCAGGGCCTTTATTTCTGTGCATATATGCAAACTGTGTTTATATCCCACTTTTAACATTAATTAAATCTCGATATTTTACTATGCTTATGGGGAGATAGTAATTTTCAAGGTAGAAAATGGCATATTGTTTTAACTAAAGGAACAGGTTTTAATGGAAATTTCTATACTTCATTTGCATGTTCTTAATATAAAAATATGACTGTTTTATTAATACAGATTTGGGCTGATTTTTAAACATGCGATTTTAGATAAATTACAGCTCAAATAATAATAATAATAATAATAGAGTTCACTATCCGCCAGGTTACTTTTCCGCAAGATTACTTTTCTTAGTAACTAAAATCATTTTTTTCATTTTAGTGAAGCTATGTAATGTTCCTATACACTAAGCCTAAAACATTCGAAGACATTTTCAAAAAAGTATTTTTGAAAAACGATAATGCTAATTTTCTTATTTTTTTTTTTTAAATCAAATAAAACTTTTTCTTTATTAAAAATTTATTTTTCAAAAATTAAAAATGTTAGGTTTAGTGTATACATATTTATTAGTTTGATATGTATACCAACTTTGAAGCAAACAGAAAAACAAGTTGTTTTTGTAATCATATGGCCAGGCACAATACTTTAAAAGGGAAATTGCAATGGCCATAGTGCACCTGTATGCTTAATTTGCGTCTGATTTTGGATGAGGTTTGCTTTATCCAATTTTCATCCAATGTGAGCACTTTTCAGCAAAAAAAAAATTATAATTTTGAAATAATAGTAAGTTTTAAAAATGATCTTTAAAATCCACGAATTTGGGGACATAATCGGGTGGGAAATCATCCACTGTTCTTTGACAGACGATAACCAAGTTTCAATAATAAAATATTTTGTCCTAGACAATAATAAAGTGGCTTTGGCTGTATTTTTTTCATCCTTAGAAATCTGTATAAAATAAATAATATTGATCTATTCGACAGTAACCTGTAAATTTCCACATATTTAGCTCTCATTTTAAAAGAAAAAATGTGAAAATCCAGTGCAGAAATTAACGAAAAGCTATAGTTTGAGAATTATTTTTGCAAATAATTAATAATTCTCAAATATTTAATTTTTTTGAATTTTTAAAAGTGTTCTACAAAAACTCACATCATTAACTCATTTTTAAAAAAACCAGAGTTCTTGGCTGCTAATTAGCTTTGTAATAAAAGGCACACAGATTTTTAATGCTTTGTCTATTTTTAAAAATCTGCATAAAAATTTATTGAAATTTGTTTAATTTTCGATATTCGCAAATATTTCACATTTATAGCTTTCAATAAAAAAAGGGGGAGGGGGAAGATTTCAGCATAAAAATTAACGGAAGAGAAAACTTTTGAGAAAATGTTGTTTTGGAGGGTTGTTAGAGATTTTTTGTAAATAATTAAAAAGGAATATGTTTTTCAAATTTTCAAAAGTTTTCTGTAGATGCTCAAAGCAAAATCCACTTCAACGATAATAACAACTGAGTCCCAGTAGCTCAAAGGCAGAGCATCGTCTGACCAGTAAGAACATCAGTGGTTCGGTTTCCAGTTGGAGAAGCAAGGTTTTATACAATGGCACCTCAACATATCAACTCTCCAGCTTAGTGCAATGGTGTCTGGAGGTCTGAAAGTGACCCTAGTACGATTGGTACAAATTCAGTGGACTCTGGTATTGAGGACCGATTTCAAATCGTGAGGTCAACGATCACGCAGGAAGCTAATCTGGGGATAAAAATAGCTGCAAGAGAGAAAGTAAGTATGAGGCAAATCTAGCAGGAGGTAGTTAGTCAAATTGATAAGATACCCATCAATTTGGCATTAGAATGAGGAGAATGCAGAGTCCACTTCAATGATAAAAGCTTGCAATTTCGTCCCAGTAGCTCAACGGTAGAAGTTCGGCTGGTACAGTATAAAGATCTGACCAGTACAAAGATCCGTGTTCAAATCCCGGTTGGGGCAGCAGGTTTCTTTACAGGTTTTATGCCAAGTATTAGATTGGTGATAACAGTGGCACAAATTTCATTTTTAGAGATCTTTTTCGAAAGTTTTGGAAAAGTGCTCGGATCATTAGTACACTTAAAAAAAACGAGAGGTTCTAGGGTTTATTTAAAACAGTTTATTCCAAGATAAATTGCAAGATTTGCCTTTTCTCGCCTAATCTGCAACAGATTCAGTTTCTTGAAAGCGCTTTACATAATTGTTGGATAATTGGGGGTTTTAGAACATGATAGAACATGAGCATTTCTTCTGAATTTATTCAGTGACACTCGCATAAGAATGGTTAAAAAAATATTGCTTTAAAATTCTGTCATTCTTTTGGAAATGCCATGCTCTTTGATTGATAAAAATGGTGATATGTAAATATCGTTTGATGTATTAAAAACAACAGATGATATTTTTTATATAATTTTGAGGATTTCATAGTGACATTTAACAGAAAAAAGTAAAACTATGTTCTATTTCAATTTCTTGGCACATTATATGATGTGCGTAACTTTTTGATTGCATTGTATATGTTCTCTCTTAATATGTTTTCCCACACATTCTGCTGTGTGTTCCTTCATTCTTACTGCAAAAAAGTAGAATAAGAGTCAACGGTAAAATAGTTCAATAGTAAGATTTGTGTAAAATATAAAATTCTTTGAGCTGGAGATATCTTTAGTTCAACTCGATAATGCTTGTTCGTTCCAACACATTCGATTATTAATTTCTCCATCTTACTATGCAATTAGGAATCCGAGACAAAACTTGCTAAATGAAAAAATATTACCAAATTAAGTGTACTACAGTGTACTTATGTATACAGAAAGTCAGATTAAAATGCAATTTGTTCATCTTAATTCCTGTGTATATTTGCGGTAATATAGTAGTACATTGTTACTTCAGTAAAACAATCTGTCCAAGTCAATAGATTATATATATATATATATATATATATAATTCTCATTAGCAATCTTGCACCCAGAGTGCAAAATGACTTCCGACGCCTCTGTCCCAAGCTCCGCTGTCTATGCCAATAGAACCGTTTGAATAAACTTAGTTATAATCATAATGAATACTTTGAAAAGGTATCAAAGGAACAGGAATAAAAGGACCATTGATTGAACAGAAAACTTATAGATTATAAATACAATATAAAGCTACTGGACATTAAACTATTTTTTGAACTGGAGTGCAGCCTGTTGGCTTCACGCAGCTGAATAGCTTAAAAAAGCATGAAACTTTCACGAATGCTGCAATCTGCAATGGTAGTACAATTCTAATTTGTGGAACATTTTCTTTAGGTGGGCTCAATTATGGCACATAACAAGTTTTCTTCATCCCATTGCAGGGCATTATAATAAGGGTGACTATGCTGATAAATGTAAAAGAGTGAAACCGGTCGAAGGATGCTGTTATCTGCAATGAGAATGTGATTCTAAATTTGGGAATGTATAATAGGTAGGTTCTGTGAATATGAAAATAGCACAAGTTTTGTTAATGTTTAGACACTGAACTGATACCCTCAGCAAAATGATGCAGTGCATGACATTGTAATTCTTACATAAGTGACAAAACTGAAAATAGAGAACAGTATAGAAGAATAGCAAAGTTTTTAATTTATGAATTTGATAAAAATGAGATACCGAATTACAGGTATTTCCATATATCTGTATTAGAATATATATCGTATATACTCACGTATAAGTCGAGAAATTTGTGATAAAAAAAAGTTCAAAGTGGGGGAGTCAACTTATACACGAAGTCTAAAAGTTCTTTTTCCCCACAAAGCAATCCATCCTAAAATGATGTGGTAGTAATTATGCAATTGCACACTCTGGATTTCTCTACACTTCAAAACTCTCCCGTGAGTCACAGTCCTGATTATCAGCATATCGCATTATCAAAAAATATACATACAACTCACTCGTTTTCGTTCGATGTTTATCTCTGGTTTCTCCGATTACGGCCAATCATCTTTGACAAAAAATGGCTCTTTTCAGAGCTATACACACTGATCGTAACATGGATTGTTTAAACCTATAAAGCAGTATTTTAAGTTGATTTTTTTTTTTTTTTAAAGAGTATCTCATAACAACTGTGCTGCTGCAAGTTCATTCAGGGTTAACAAAAAAAATTGGCTCAAATAACGGGCGGAAGCTAGATATTGTTTGAGCAGTGAGTCAAGAACGCTTGGGACAGGGATGCGATACCTGCAGGAAATCGTCACGAGATCATTCAAGAAATGTTGCTTTAGTAACTAATGTCATAGATGTTGATGTGGTTTTTATAAATGACGATGACAGTGATTTTTATGACATGGGTATAGATGGGATTGCTGATATTTACATGATGTGCCAATGCTTTTTTAAACTATTTGGTGAGTTTGACTCAGACTATATGTATTAGGCTTATGACACACGAGCGTCGTCTCCCGTCTGTTTTGAGGATGCAGAGTGCTGGGGGTAAAAGAATGCCTGGAGCTTGTCACACGAGAATGAGTGTCCCCAAAACAGTCAGGAGACAAGAACGCTCATATGTCATAGGCCTACTTGCTTGGAATCAGACCTTAAAATATTCCAATGAAGTTTTTGTTATGAAAATTAAATTTTATTATATATATGTATATTTTCATTTTCAAGTGTTTTTGAATTATTTATTGAAATTTTTTTTTCTCTTTCTGGGATCAACTTATACGCGAGTTTTGAATTTTTTCCTCTGAAAGTAGGGGTCGACTTATATGCGAGTATATACGGTAGATACAAAAAATTGAATAGTTCCTGTTTTCACAATTCCAATAGTGGGTCGAAAGCCCAGACTGTCCGGCTCATCCTTAGACATAGAGCAGCAAGATGGACCCGATAGTGGGTTGAAACCCAGACCGTCCGACCTACCAGAAAGGTGTAAGGTAACTGTTTGGACGGTCGGGAAGTGCCACCCAATTTAGACCGGAACCCAGTGGGGGAGGCATCCACAGGGACCGTACCCTCCTTCCCCTACCACCAACCTCTCGGAAGGACTTTCGGACCCACATGTTTAACGTGATCGTACTCCGCGTGAACACGGCGGCAGTTTTGGCAGTGGCTGGAATCGAACCCGGGCCTACCGAGTGCAACTCCAGCGCGCTAACCAATGGGCTACCGCGCCCTCACCCGATAGTGGGTGTCAGAACTGAAAGTATCATCTAACAAATTTCAGATGCTATTTCATGAAGTGCAAACTATCACATATCAATGGGTTCTGTCTTTGTGAATTTGCTCATTAAAGCCATAGCAACGTCACACTGAAGAGTGTAAAAATGTGTGAAACACGGCTATGGATACTGATTGTTGCACTGGGAATATTATTCTAAGCTGTTAGGGTAAATGGGAGATGGATGGGACACTTCCCATATCTGAGCCATTAAACACTTTGTTCAATTAATTTTTTCACCTATAGATAGCTTTAGTGTAGCTTAAATCACAACAGAAAGGAAAAGCACATGGCTTCTGAATTTATGTTGCTGAAGATTAATAATAGAATATCAAGATCAAAAGCAAATTTCTGCATATTTCTTATTTCTTTAATTTCACTGCTACTGCTAAAGTAAATAATTGATACTTTGTTTTTAAATCTTATATGTATGTCATAAAAATACATTATTTATATTACTGTTTTTTGAATATATGTTTCACAAAATGGCTACAAACCAAAATTTACAGAAAGGAAATGGATGGTAAACTAATATATGAGGTTGATTGGAACTGTCCATTCCCATTGCATTGTATTGAAGCATATTTATCCCCATAGCATTGAAGCAAGGTATGGTTTATTTCTAGTGGTTTCTTTTTAATTGATATATTTATTTTTTAGATCTAAAATGCAATTTTTAAGATTCTTACTCTACTAATTTTTAAAAAAATTGAATAAACAGAATGTTAAAAAAAGAATAAACACAATTCTTGTTTTTTTTTTTTTAAACAATTGAATAGTGAAGTTGAATTGATCTGAATAAGGAGTTTACATTTTAATTAATGTTATTTTAGTTATAGGTTGGTTGACTAAAATAAGTGGTGTATTGAAGGGGGACCCTAAACATTCAGGAAATTTAAAAATGTTCCCAATAAATCCCAAATTATTCCTATGTAACTTATTTTCTTTTCTTTTAGAAATGTTAAATGAGCCCTACAATACTGCTTAAATTTGATATATTGGGATCATCAGGAGTGTTTGTGTGGGAAAGGGGGGGGGGGGTCATATTTAGCATATTAGCAGGGGCATATATTTCCAATATATGCCTCTGCTAAAATAGGGCATACTATACCTGAAATCAAATTTTATTTCAATAAAATATTAAAATTGTAGTTTAGGTATAATAAAATAGAAAATGTGTGCTGTTTCAATGAGTTTGTTTATGGGGAGGAGGGGAGTTAGGTATTTATTGATTAATGTTGAAGATAACAGTGGCTCATTATATGAAATGTAAGACAAAAGTGTAATATAACATATAACATTTTGTTACAAACATGACATCTTCTGATTAATTTTTAACCTGATTCCCGATGTTCAATTGACTTGAAACTTGGTATACTTGCATGTTCCTGATGACAATATAAAGTTCTATTAAGGAGGAGTCTCACTCATTGACTCCCTATACCATCAATGTAATTTTATAAAAATGAGCAGTAATAAAAAAATACTGAATATGAAAGTCTGAAATTTACTTTGCTTGTAAAATACTCTTTTCTGAATCTTCTAATACAATTAGAACACTCTTTATAGTTAGTAAATATATCAAATTAATTTTCAAAATAGGTAACTTTCCTAATTTTGGCTTATTGTGTGGTAGCGCCATCTAGAGATAAAATGAATAACAATGTTTTATAAATCGAAAATTGTATAACTAAGGTATAGCAACCCACTAGACCACCAAAGCAGTAATACACCGATGAGTTCATTCCATCCTAAGGTAATGGGTATGAGAGGAAGCACAAAGGTGGAAGTTTGTCCTAGGAAGAATCGATTTGTTCCATTCGTTCGCTTTGTTCCATTCCTCCTGCAAAACGGAGTTCTTCAGCTTCAGAGAACTTGTGTTTCTGCTTTCTGCTGTACCTGGGGGGGGGGGGGCTATATTCTTGCGCTAGCCTACGGTACTGGGAATTGGATCAACATATTCCTTTGGTATATTTTTAACGATAATAACATAATAGATTTCTTTCCATAGCAAACTTTCTATACATAAAAGAACATATTTTTACCGATTAAAAAAAAGTTTCTGTAGCCTGAAATTAAAATTAATTCGTTAGTTACAGCATAAATAGTTGATTAAATATATCAATCGTTTTAGAAGCAAAAAATACCCTCCTTCTTCAGGCAAGAAGTTCTTTGCTGGTGTGGTTGCTCAGAAACTGATTGATATAGTCAACCAAATGTTTATGCTGTAACTAATAATGAAATATTTTTAATTTCAGATTATTTAAGACAGCAGGTTTTGTGAATATATTTTATGTTGCTTTACAGTGCTATTTCATCACTGTTAGCAGTCAATCTCTAAATTTCAACAGTATCAAATAAAATAATATTCAGCATTAAATTTCTTTTGATCATTTAATAAGTCAAACTAAACAGTTAGTAAGTGAAATATTAAATAAAATTTTAAAATATATTACTTCCCTTATATACATAGTATAATGCATATGAAAAGTATTGTGACGGGGTCGATAATTCGACTTCGAGTTTTCGATGGGAGCACGTTTCAAGCATCCCTGAACACGAATCAAATGTTTTTGAGGTGATGTCTGTGTGTGTGTCAATGAGTCTATGGAGACGATATCTCACGAACGAATGGAGCAATTCGAATGAAATTTAGTACAAAAATTACAATCAGTGAATACTGGAAGCCTATTGTTTTTAAACACAGTCTAATGTTCAGAACTCCCATAAATTTTCGAGTGAAATTTTCAAAAAATTAAAACCTTTAATAAAGTGTTATGCAAATAGTAATTTCTTATGTACTTTTTTATTAGAAAACAATTAACACAAACTTTAGAACGCTAGAACAAACTGTTCTCAAAATATTGTACATTTTTCAAATAAATTTATCAAAAAATTATTAAATATTGTGAAATATGCTCACTTTTCATATATAATATCATGTGATAAATTGGGTGACATCATTCCCGTGGATCTAGCTTGTTCAATTCATGAGAAAAGATACTTTGGGTAATACTTTTTTATTTGAAAACCAATAGTCATTTATTTGCTATAAGAATAACTTATTTTTCCATCCGTAATGCTTAGAGAGATTTTGGCAACGAAGTTAGCGGAATATCGCCAACTTGACGACTTTTCTATATATTAACAAGTTAACAAAAATGTCGCCAAATTGATTAAAATGACACTTAAGCAAAGAAAATGACTAAAATGACTACTTATTGACTAAAATTCAATATCTTGAAAAGAATATAAGAATCTACTATAAGAAAAACCTAATTTACCGTCTGTAATGTTTGGCAAAATTTTGGTGAAGTATTTGTCGGAATATCTCCAACTTGCTGACTTTTTAAATGTTGCCAAATTGACGAAAATATCGTCAAAATTACAAAAATGATGCTAAATTAATGAAAATGACTCTTAATTGATGTATTAATTAATAAAATATTTTAATATATGGACTATCGCTTATGGAGGATGATATCCATATTGATAATTATTTATATAGAGTTGCGCGAAATACAAGTTTATTGGGTACTTTGAAATAGTCTTGCATGTTGTACTTTCGTAAAATTGCCAAATGTACAATTCAAAGTTAAAAACACAGTACCGTGGAACTTATTGTTTTTTACTGTAAAAAGAGTAAATTCATTGCATTGTATAAGGAAAATCATGTATCACATCAGATTTTTTTACTTTAATTTTGCATGAGGATATCTGATTTGAATTAAAACTAATTTTAATTGTATACTTTATGATATCGGCAATTTTTTCAAAAATTATCTATATACTACCATTTTGGTGTATTTATTACATTGATGACATCGCTCACTACAACGCTTTTGATATAATTTCAGAACTAAGAAAAAATCATTTCATAAATTATACTCTAGATATATTTTCCATACAACACATGTTATATGTTAAAAAAAAAAAAAAATATATATCAATCAATATTGATGGATCTGTGCATTTTGTGCATCCAGAATCAACCACTTTTTCATTGATGTCCGTGTATATTGTCTGTACGTTCGTCTGTAGACACGATACCTCTCGAACAAATTGAAAGAAACTTGATACGATTATTTCCACAGAAAGTCATCAGAGGCTTTTTTACTTTCAGATTGATCACGCCATCAATTTGACGTTATTACTATATCACCTAGACGTTTTACTCAGTGGTGAATTTACTGTGGAAGTATGAAAATTAAGTTTCTGACCCCAGTTAAATAGATCCCCTCCCCTCCGCCCCTAATCGTTTGTTTCCAATTTTTATGAAAATTACTTTTATATAAAATATTAAGTTAAAAAAGACGCTTGAAAAAATGTAATACATAAGATTTGGCAAACGCCTCCCCCCTCCCTCAATTTTTTCCTGCCTACGCTACTGAACAATTGCTACACTCAACATGTTCAAATTTTTGTGCTATGTTACACATCGTGTACACAGCTTTTTGTACACTGTTACTTATCCGTCAATCAAAATTTGGGTATAAGGTATGGTTTTTCATAGAAATTTCGTATTTGAAATTTTGATGATAAAACACGTTATAACAACTCTTGAACATACAACACAGATGGGCACAGTGTTCAGGAGTTATAGAAATATACGTATCAGTCTGTCAAGATCTAAGATATAGTTTCGAGATATTTCGTATTTGAGATTTTATTGAAAAAACACGTTATACGAATTCCTGAACACATTTCAGCTGCAGTCCTATGAAAAGTGATTGCGGGCCCTAAGGCTATGGCTCCTCCCCCTAATCAGACCGGACTTCAGCCTCTTCTCGTCTGTCCTGTTTGTCTGACCTCGTAAGACACCACTGTTCGTAGATAAATAGACATCTGTTTTAAAGTGTGCCTTTGTCATGTGTATGTCTGATTAGTGAAAATTAAAAAAAAATCTAACTGGCCAGGATTGAAAAGTTATGTTTTTGTGGCCCTCCATCCGAAAGATTAGTTAGAGAAAAAATAGTTCAGTCATATTTGAGGTTGCTGATTAGCGGAATTTGTCGATAGATTTTATTTTCAGCTATGCAAAAATATTTCATCAGGATAGCCATACAATTAAAACCGATAGAATAGCCAGTTTCTGACGATGGCGATAGTATTTACCTATGGACACCATTGGAACTGTCTACTGGCTAGTGGAAGGACAAATAATAAAAACCAAGTAGCTACAGCTAAAATGTTCAATTTTGCTGGGCTTTATTCTAAGAGGTTAGAGGAAGGAGGGTACGGTCTTTAGTTGCCATCTCCATTTGATTTCGGTCTAAATTGTGTGACACTGTTCTGGTTACCCAAACAATTTTACCTTATACTTTCTGGTAGATCGGATAGTTTGGGTATGAATAAAAGAAGTTTGTAGCATTAGAAATTTAACAGAAAACATGCTTATTCGTCAAAGCCTTTATAAAAGTATAAAGTATTTATCCAATAATTTTTGTATTCAAAAAATTAATGTAAAGAAACGTTATAAAGACATCTGACCACTATAGAAGAACATTCTTATATTAGATTCAATACTTTAATATTCAGTTTAAAGGGAGGGGGGGGGGGGGGGGGGCACATTAATAAATTTATTTTTTTCGAGGATGGATTATTTTAATTTTTTCCAATGTTTGGGGGAGGAGGCTGTTTTACATAATTTTTCAGAATTTCTAAGAGGGAGAGGGTAGAGTGAAGGAATAACATTCGATTTAAAGAGGGCGAGGGGGGTCACATTTCTGTATATATATGGCCCAAAGTGTATCTGCGTCATATGGTATGTGAATAAAAATTTCAAAAACATCAAGCTGGCTATGGCTGAAATGTTCAATTTTCCTGGCCCTCAATCCAAGAGGTTAGGAGAAGGATGGTACGGTCTCATTAGCTGCCACCCCCATCTGATTACTCTGGTTGCCCAAACAATTGCAAGAAGTTCGTACCATACAAATGGTTTCAGGAGTTCAAAAATCGTGCTTCTTCCTCAATCAAGACCGTTGATTTTCAACTGGTATTCGGCTAGTACAGCACTAAATGCAGAAAAAAAAATCCGATATCTCTAGGACGGCTTTTGACAATTTCTAAATAATTGTGTCCATTCATTTGTGGTTAAAAGTATGTATATGTATTACAACTATGTAAAAGTATGGTATAAGCCCTGTGGTTTGCCACACCTATTAGGTTCCAGTCTAAATTGGGTGGTACTGTTCAGACCGTCCAAACAGTCACTTTACAATTTCTGGTTTCTCAGATGGTCTGAGTAGGAAAGAAACAGTTCCTGATCGTAGACATGAATCCAGGAGTTGTGCTTATTCGTTAATTAAAATCTGGATATCAGGTATCTGACAATTTTCGTATTCGCACGTTATAGGGACTGCTGAACACATTTTAAACACTTTTCTATGTTTGACCAATCATAAAATTTGAATTGGAGTTCTACAGAGCACTTGCCATTTGATAAAATGTTTGTTAATATTGATTGGGACCATTTTACTTTTAAAACATAGGACCAACATAAATGGAAAAAATACGTTATAAGTACTCCTGAACACTTCCCTGTCAGTTAAAATCGAAGTATAAGGTAATGTTTTCCGAGATATTTTGTATTTGAGATTTCGGTAAAAAGTATATGTACTTCTGAACACATTTCATATACAAGCTCGTGGAAAGCGATTGAGGTCGCCTTGGGGCTAGGGCCTCTCTATAAATTAACCTGGCTTCCATCTTTTCTCGATTGTCCTGTTTGTATGTTTGACCCCCATATGATACCGTTCGTAAAATTATCATTGTTTTCCATTGAAAATAACGTTTTAATCGAATTCTTTAAAATTTGAATTATTTATTTGCAAATTATATTAATATTTTTAATTATTTATGGAATGAATATTAAAATATATAGAATTGCAGATTTTACGTTTTTATTATTTTAATATACACGCATTACTATATTCTTTAGTAAGCAACATCGCTCGAAATAACGAGTTCGTACCATAAGCATCCAAACTGAAAGCCATGATCCCAAGTTATTTATTCACAAAGGGATCCTCCCTGACCCCCCAGGCACAGCGGTGGGGTTGGTAAACTTGTTTCTGAGAATTTTCAGAAAATACGTCACCTCCTCAATAGAGGAAATGGGACTAATCTTTTGGCACGCTTTGAATGTCGCCAAGAGGCAGAGGTAGATAGAATTGACGAATTATCGCTCTTCTGTAATTTTGAACGGCTTCATCTCCAAACACGTTGCACCATCTAGTGATAGAGAATCAAAGCTTGAAACACTGAGGATTCATCTTAAATTTGAGTTGACCCCCCATTTCCCATCACCCCTCGAATTTTTGCATTGTGAATCAGAAACATCTTTACAATTTGATGATTCTGTCAATGAAAAAGCTTTTATGGAAAAAAATTATAATTTTCCCATACAAGATGAAGATTTTATATTAACAAAATATGAACAAAAACAAAACGTTGTGTATTTTATTGCAAAAGTTTTACATGTTCATGGTAGTGATGTGATAATTATAAAGTTCAATTTTTAAAGAAAAAAATTGCCAGTTATTGGTTTTTTTATTCAGAGAAAAGTGAAATATGGAACATTTTAAAATATGAAATTGTATCCAAATTGCCAAATCCACAAAGCCAAGGTGGTACAGAAAGGGTAAAAGCATTTAGAACATTTGAGTTTGATTTTACAACCATCAATATTAAGTGGATCTTATTTGATGTGAAGTTAGATAGTGAAAAATATTACTGTCCCATTCATTCATGGCTTGGGGATAGATCGATAGATGGGGCAAATTTGGACTTTTTTAATAAAACTTATGATTTCTTTCCAAATATATGATATTGTTTAATTTGTAGCTGAATAACATATGTGCAAAATTAAATGTACAGCTTGTTTTCTTTAATTGTATGTTTTATAGAAATAAATATTTTGATAAAAAATGTCCCATTCATCCCCCATCTTCCCTACTTATCGGTGGATTTTGTCTCTATGAATTTGCCAATTACACCCCAGCAACTCCATACTGAAGTAGGTAAAAAAGTGTAAAACTGGTCATCTGATGCTGGTTGTTTCATTGGGAGTGCTATTGAAAACACTGAAAACCATCACCTATTGGCAGGTTCTAGATCTGAATTTGCTCATTGCAGCCTTAGCAACTTCGTGCTGAAAAAGATTTTAAAGCATAAAACCAATTTACAAATGCTGGTTATTTCATTATGAGCACTATTTTATACAATGGAAACTATTCCCTATTGGTGCCTTTGAGTTGCTCTACCGTTCTACCAATGCTGGCCGTTTTATTAAGCATGGCATTATAAATTCTGGAAATCATTCCCTATTGGTGGCTTCTGCCTCTTTGAATTTGCCTATCACATCTCAGCAACTCCATACTAAAAAGCATCAAAAAGCATGAAACCGGTTTACCGAGGCTGGTCATTTCATTGGGAGCACTATTGCAGACACTGGAAAACCATCACCCATTGGCAGGTTCTGTCTCTATGAATTTGCCTATTACAGCCTCAGCAACTTAGTGCTGAAGAGGATAAAAAAGCACAAAATCTGTCTACCGATGCTAGTCAGTTCATTGGGCAAGCCATTCCAAACCATTCCCTATTGGCGATTTCTGTCTCTCTGAATTTGCTCATTACACCTTAGCAGTACCGTACTGAAATGCACAAAAAAAGTACGAAACCTGTCCACCAATGCTGATAATTTCATTGGGAGCACTAATGCACACCATCATTTATGAACAGGTTCCATTTCTATGAATTTGCCCATTACGGCTTCAGCAATTTCATGCTGAAAAGGGTAAAAAAGCATGCAACTAGTCTACAGCTGCTAGTCATTTCATTGGGAGTGCAGTACTATTCTCATAGCTGCCAACATATCACTTTTGGAAATCTTACAATTATTTTCACGGGCTCATGACGCGCATCGACTCACGAAATGTATAAATTTTTTTAAAGCACACAAAGATATATATACTATACAAATCTAAAAAATACCTACTGAATATTATTCTGTTTATTTACTACACTTTAATTGTTCATAAGTAGCTGATTTAACTATTTTGAAAAATTCTTTGTCAAATTTTTGCTCGTAGCAATGTTCTTTTTGCATATTTTATTTTTAATTTTCAAAATATCTTCCAAGTTTTCATCAGAAAAGGAATTGTGAAATTGAGTTCAGGTTTTTCATACACTGCTGAATATTTGCTCACATTTTGCATTGCTGTGTGGTATTGTTAAAATATCTAGCATAATGCTAGAAATGCTCGCCTATTACATCTCAGCAACTCCGCTATATTTTAATATACCATCTGCTGATGTTCATTTACCAAGAATACCCCACTTTCGATCCATCTTCTCTTCCTTAACCACTTCTTTGGGCAAATGATCAGTTTACAATAAGCAAAATTCAGCCTCAAGTTTATTCCTAG
The DNA here is from genome assembly GCA_951213105.1 of Amaurobius ferox. NCBI lineage: Eukaryota > Metazoa > Arthropoda > Arachnida > Araneae > Amaurobiidae > Amaurobius > Amaurobius ferox. The sequence goes on along the minus strand of OX578152.1, from coordinate 16,606,376 downwards.
CTTCATCTTCAGTTTCATTTACTTTCTGAGGATGCATTAAGGGAAATTTATTAAAAAAGTAATCCATATCTAAAAAACTTTCTTAAAAAAAAAATTCTTAAGATCTGCAACTTCTGCATGCAGCAATACTTCACTGTTTATTGGAAACTTATGTCTGATATAATTGCAACAGGTAACCAGGGATGTATCTAGAGAAATGTGAGTGGTGGTTGATGTTCCAGAACAATTATAATTGAGAATATAAAATTTCGAAACGAGCTTCATGTTAATTCGCACACATAAACAGTATTAGTATTGTATACTTTTATATTAAAGAAAAACATTTGATAAAATTGAATATAACTTTTTTTAAATGTAATTATAATATGTATATTTTCTTGGATGAGTGGTGGTCGGCAATTGAGTGGTGGAAACCCCGACCACCACCGACCACTGTAGATATATCCCTGGGTAACATAATATTTTCCGATAGCTGAATAAAAACAAAGTTTTTAATCTTCTTTTAACAACTTCATAATTTTTAATGCAGCACTACCAAGTACTAAGGCATCATCATTTTTTTTTATTACCTATATCCCCATACTTCACATCTATTACGGAACAACATTAATAGCATTTTGCTTTACAACTTTTGAAAGTAATTCTTTATACATATCCAATAATAAAGTGTTTAAGACATGAATTTTTGGAGCTTGAGCCTGCAAAATTAAATTTGTCTTTTCAAAAATTGGAATTATAAAATCTAAAAATAAGCAATATGCTTTACTAACATCAGATGACAAGACCATAAACATTCTTTCTTCTATTGTGAATGAGCATGCAGCTTTAAACTGAGGTAGTTTACCAAATTTATGAGGCCTACCTGAATCTTTCTTCATGCTTTTGGATGGTAGCTCATCACTATATATAGGAGATATCTTTCTTGTAGCACCACCTACATTTTCCAAAGCTGGATTTGTTTCCCAAGTGCATCATTGCAATATTTTTTTGCTGTTTTTAGTAGAATGCAATATGTTTCGAGTGAAGAACATTTGTCACTCTTGTCTTTAATCCGATTCTTAAAAAAACTGACACCACTCCAACCGTTTTAGGCTTCTGCCTAATGAAAGCCACCTAGTGCACACATCTTAGATTTTGTGACCTTCAACATCATACAATAAGTTGCCAATATTTTGCCCTGTTGAATTTCCTGACAAAACAGATATTGCCAGTAGTGAGTTCTCTATTTTTACTTCCTGAGCATCGAAATAAGTTACAACTGGATATAACTAGGAATCAGAATCATTGCTGCCATCAGTAGAAATAGAAAATACTGTATTCTGCAACAAACTCACCAATGAATTATTTTTTACAGACGTCATTTTTCCAAAGTCGTTTTTGTTCTGCTAGAACTATACCTTTTTGTAATGTCACATTTTAGAAACATTTTTCGGAAGAGTGGTCCAACATGGTCCGCCACTGCTATCGGCAAGTTGTGTTTCAAAATGAAAGAAATAAACAGACACTCAGCATTTATGACTTCATTTTCATTATCTTCAGAATTAAAAAAAAATCCAAATTTTCAAAGTTTTTTTATGGCTCTTTACAAAGTCACCATGTTTTTTAGACTTTACGCGATTTTGAATGTCATTCATACCACTATGAGCAATCTTTATGTCAATACTGCAAACGAAGCAGAAAGCAAAATTGGGTCCTTTACGAGATTTTGCAAAGCATGGAATTTTTTTATAAGAATCCAGAGAAACTTGGTTATATTGTTTGAGTTTAGCCTTTTCCATCCCCTAATAATAACAGTAACAACACTGCTAAAAATTTAAACAAAAATATTTGCTTGAACTACTTATTTCAATAAATGATACTCTCTCGCCACGTGCAACTCTCCAACACAAGCCAAAGGAGCGAAGGAAATAGAAAATCGATGTTTTGAAAATATCAATGTTTATTCTTCGATAGTATAAGTAGCATTGATGTTTAGCTTTAAATCATCGATGTTTTAACAATACTTACTAACAAAAAAACTTAAAATTTTCTCTAACATTGATATTTTTCTTCAACAGTACCAGCAACCACAATTTTGTTCACATTCGATATTAAAAACATTGTTTTTTTGTTGATGACGCTTCAACCCTAGCAAAGAAAATGTTCAATTTTCCGGTGCCAGCCAATTGCATGAAAGGAACTGTGCAGTTGTTGCGACGGGTGGTGCTAGATTAGCGCTAGAAAATCAAGGCAGTGGTGGTGAGTGAATAGAAAATGCTTACATCAAGACGATGCAATGTTGAAGACCCAGACCGTCCGACTCATCCTGAGGACTTGAGTATCTATTTGGATGGCCGGGGAGGATGTAATGTGAAAGCCCCAGGCCGTCCGGCTCGTCGGGGAGGATGTAATGTGTAAAAGTTACACACATCACATTTCCTTCCCGGTCGTCCATTTTGCTACTCTAAGTCCTCTGCATGAGTTGGACGGCCTAGGGTTTCCACACATCACATTTCTTTTAAAACCTTTTTTCTTCTTTCGAGGGGGAAGAAAAAAAATGTACATTTTGAGCAAAATCGTACAATCTCACCATCGATCCGCACATCTTACAATTTAAATAAATTCCATACATTGTACAGTCAAATCGTATAAGTTGGCAACTATGTATTTCAAACACTGGAAAGTATCACCTGTTGGCTTTGAATTTACTTATTACGGTCTCAGAAACTTGAAGAAGGTAAAAACATGAAACCGGTTCACGGATGGTGGTCGTTTCATTAGGAGCACTATTTTAAATAATAGAAACTATCACTTATTGGCAGGTTCTGGGCTAATCCGGAGACCAGCCCACCGTACTTTCAGCTTACTCGCCAAGTCGCCGCTGAGAGTTCCAATTGCAAGCACTTTATGTTGTCATCTGGTAACCTCTTGTAATGGTGTTTTTCGGCGGTAATTATGTAACATCCAATAAGAACACGGTTTCTGTGGTTGCTACAGTTTTGTGATGTATGAATGAATGAAATGAAGGTGGGTGGCTCCGGAAGAGCCCAGCACATCGACCAGAGGTCTATTGTACTACCCCAAAAAGTGAAGGTCCCTAAGAAAAGAGATCAGTAGCCGATGCGAAAATAAGCAGGCACTTGACAGGAATGTTGTTCAGCTCCCAGGGTTCAATCACATGACGGCCAATGTGTTCGAATCTGTGAGCAGAGTAAGCCTCACAATCATATAGAATGTGAGCTGCGGTTTCTTCGCTGTGATTGCAGCCTCTGCAAAGCGAATCCTTGATGACACCCATAATATTAAGGTGTCTCTTGAGGGTGCAGTGCCCAGTAAGGAGCCCAACAACTCTCCTGATGCCAGTTCTACTAAGCCTGAAAAGTTCCTTTTGACGTGTACTAGGGCAATTGCAGTTGAGAATTTTCACTTGCCTTTGTCCCTTAGTGTCACGCCAGTTCTTACATTGAAGCTTCCTGAAGATGCCATAGACAATTCTTCTAACAAGGTCATTGGGAATACCCAAGACCGGCTCAGGGCCCACAAAAGGAGTACTTGATCCTTTCCTAGCAAGCTCGTCTGCCAATTCATTGCCAGGAATGCCCGAATGACCAGGCACCCAGTAAAGAATGACATTATTATTACTAGCAATTTTACAGAGTGCATTATAACATTCCCAGACAAGGGAAGACGTCACAGTGAACTTCCCCAGAGCCATAAGAGCAGCCTGACTGTCAGAACAAATGAAAATCTGGCTATTCTCATACTTTCTGTCATAGCAAATTCTACAACACATAAGGATGGCAAATACTTCAGCCTGAAAGACAGTTGCAAAATTACCAAGCGGATAAGATAGCTCAGTGCCATCATCAGGGCAACAAACACCAGCACCAGTACTACTTGTACCAATCTTCGAGCCATCTGTATACCATACAAAACAGTTCAGTTTATTGTAGGTTGGAGTCCTTTTCCAATCATCCTGCGAGGGGACAAGAATTTCATAAGGCTTGTCAAACGTAAATTTGACATGGATGCCATCAGGTGGCATACAGAAATAAGGATGACTAGCAACATTACTGTTAAGTTCACCCCAAGATAGATACCTTGAGTAATCTTTCCAGTATTTCAGATATTTGAGTCTGTTCATGCAGATAAGTGCCTCTGCTTCAATACGCATATAGAGCGGATGCAAACCAAGTAAAAGTTCAAGAGTTGCAGTAGAAGTGGTTTTCATGCATCCGGAGATTGCAATGCACACCATCCTTTGAAGCTTAACTAAATCAAGTTTAGCAGTTTCACTTCTAATTCTGGACCACCAAACAATGGATCCATAGGAAATGATAGGACAGACTATCATCGAGTAAATCCAATGGATAGCTCTGGGATTTAAGCCCTAGGTTTTCCCAATAGTATTCCTACAAGACCAGAAGATTCTTCTGGCTTTAGTCGTGCAGTAGTCCAAGTGTCTCTTCCAATTGAGTTCCTTGTCAAAGTAAATTCCCAAGAATTTAACCTCCTTGGAGCAAATAAGCTTCTGCCCAAAGAAGCAAATATTCCCAAGATTAAGTATGCGTTTCCTTGTAAACGCAACTAAAGCAGTCTTCTGCGGGTTAACCGTAAGGCCTGCATTTTTGCACCATGTCTCAACTCTCCTGAGAGCAGTAGACATCATGTCAGAGACAGTGTTGCCAAATTTACTCTTGGTAATGATGACAACATCGTCAGCATATCCAACGCAAGAGATATTGATGTTTTCCAAAAGAGAGTCCACAACTAAACACCAGAGAATTGGTGAAAGCACACCTCCTTATGGACAACCTGAAAGTGCATGCACAGTCATACAATCACCAAGCAAAGATGCACAGATATACCTGTTAGATAACAGGTTCTTGATCCAATAAGAGATTGTGGTGTCCACACCTTTTCTGTCAAGATCAACAAGAATGGTGTCGATGGGTACCTTGTCAAAGGCACCTTCAATGTCGAGAAAGGTAGCAAGAGCAATTTCCTTGGCATTGAGATTTTTCTCCAAAATAAAGGAGAGACTGTAAAGAGCAGTGTCCGTAGATTTGCCCGGTTGATAGGCATGTTGAGAATTTGACAAGGGCTTAGAGGCCAGAATCCCCTTAAATACCTATCAATAAGCTTTTCAATAGTCTTTAAAAGAAAAGACGTAAGGCTAATAGGCCTAAAAGATTTGGCCTCATAATAATTGTCCTTTCCAATTTTCGGAATGAAGATTACTTTAGTATGCCTCCACGTATTTGGTAATGTAATTGTGATGTAAATGCGCAGTTCTTTCAATATTTTTGGCCGCTGTTGCACATGCTTTAAGAATTTTATTTTCTTTCTTCAATTAATATGTAATAATTTTTTTTAATTTGAGTTTTATTTCTGCGGATTTGTTTTTGTTGTCGATCATATTTTCCTTATATCGTCAGGTAAGCACGAGCAAATGGATGGTGAATGTAGCGTTGTAAAACGAGGTAGAATGGATGTTGGTTTGAATGAATCTTGTATAAAATTTTACTATAATTTGGAAAGTAAAGGTTTGAAAGAAGTGATTAATTGGTGTGTTATGAAAGGGATTATGAGTGATAAGTATGTTTATCCTAAGTGTGGAGATGAAATGAAGTTGTGTGAGAGAGACCGAGTGATTGCTGGGTTTGAATGGCGGTGTTGAAAGAGGTCTGGAGTGAATCAGCATGATGTCTGTAGGAGCATTAGGAGAGGTACATGGTTTAAGAATAAACATAAAATATTCATTGTAGACGTTTTTATGTCAGCAAATAAAATCATAACGTAAGCATGGGGAAAGTCAGGAATTTTAGTATTTTTGCTAACAAGTGGGAGGGGGGGGGAGGTATAAAATTACCAAAAATGTGCTTACTTAATACTTAAACGACTCCTAATTTTTTAAAAAAATGCTAGTTTTAAAAATTAAAAAATTTAAATGTCGAAGTATATGAGTTATAGTTAATGCTTTCTTTTCTATTACTTTCTAAATTAGCATGGTAAAAAAAAAAAATGAAATTTTAAGTTTCTCTCCTTATGACAGAAAATCTCTCCCAAAATTTTCTGGAAGGAGAGAAATTCTCCCTCTCTTTAACTGACTCAGTGGGAACCCTGCCTCCCCATAAAGATGATGACGATTTGTTGAAGCAGATGACAGAGGAAAAGTTTCAGCACTGTTCTGACTCTGAATCGGAAGATGAGTCCTGAACGTTTGTGTGTTTTGTTTATTTTATCAAGTGTTTTGAAACCTAGTTCATATTTTTCTGTGTTTAGAAAATTACTTCCTCTTTTAAAAGTTCTGAATCTTTTTAGTTAGAGTACAAACTTTTTATAAGTATCAATTTTTTAAAATTTTGTTAAGGTACAAACTTTTTTCTAACACGGACCACTGGTACATTTGTTTTACAGATTTCGACCTTTAGGTCGAAACCCTGACCTTGTATAGATCTTTGGTTGCATGGAGAAGTTATCTTGCTACATGTGACATGCACAGATAAAATTGTAGCATAATCTGTGTCTGGGCACTGCAATCGACCGTTCTTAATAAACCAGAGATCACTGGGGGCCTGGTGTAGAACGGCCTTTAGGTTGAACCCCTGCCCCTACATGGACCACTGGTACATTTGTTCCACAGATTTCAACCTTTAGGTCAAACCCCTGCCCCTACATGGATCACTGGTACATTCGTTCCACTGATTTCGACCTTTAGGTCGAACCCCTGCCTATGTACTGATCCTCGGTTGCATGGAGAAAGCTATTTTGCTACATGCGACATGCACAAATAAAATTATAATATAAAAATTTTAAAATTCACAAAAATTTTATTTTGTAATTTTTTTATGAGTACAATGTTTATGAGTACAATGTTCAAATTAAATTACACTATCATTTACATTAAAAATTCTTATTCGAAATTTAATTCGAAAATAATTTAGAAAAAATATGTGCAGTGGGCTGGCCTCTGAATTTACCAGGTTCTGTTTTTATGAATTTGCCCATTAAGGCCTCAACAACTTCGTGCTGAAGAAGGTAAAAAAGCATGAAATTGATCTACGGATGCTGGCCATTTCACTACGAGCTATATTGCAAATAAGGGAAACTATCACCCACTAGCGTGTATTCTTATTGTGTTCTATATATTGCATATTGCCCCTGACACACGCTAGTGGGTTGTTGTTGTTGAGACCCAGCCCGTTCGACCTACCAGAAAGGTGTAAGGTAACCGTTTGGACGGCTGGGACGTGCCACCCAATTTAGGCCTTCCCCACTGGGTTCCGGTCTAAATTGGGTGGCACGCCCCGGCCGTCCAAACGGTTACCTTACACCTTACTGGTAGGTCGGACGGGCTGGGTCTCAACAACAACCCACTAGCGTATGTCAGGGGCAATATGCAATATATAGAACCCACAATATTCTGCAAATATATGTATTGAAAACTTGACCACCAATGGATAGTTATAGACTGATTCTTTATAATAAGATTTGGGTAAATCCGGAGATTAGGTCACCGCAAATTTTTTTCTAAGTACAAAATCGGGCCAAGTTGGCCTGTGGTTGGCGCTTTCTTCCGTGTTTTGAAATTGGCTCCACCCATCCTCAGTGATGTCATTTACCGTCATTAGAAATAGGCTCCTCCTACCAAAATGATGTTTTGGTAGAAGAACCCTGTTTCTAAAGACAGACTATTGTGTTTGTTCTAAACAAGATTTTCTAATATAAATGATAATTTAATTTAACTTAAATAACAGTGAATAATACTCAAAAAAACGTTACAAAATAAGATTTTTGTGTATTTTAAGAAAATTAAATAACTTTATAAAACTGTAGAATAAAAAAATTAATAATACTCATGTAAACGTTCCAAAATCAGATTTTTGTAAAATTTAAAATTTTTATGCTACAATTTTATCTGTGCATATCGTACGTATCAAGATCGCTTTCTCCATCTAACTGAGGATCCATATAAAGGAATGGGTTCGACCTACAGGTCCGTGTAAGAGCAGGGATTTGATCTAAAGATCGAAAATTGTGGAACGGATGTATTAGTGGTCCGTATGTACCAGTGGTCCGTACAGGGGCAGGGGTTCGACCTAAAGGTCGTTCTACACCGGAACGGGGCCCCCAGTGATCTCCGGTTTATTAGGAACGGTCGCCTGCGGCGCCCAGACACAGAATATGCTACAATTTTATCTGTGCATATCGCATGTAGCAAAATCACTTTCTCCATGCAACCGAGGATCCGTATTTATCACTCATAATCCCTTTCATAGCACACCAATTAATCACTTCTTTCAAACCTTTATTTTCCAAATCATAGTAAAATTTTATTCTAGATTCATTCATACCAACATCCATTCTACCACGCTTTACAAAACTACACTCACCTTTTATTTGCTCGCGCATACCAGAAGACATAAGGGAAATATAATCGACGACAAAAGCAAATCCGCAAAACTAAAACTAAAATGAATAATTATTACAAAATAAATCAAATAACGAAAGAACAAGCAAACACGCACAACAATGGCAAAAAATATTGATAGAAATGTTCTTTACATCAAAAAACTGTAGCAAACACAAAAACGTATTCTTATTGGATGCTACACAATTTCCGCCGAAAACATCCGATACAAGAGGTTACCAGATTGCAACATAAAGTGCGTGGCGTCTTCTCCGATTTAACCAAGGTGACCTAATCTCCGGATCAGCCTAAGATTTTAAAGACATGTAATATACACATTTCATTTGAACCCAAAACACTTTTTCTGCAAATAAACGAGGCTCCAAAAATATAACTTGAAAAACGCCAAGCGAGACGATCGCTTCCAAAAATAAATGTAACTCCAGAATAATGCCAAGAGTGGGTATTATACTAATAGCAAAATAATGTCACACACGGTTTTTAAATCTGCCTTCTACACACGGTCGGTCTTCGTCGCATTTGCGTAAGTTCAGTCCGTCCATTTTCAGCAGGGACAAACTTAGTTATGTACGAAACTGTAAAGAAAACATGCATAAATATTTTCCTTGAAATAAAGAAAAATTTAAAAGACTGCTAATAAAACTAATCTTTAGATAATTGATTTTATAAGAGGTGCTTAAAAATATTCACCAGTTCCTTATGAAGTCCTTGATTTTTATTATGGAAAATGAATACAAACCAAATGAGTACCAAAGTAACATGGAAGCAAGGTTTTACTTTTACTGTGTGTAAAAAGCATGGTTAACATTGTGGCATCATGTTAGAATGCCGATGTATTATGATGTAGAAATTGCAACATTGACCAAGCGTATGTACTTCATAAAATAGATATTAGAAAAGCCTATAATTTATACATTAATTTCTCTACTAATCATTAAAAGGAAACAGAACTTCACTAATGCGTTTCATGTCATTGTGATTGATTTCTTAAACCCCGCTCAAGGTCAGACCTCGGTCTGGGAAAATTACACATAAATATATACATATTTTTATCAAACGATACATAGTAACTGAATTGCACAAATTTTTAAAAGTAAATGATATTAATTTATAAAAGGAGTTAAACCAAACGGTACTCACAAATTAAACTTAGCATTCTGTTTGTCTGTTTACATTTGCATGTACTCTATTACAATTACAGTTAATTGTAAATTTTAATAATAATGACATGGATCAATTTTGCAGATCAAAATTTCTCCACAGCGAGAATTTTTGTCTCTGTAAAATTTTACAAAATCACTTAAAATATAGCTAAATAATATAAAATTGAATTTTAAACCTCAAATTGGTTTTTTATCGTTTATCCACGGAAATCATCAGAATGGTTTCGGTTTCGTTCTTAGATATGGTAGGACAAAAGTAACAAATTGTGAAAATTTTTAGTTCACCAATTTTTAAAACTTTATGCTGTGTCAGTAAGTTTTGATTAGAACATCAGCTTGATTGCAGTGGATTTCTCGTGCACACTCGTGAACTACTTGCTTCATTTGTTTAGAAATACAAAGTGCAAATACAAAGATTTCAAATACAAAGTGCAAATATTAAATACAATGTACTTATTAGTGCAAAATGTACTCATTTCATACAAATTTCTTTAAGTATGAATGTTAATAAAATAAAAAGTCAATATTTGCTTCACATTCTTCGATTAGAACCTGGTTGGAAGCTAGCGTTTCTGCATCCTTGGTGTATGTATTTTTCTTTCGATTTGTTTGTTTTTCAGCTTTTGTGTCAAGTCGCTTATTTTATAATTGCGGGAAAATTTAGATAAATAAACATTTTCGCTTCAACAAAAATTGTTACACGAATCTCGAACATTTCGTTATCATATCTCTCATTGATAATCTATTAATAAAAAAAAAAGCTCTTGACCTTGACAAACACTTGCTAAACACGTGAGTAGTGTTTGAGACTTGAGCGCAGAAGATAAAATCGCTGGCTGAAAACGATCCAGACGTTGGCGCGTACTTTTTAACTTTTGCATAGTGTCATTTAAATATTTTGTCTTCTACTTGCTTCACAAATATGTCTTCTGCAGATTCTTCTGTAGTTTCTGTTCCGGAGATCGAAAATTTGTTACAATTGGATCCCTATCTGAAGAATCATGAAATGGAAATCCGTCGCCGGTGAGTCTACTAATCTAGTTTTAACATATTCTTATTTGATACATGATTATTAGTGTATATGTAGCAGAAACTGATTCATTTAAGTATGTTTATTTTAAGTGTCGTGTTTTGTTTAATCAGTTTGAAGAAACGAATTTAACTATACGTACATTAATTTTATTTATATATTATAAACATATAGTACCGTAAAAGGAGGTAACTTGAACCTTAAAGGTTAACTATAATCCAAAAATAAAAATTGTTTTTGAATGGATCAGTGTCAAAAAATTTGTCAAAACAGCATTTGAGAAAATTAAATTTCAAAATCGGCAAATGTTAAATTTTCTTTTATGTGATACAGGCTTTAGATTAATAAATATTTTAGGATACAGTGATATTTGAGCTACATTTTCGTACAACTGGACATAAAAATGAATTTTTGATCTTCAATGTCATGAGTTACTGGACAAAATGATTAGTTTTCTATTTACAAAAATGATACATTTAATGAAAAATTTATTCTTCGACTATGTATCATATGCAGAAAAATGTATTGAATCAATTTTAGTAAAATGAACAATATTCATTGTCATGAGGTGTTTCTTGATATACCTATTTTTATTATCGGTCACTATTGTAAATGAAATGAAAAAAAAAAAAAATGATTTAGGAAGATATTGTTAATGTCGAAAGCCCAGACCACCTGACTCGTCCGAAGACTTAGAGCAGCCGATTGGATGGCCGGGATATTGTTAATGTGTATATATTTTACTTAAAGTATTTTTGTATTCTAGTTGTAGTTATGACAAAATGTGTTTTTATTTGGTTTGATTTTAAAGCATTATTACTAGGTAACACTCATGACAAATGCTAATATTCATAATGAAATGGGAAAAAAACAGCATTTTACGGTATGCTTTTTCAAATCCTACATCAATTATTATGTGTATAGGTATATTTATTCAGATTTGAACATAGAAATAATATTGTTTCATTTTTGTTAGCTTATATATCTTGGTGGACTTATTTGCATATGCAGTCAAACCTGTTTGAAACATAATACTGTAATAAACGGAAAATATTTTTATCCCCTTCCAAAAATATAGGAAATTTGTGTTATTTTGAAACAGACTCTGAACAATGCAGAAACGGAAGGCCATTTAAAAATAATCTGTCAATAAAGCACCTGTTGTAAAGAACAAAGAACGGTAAAATCATCCAACTATTTTAGCCATTTATTTAAATTTATTTGAAGACCTTTATTATTAAAGATGTTTCTTAATATGATCTCAATGAACATTCATTAGGAACTGTATAGGATTACTAGTTTGTCCTATATATATGATAAATTACATATATTGCATGTTAATTTAAACATACAATTGTATACTTTACAAAAGATAGTTGACAATGTTGGCTCATGATTTGGGAATGGTATGCATATGAGCAAGTTTTAAATATTTGTTACTGTATTTACTGAAATTATAAGTTTTTATTGGGTAGTGGAAATGATCAATTGGGTAAATCCGAAGACTAACCCACCTCACGTATTTTTTCAAAGTATAAATTGGTGCATTCTCCTGTGTTTTGAAATTGGCCCCGCCCATCCTAAATGATGTATTCTTCTGTATTTAGAAATAGGCTTCTCCTACCAAAATGATGTTTGCTACTGTGTTCTGAACAAGAGTTTTTAATGTAAATGATAATGTAAATTAATGTAAATAACAGTGAATAGTACTCATAAAAGTATTACAAAATAAGATTTTTGTTAATTTAAAAAATTTTTTGCTACAATTTTATCTGTGCATGTATGTTGCATGTAGCAAGATCACTTTCTCCATACAACCGAGGATCTACCGTACAGGGGCAGGGATTTGACCTGAAGGTCAAAATCTGTGGAACGAATGTACTAGTGGTCCGTGTAGGGATAAGGATTCGACCTAAAGTTCGAAATCTGTGGAACGAATGTACCAGTGATCCGTGTAGGGGCAGGGGTTTGACCTAAAGGTCGAAATCTGTGGAACGAATGTATCAGTGGTCCTTGTAAGGGCAGGGGTTCGACCTAAAGGTCATTCTACACTAGGACGAAGTTCCCAGTGATCTGCGATTTATTAGGAATGGTCATCTGCGGCGCCCAGACACCGAATATGTCACAATGTTATCTGTGCATGTAACACATTGTAAGATCACTTTCTTCATACAATCGAGGATCCGTACAGGGGCAGGGGTTCTGCTGGAAAAATGTGTATAAAAGATCGTGAGTCATCTTTCTCCCAGATGATGTGTATTAACTCTAATGTTTTTCTTTTGATTTCTTACCTCATTCTCGGGAATGACTCGTGGTGTTCTTTCAGCAAGAGTCTTCATGCAGATTTTATAACTCGCCGCATATGCAATCTTATTTGCATATTTTCGGAATGGACCTCGGAATTTGTTCCAAGAGGTACCGATCCTCGTGTATATAGGAAGTCCATGCTGGAAACATAATCAGAACTACGAGCAAATCAGATCAAGATCGAACGAGACTGATTGGGTCAGATCAGTGTCAGGTTGTCTGATAGTTATTCAGAACGATAGTTAGGTAAGTAGATCTGAAAAGAATGGTATGATGCTACATAATTTTGCCGTAGATGTGCATTCTTGTTCATGCTAATAGTTTGCTTCATGTTATTTTGTTAAGATTGCCTTACTTAATCAGTCATGTCCGGTGTAGGAACGATATATTGAAGTATTCATTTGTACTACAGGAATGGATTTCAAACCATTTTTAATGGACTAAAGGATTTTATACTGAACATTAACTAAATCTAGTCATGAAACTTGTTAAACCTGCATTTCCTGTAAGTGTGACCTCATTGAAGTGGAATCTCAAACCACTTGTTAAAGAGTTTGTGATTATTGTTTTCAACATGGACTTCTTAGATTGTTTTCAACTCAAAAGCCTGTATATATTTTTTTCACTGCATTATGTAGCAGCTGCCAAATGTTATTGGCTAGATTCCAGCGTTACTGAATAAACGTGGATTTTTGTTTACCAATTGACTCCTACTTTTTTCATTACACCACTGTGCCAATTTTGCTCAACTTTCCATTCAGGGCTATGTTTCCCTGACAAAAGGTCATGGGCCCAGACAATGTTTGCCCAGAGTGATGAAACATATCCTGTCAAATTGATGGGGGCTGCCAAAGTTTGCCCGACCAGTGTATTCAAGATCGAGAGTTGAAAGGTTTTCCACACAGTGGGAAAGGAGAAAAATTTTAAACATGGATAACGCAAAGGTGCCATTGCTGTCCAGAGACAATTATGCCACATGGAGTAATGATTTGGCTTTCACCCTTAAAGCTGAGGGCTGCTACGGGTTCATTGAAAGAAGCGTGAAACTAATCGATGAAACCACATTCCGACATGACCAAGACAAATTCACCTGCAGATGGGATAAAGCTCTATCTATAATTTATTATGGCTTATCATCAGAGTACCAGAGGCTAATCAACATTTCTGACGATCCAGCCAAAAAACTGAAAGATCACTTTGAAGCACCAATCAAAATCAATCTAGTTCGCCTGCTCGACGAGTTTTTCAGTATCTGTCCAGATGATAGCGAACCAATAGACATTTTTTGTGCTAAACTGAAGAAAGCCATGATAAAACTGAAAGACGTTAAACACCCTATTGAGGACATATATGTTGCATTTCAGTCCATCAGGTATCTTCCTGAAGTGTTTCGGGGTATTGTACACATCATTTACAAATAGCCTGATCCCGATTTTACTTTGGACAAAATACAAGCAGAACTTTCCGTGGAAGAAGGACTATGTCAACAGAGTAAAGATCAAGACGTGAGTGCAAATTCTGCTTATTCCATTTCTTGTAAGAGTAAATTTATTTCTAAAGGTAAAAATCAATTGAAAAAATTTAATGCTATACCTAAGATTAATACAACTCAAATTAGACTGTGTTATTTCTGTAAGAAACTGGGTCACTTAAAGAAGGATTGTCTAAAGATAAAATCGAAAAATGTTACTATTATAGTTGAGTTATATGATAAATCTAAGATAGAAACCAGCTTTGCTGTAGGTCCTGTTAATAAATTCAATTGGGTTATAGCCACTGCTGCCATGCGTCATTTCTGCAACATGTCGCTGGCAGTAGGAAATGTTAAGAACCCAATTGAAGCTATCAGTATGGTCAAAATGTTTATAATTGTAAATGGCCAGAAGAACGATATCTTGTTAAATGATGTAATGTTTTCATCCAAATTATGCCGTAATCTTTTAGCGGCATCAATTCTAGAAGAAGGTAATTTTAATTTTCATGGGGAAAGGGTGTACTAGGGTTCTTTGTACCGAGTGGGAAAAAATACTTTTATGCTAAAAGAAAAGAAGGCTTGTACTTCTTAAAACTCCAGTATCATAGCAAAAATTAAGTACACATCCACAACAGAAGGTCTCTATTTTACTTCCCATAAGACGTATAAAATTTTTTTTTAAAAAGGGTCTGAGCGCTTTCGAGCATAAGTACGCTCTTCATCAGTGGCTACATGGAAATAAAATTTGAATCGTTCATATATAGACCAGATATAGCGACAAAATTTGCATAAATACAATTTACAAAAGAATCTACGTTTAGGCAAGGATAAACCGAAAACTATAAAACAATTTTTTTTTTAGAGTTTCAAAAATTCCAACAACAAAAGAACAGCATATTAAATTACAATTTAATTACAGAAATCGAAAAAGGGGGGGGGGGGGGCAACCAAGCATAATCGCAAAGATGAAGACTTCAAAGATAACTTTGCAGAGACTTGAATTGCATGGAGTCGAGAATGAGTTGCCAAGCGTAACTCAAATTCATAACAGGGTCAAAATTACAAACGGGCTCGCGGTAGATATAAATAAAAAGGGATTCAAAAAGGAGAATATTATGAGGGTTATTACAACGCATTAAAAGGAAAGTCTTTTCAAAAAGAGGCTGAAAATTATCTTTAACAACAAATTGAGCAAGAGCTATAGAAAGTTTACTATCCCTTACATTCCGAGCATGTTCTGCTAAACAGGTGCCAACAGTGCATTTAGTATTTCCAATATAAAATTTAAAATTACCATCGGTGGACAACAGGGGAACAACATACACCCCAGCAAAGCTTTTAAAGTCATCCTTATCACCCAGTTTATCAGACTGAATACGGTTAAATAAAGAAGAAATATTAGAATGTGCAGGTCTGAAACCAAACTTAGAACAAAAATGGATAAAGGGGCGGAAAATCCGAGGATTGTATGGAGAACTAGACCTATAAGTCAAACGATCTTTTAAGGCAATAAGTTTAGTATCAAAAAGTGTATATTTATGGCAAACTTGGAGGAAAACCTTATAAATGAACTCAAAGGAGTAGGCAGCCTCACGGCCAAGGCCAAAAATAAAATCAATTTCTTCACTTAAAGCAGAGATAGATGAACAAACATTAAAAGTGTGATTAAAATAAGCATAAAAAGAAGCTTTTTTAGAGGAAAGATGGTAAGAATTAGCAGGAATACAAGAATAGTAAAAGAAGGTTTACGGAAAACCGAGGTTTGAAAACCAATAGCAGAACGCGTGACCAGTACATCAAGAAAAGGCAAAGAACCATTAGTTTCATGTTCGACAGTAAAATTGATAGAAGGGTAAAAATCATTAACTTTAGACAAAAGAAAAGAAAGATCTTCTAAATCACTATCCCAAACAACAAACACATCATCCACAAAACGGCACCAAAGAGAAGGGGGTTTGGATAAAAAAGGCAAAATCTCATTCTTGAGTTCCTGCAAAACCACCTCGGCTAAAATACCAGATAAAAGGCTAACCATAGGGGCACCACAGGTTTGTAAATAAATAGCATCATGGAAACCAAAATAATTTGTCTTCGCAACAATATTCAAAGTAAAAGTGATTGCGTTGATAGTAGAAGTTTTAAAATTATGATTATGTAGTTTTTTGATAATAATTTTAATAGCAATGTCAACGGGTATACTAGGAAATAAAGAATCAAAACTATGGAACATTGATAACAACAACATGACCGTCCTCTGTTTAACAACCATTAAACCACAATAATGTCATAATTAAAATTTCAATTACACTCAACCTACTCTTCTCAAACCATGTACCTCTCCTTACTCTCCTACAGACATTTTGCTGATTCACTCCAGACCTCTTTCGACACCTCCATTCAAACTAGGGAAGCAACAGATGTCAGTTTGACCGGATGCCGGATATTCCGCCAAATTTAAAACCGAACTTCTGGATATCCGGCCGACAGTATAATTTTCTTTTAGAAATCCTAAATAGTTACTATTTCATTATTTCTATTCATAGATGCAACCAGGGGGTGGTTTTTAATATAAAAAAAACCCTGCCCCAGAAGCCCTCAATTTATATGAAGAAATAGTAATTTTTGTGCTAATTTCAAGGTTTTGTAACCCTTTATAGAGCAAATACCCTCCTCCTTAGAAAAAATTTCTGGTTGCACTGTTGTTCCTATTTAATTTTTCTTCTCATTTGTCTGCTTTTTTTACATGATTATGGCTAAGTTAAATTCTCAATTCAGAAGAAATATATATTTTAAAATTATTATTATATTTTAAAGCAACTAATACAAATCAAAATCAAAACCAGCAGTAGCCACAAGACTATTAAAACTTTTAAAATGGCCATTAAAGCTTAAGCGTTAAATGTTTATATACTTAATGATTATCAAATGGTTATTAATATAATTTCACTTGTTAACTTCTTAATATTTAGTAGCCACTGCTTAAAATATAATTCCAGTTTTGAATATAGCAACTAAGAATATAAAAACCTTATCACTCTTTAAATTTCTATATAATATCATAGATAACTTGATAAATTATAGAAATAGAAATCATAAGTACTTTTAATTCCAACATTATAATTTGTTGTAATGATATCAATAAATTAATTACAACATTTTTAGGTTAAATAAATAAGCTTAATTTTAAAATTGAATTCATTTTCACTAAAAAGATTGTTCTAAAAATACTACCCCACACTTCTTTTTTTTCTTTAAATATTTTTCTTAAAATATTTTAGAACACCACATTGGGAAAATAATGATTTAATTCTTATGATATTTAGTGTAAAACAAACTTGGCATGTTGGCAATTACCTACGTTTAAATGATATTACTTATATGGAAAGGATGTAAACTTTATTGACACACAAATTCTTTGTAAACTAGGACTGGAAAGGCCAATTTAAGAACCCTAGAAAGTCCCTCTCTCCCTCCCTAATTTCTAAAAATAGAAACATCCATATTAGTCTAAAGGCCCTATCACATTCAACAATTTTTCCGGCAATTTTTCGGACAACCAACTTTTCGAACAATTTTTACGTCGAGTTGGGGGAAAACTCGTGTGAAATAAGGTCAAAAAATTGGGACAACTTTATCTGACCGGTATAGAAAAAGTTGTTCATTTGGGACAATTTTTTACCAACTAGCCAATCACAGATGAATAGCGAAGGAATCACGTGTGTAGAAAGGTTGGCGCAGATTCTACTACATTCTGGTTTGGCGTGAAATCCTCGCGCAAGTTTGAATCTGTGGAGCGCGAACAGATGGAATATATTGATATAATAACCAGGCAGCGCGAAGTATTATTTTAGTTTAGATTTAGAATTTTGTTTAGTTATAATATTTCTGTGTCATAAAGGTAGATGTCAATGAAAGTCGACTCGAAGTCGAAAAAAAGTAGTCATGCGAGATGGAAATGGAGTTAATTGAATCAATACGTGAAAAATCATTTTTGTGGAATCTAAAAGATCCACTGTATTTAAAAAAGAATTTGAAGAAACATGCGTACGAGAAAATATCATCTTTACGAACCATCTCTTCCAAAGCGATTTTATATACATGACATATTATATAATAAAAATTAAGGTATTATTACTAATATAACCTCTTTGGTCTCTTCTGATTCAAATTTATATTTACCAGCGGCTTGCTAGTTTACAGTATTAGATGTATTTCAGAAAATCCGCCTTTCTGTGAATTTAAACAAGAGCGTATGCGAGTTTGCTTTGGTGATATATACATATTTCATCAGTTTTCTAAAATAAGCTAACTAAAGTGATTCCATCACAAAACACAAAGGATCCTAATTTAAATTGTTTTAGAATATTTACTACACTATAGCAATTTCCTTGTTTTAACGAATACAATTATGTTCTCTTTCTCGAATCGTTAAAAAAAACATCAGACAGAATTTAGAAAATTTATTTTCATGTATGTTCTCCATAGACTTTTTTTATCCTTCTATTGCAATACTAAAACAACTTGAAAACTTATTCTGTTTACTCTTCAAAATAGTACTCTAAAATAACACTAAATGCATTGCATGATATAATTTGTTAGTACATTTCAAATGTGAAGTTTTGGCTTGGGTAGTAGAGAATCAGCTCAGCAAACGACTGGGCTCTGGTTCGAATCCAAGCGAATTTTAAATTTTACAAGTGCTTCCATCTGTTGCTAAAATATTCAAATACAGTTTTTCTTTAATAATCTGCAGAATTTTTGTTTTAAATTATTTTACGTTCTATATACAAAATTACCTTATATCAGTAAATTATTTTTAAATTTGAATGCTAATAAAAATTTATTTCAAAGTTACTTTGAAAAATATCTTGAAGTATACTTTATACCAGGTATAGATGGAATATATTCTTAAGTAAAAAAGTGCTTGTAAAATTAGCAAATATAAAATGTGCATGTAAAATTAGACAGAAATCATCGAACATCCTTATACGAGTAGTAGTTATCTTTCGACATGTAATTTTGAACATTTTAGATTAGAATAAAAACAAAAATCAAACTACTTTGAAATTTTAATAATTTAATGCTAACATTTGAAGAATATTTTTATTATTTTAAACGCACATAGACAATTAGAAATTTACAATACATTTGAAAATCATTTACTTTTAATAAAAAAAATAAGTTTGTATGTAAATATGAAAAGTTTACTCTTTTAAATTTGAATGCTTATAAAAATTTATTTCGAAGTTACTTTGAAAAACATCTTGAAGTTTACTTTATACCAGCTATAGATGGAATGTACATTTAAATCTATTTTAAAACATAATTACTCAATAAATATAAATGTAGATAAAATAATTTTTAAAAGTTTACTTTAATGAGAAATATTTTAAACGTTACAAATGAGCAAAGAACATATTCGGATATTTAATATACATACGTATTTGAAAACCATTAATTTTAGTATAAAATGGTAATGAACTTAAATTTGTTTTTAAGACATAATATTTTAATAACGGCATTCTTGAATTTAAATACTTTTTACGTTTTCTTTTTCTTTGTTTCATTTCAGTCAATATCGGCAATATCGCTTTTTAAACTAATTTTGTATCTTAAAATAGAGTGAATATTTTTCAACAAATATTTATTTGCTTTTTTATACGGATATGTGACAAATCGAAATATTTTTTAATGTTCATTCATCTGTTTAAGCTTCTGATATCTGAAGTAATCCATATAAAAAAGAGCAAATCAAAAATTTACAATAGATTTTGTCCACATCCTTCTCGGTTTACTTTGTTTCTTCTTCTTAAGCAGGAATAATCCTAGCGTAATTATGCCAAGGCATATTTGATTTTTCCCTGCAGCTGATAGCAATTTAGTCATAATTACAAAGTAATAAAGGTTACAAAAGGAAGTACTAAGTAAAAGTCTTGTTTTACTGCCGAAGTCGAAGCGAGAACGCTCTGCCTGCCGAAAAGTACATGTACAAATGTATAGTTGTCGCCAAAAAGCGATAAACATACCGCCGTAGTTTTGTCATTTAGCACAACTTCTTCAAACTGTCAATAACCCTATGGCCAACTTTTTCGTCGAAAAGTTGGGGGAAAAGTTGCCCGAAATAGTTGGTTGTTCCAAAAGTTCTTGAGTGTGATAGGGCCTTAAGGAAGTTCCCCCCCAACTGGGTGCTAAAATAGAAAGTTTTGTTTAGTTTAAAAGTTTTGACATCTGTTTTTACAATGGAATAGGGTAGGTAGCACAGGGCATAGGCGCCGACTACGGGGGGGGCAGAGGGGCACGAGCCCCCGCTGAACTTTTCCAGAGGGGGCAAAGCCCCCTCTGGGAAATTTCAATATTTTTTTCTAACTTCATATTTTACTAAATACCAAAAAATGAAATTCTTTTAAACATAAATATAATTGAAAGAAAATCCTATCAACGTAAATGTCACATTTCCGTTCAGTCTTGCTCACATCTTCCTTACCATAGCTCCCTAAACTATCTCGCACACAAACCAAGATCATCTTTACTCCCAGGAAACATGTTTACGCTAATGACAAAAACACCTGGTTACCAGAACTTTTTCGACTGACCGCTTAATTCAAAGAGAAATGGAATATTTACAGCCATGTTTTTGGCATTTCCAAAAAATAGCTGTTTTCCTCCAGTAATAACTATAAATGATTACCACGAAGTAGAGATGACTTATTTTGTCTACCTAAAGAGATCTTATCTGTAATTACTCCTGGATCCTATATACCAGTGCTGTCTTTACAGATGGCACCCATTCCGTTTGAAGCTGCAAACCCCGTGGGTGGTATCCATTCCGTTTGAAGTTGCAAACCCCGCGGGTAGTTTTGTTCCTGCTGAGCACGGGACGTTTGGCACAGCACCGTAGTCAGGCAAGGGCCAGAGGGTGCTACACCCTCCCCCCACCCACTAGGTATACTCAGCCCACCCCTATGATAAAAATATTAAAGTTTTAGTTGTGATAAGAACTGTCAACTAACATGTCATCCAAATTTTGCATAAAAATAATATTTATGAGATTTTTTTTTATAAATTGATTTATTTTAAATTTTTTTTAATTTAGCTGAATGTGTGGTTATAGTGATGATCACTTTATATACATATTTAATTAAAATATATTTAAATATAGACAGTAGTGTTTGGATACTTTTGTATTATTGCTGGATTCATTGTTTTAATTTATTGTGTCAAAGTGTCAAAACCAACTGATAGGTAGTTAAGAGTTGATATTAAGCGTTAACTTGTATTAACTTTCAGGTTTTTTTTTTTATTAATTAACAGCTTTGCTACTACTTAATTCTTATATTAAAATCTATTGTAATTATTATACATTATAATATTGATGCATAGTAACTATATGGATTTTCCTAATCAACTCCTAGCTTACAAATATAAATAGGCCTAAAAAGATTAAAAATATTTATCATACAATAAATAAAACTGCTGATATTTTTCTTTCGACCCAGCCCGTCGACCAACCCGAAGGTGTAAGATGTCTGTTTAGACCGCCGAGACAATGCCATCTAATTTAGATTGGAAACCAGTGGGGGCGACATCCACAGGGACCGACCCTCCTTCCTTTGTTACCAATAGCTCGGAAGGACTTTCAAACCCACAAATTTGACGTTCTCGTACACGGGGACAGTTTAGGCAAAGCCGGAAATCAAAACTTGGGTCCTCCGAGTACAATCCCCGTGACTTAGCCTCTCGGTTATCTGACTCCAAAACTGCTGCTTGTAAGACAATAACATACAAAATTTCCTTGAGGAAAGCATATGTATGTCAATTAGGTGACTACAGCTGCTTCGATGGCATTATAATCCCCCTTTTTCAGGCCAAAATAACAGTATGCACTCTTAACAACCACTACTTCCGTTCGTTCTTGGCGGTTGTTAAGGGCGTATACTGTTCTTTTGGCTTAAAGTAGGAGTTTAAAATGACCTCGAACCAATTGTAGGCACCTAACTGACAAATGC
The DNA here is from genome assembly GCA_951213105.1 of Amaurobius ferox. Classification (NCBI taxonomy): domain Eukaryota; kingdom Metazoa; phylum Arthropoda; class Arachnida; order Araneae; family Amaurobiidae; genus Amaurobius; species Amaurobius ferox. The sequence goes on along the minus strand of OX578152.1, from coordinate 16,583,983 downwards.
TTGCTTTTTTCATGGCGGCCTTGCAAGTTGTTATGTATTTATCGACTTTGTAAATCTTGCATATAACTTTATCGGATTGTGCCCCCCCTGAGATTTTGAAAACTCGGCGCCTATGGCACAGGGTAACACCAATTTTTATCTGTTTCTTTTACAGTAGGGAGGAGTGTGTGGCAGAACTTTATAAGAACAAGTTTTGCAATACATCCCTCCATTCCTTAGCAGTAAAATGATGTAAGGGCCTGTAGTGTAGCTGTAGATCTTTTTCTTTTTAGACTATCCTCTTTTTTTAAAGTCACTCTTCCTGTTATCTCTAACAGAATTTATCTTTTTACACTGCAAGTGCAATTAATTAAATGCTTTTCTTCTATAGTTTGAATAGTATGTTATATAGAGTAAATTATTCCTAATTTAACAAAATTTGTTAATCATTAGTTTAGTAGATTATACTGTTATCAAATATAAAAACAGTAAATTTATAACTATGAATGTCATGAATAAAAGAAGCACTGTATGGAATTTTTTTAAATATGAAGGTGCTGTTAAAGTAAAATGCAATTTATGTTCCTCTATGATCTCAAGAGGTGGAACAGGTAAGAAAGCATTCACTACTCCATTATTTAGCCATCTAAGAAGCAAACATAAGGAGCAATATGGCAAAATTAAATCTTCAAATGAAGGACAAGGTAACAAAAGGCATTTGGATTCTGAATTTACTGATGTAGATGATGACCCAAACACAAGTCAAAGTTTTAAAAGATCACAATCTCAATTTAATCAACCTACTTTAGAGACTGTTCTAGAAAAAAAAAATATCTGGAAACCACCCTAAATCGGTTGAATTTACACTATGCTATTGGTCAGATGATAGCAGTTGACAATCAGCCATATTTATTTGTAGAAGATGATGGTTTCCGTCATCTGATGAAAAAAGCCCAACCACAGTATAAAGTTCCTTTTCGGGGAATATTTTAAAGAAACAATAATACCAAAAATGTATAGCCAATGTAAGGAAGAGGTTAAATCATTGCTTTCATTATCTGAGAGTATAACTTTTAACTACTGATATGTGGACCAACTCAATTACCAAAGACAGTTTTATTATCTTCACTGCTCATTGGGTGGATAATGATTTTAATTAGAGATTTTCTATTAAATGCTAGACATTTCCCAGGAAGTCATAATAGTGACAACGTAAGTTGGATTTTGAAATATTTATGTGTGGTGAATGGAATGTGAAAAACAAAATTTACCTCGTTATTCGTGACAATGGATCCAATATTGTAAAACGTGTGAATGATATGAATTTAGCTAGTGAATCTTGTTTTTTACATAACTTGCATTTGATTGTAACAGATGCATTAAATGCTCAGAGAGTAGTTAAAGATATTATAGCCTTAGGAAGAAAAATTGTGGGACACTTTAGTCATTCCTCTTTAGCCTTTTCTCGTTTCAAACAAATCCAAGAACTTCATTTAGCATATAAAAAGCTACTGCAAGATGTCCCAACTCGGTGGAATAGTACATATTATATGCTGGATCGCTTTAAGAAATGCTATGTCCTTATATGCAGCGGCAAACAAGCTTTCATCAATAATAATTGAAATAACAAGCTTTTCATTATATCAATGGACATTAATTTAAAACTGCTTAACTCTACTTTAATTCTTTGAGGAAATTTCCAAGCAAATAAGTTCCTCAAAACCATTAATTTCAGAAGTAATTCTCATTGTTGTAATGAGAAAACAGGAATTGAACCATAGGAATTCCTATGGTAACATTGAACATATATTTGTCAAAAACTGAAGTATTTGGTGTTGGAACAATAAAGGATACATTAAAAGAAAACATACATAAAAGTTTTTCAACAATTCAGTTGAATGAACATTTTTCAATAGCAACCATTTTAGACCCAAGATTTAAAATTCATTTTTTCGATAAAGGTCAGGGTTATGACGAAATGATTAAATCTCCTTTAATATTGATAATGAAGAAAGAAGTTCAAGCTTTGAGTTCTCCTGAAGAAAACGAAGTCACTCCTAATGGAATCGAAATTTCAAATTAATGGAAATTCTAATCTTGCAAAGAATTCTGCATCTTTTTGGGATTGCTTTAATGAAATAACTGTTAATTCTAGCATATCACAAGTGCAACAAGATGACGAGTCAGCTTACTTTGAAGAGTTGAGAAACTATCTTTCACAGCCAGTAATTGAAAGAGAAATGTCACCATTTGACTGGTGGAAAATGAATAGGAGTAATTTTCCTTATTTATCACAATTGCTAAAAAAGTATCTTGCCCCACCATCGAGCAGTATATATAGTGACTGTTTTCTGAAGCAAGAGTCATTTATGAAAAAAAGAGAAATAGAATTTTGCCAAAGAATGCAGAAAAATTACTCTTTTTGCATCATAATTTTAAAAGGGGAAACAAATTTTTAATTATTTTTCTAATTTTTTTTTAGGATGTTTGAAATATTTGTATCTTTTGAATGTTTAATTACTAATGTAAAAAAAAAAAAAAAAATATGCTGTTGACAGGAAAATTTATTTTTAATTTGTAATGTAAATCGTAAGTTAAACTAATATTCATTGTCAAAGATATTGAATGTAAAGGAGAGATTTTGAATGTATATTAAGCTGGGGCGGCATTTCAGCATTCCATTTGGGGGTGCGAGATTTGTATAAAAATCCACAATATGAAATAAATAAAATGTTTGTTAACAGGGGAGAAAGGGGAGAGGGATCACAAAATTGAATTAATGTTGAGAAACACAAATGTTGTTAACATAATTTTTGTACATAATTGTGTTAACATATAACATATTTTTTCTAAATACAAATATCTACATTTCTTAAATTCTGTTCTTTAAAATAATCCATGCGACTTTTAAAATTGGGATGGTCTATGTTTACATTTTTCACCATTGAATAAAACAGTCGCAATTCACATAGCAATTCCTCTTTCTGGAAGTTATATATACTTTGCATATGGTTGAAACTTTTTCTTTTCCGACATCTGATCCGGATAATACTGAACTAAGGGCTAACAAAACGGATATATTGTTCTCATTAAATCTTGTTTCAATTTCTCAATTTCATTAGATACTGAATCTATAATTTCATATTGAATATTGATTCTGTGATATGATGTAACATCATCATGGGGATTTTTTACGCCTTTTCAGTTTTGGTCCAGAATAAGAAAAATTTGGAGGCGCGACCGCGCCCCCTATTTGCCGCCCCTGATATTAAGTAATAAAATGGTTTAGTTTAAAAACTTTAATAAAAATTGAGAAACCTGAAAATTTTAATATTATTATTAATTGAGTAATTAAAAATACTTATTTTGCATATTATTTATATGACCGGATATCCGGCCGGATAATCTTAATATCCGGCTACTGCCAAATATCCGGCTTAATAACTGGATGGGCCGGATACAGGATGTTTACCAGATATCCGTTGCATCCCTAATTCAAACCCATCAATGATACTACTTCATTTCATCTCCACGTTTAGGACAAACATACTTATCACTCATAATCCGCTTCATACCACACCAATTAATCACTTTTTCAAACCTTTATTTTCCAAATCATAGTAGAATTTTATACAAGATTTTTTCATACCACCATCCATTCTATCACATTTCACAATACTACATTCACCGTCCATTTGCTCGCGCTTACCTGAAGCCATAAGTAAAATATGATTCACAACAAAAACAAATCCACAAAAATAAAACTTAAGTTAAAAAAAAATATTAAATTAAAATTAATTTGCAATTTATGAAAAAAAATAATCAAACAATAAAAGCACATGCAACTATGGCCAAACATATTGGAAGAAATATGCTTCTGCATCAGGAAACTGTAGCAACCACAGAAGCATGTTCTTATTGGATGTTGCACAATTATCGCCGAGAACCACCGATACAAGAGGTTACCAGATTACAACATAAATCGCTTGCAATCGGAACGTTTGGCGAGTAAACTGAAAGTGCGGTGGATCGATCTCCGATTTAACCGATCAATTGTATCCATAGTAGAGTTGGTTTCTTGATGTCATTTAAATGACTCCCAACATAAATTGAATTTACCTAGCAATATCTACCCAATTAATGTAAATAAATACATTTGCCAGTCACTAAATTATTAAAATATAAAAATTCATAATGTAATAGAGAGTATAATATTAGTTTTAAAAATAAATTTATAAAATACAATAAAATAAAATATAAGTAAGCATATAGAAATTCAGTTGAATCTGCCTTAAGTGGAATTTCAGGGGATCGGAAGAATTTTCTGACTTGAAAAGGTTTCCGTTTCATACAGGTCATTTCAGGAAAAGAAAAGTTTAAGGTTTAACTGGAAATGTAGATGCTAATTGATCACCTAAACATCAGACTAAAAATTCTGAAAAGTGTATTTACGTGCACCTGATTAATACTATATTATACCATAATAGCTAATTGAATTATTTTAAATATGTATATACATACATTTTTGCATACTGCGATCAAATGAGTATATATAATTTAAAAAATAGCGTACCCCATGTCCTTGACTGAATAGCTTATTATTACCGTACCTTTAAACCTAGATGAATTGATTTACCGGCAAAATACTACTGCTTAGCATGAAACAAAAAGATAAAGTAAAAAAAAAACATATTTTTTACTGAGAAAATCTTTAATCCAACATGATTTCTTGGATATATATCTTACGAATGATAAGACTTTTAATAAAAATCATGTATTTCTAGTATTTCAGATTAATATTTCTAGTATTTCAGAATTTTCCTGATTAACTGATAATGCTTGAAGTTCTGAAAAAGGTTTCAGAAAATCGCTATGCTTTTTAACATTAGATCCAGTTTTTCTATTATGTGATCCAGTTTTAAATTTTTAATAGATCATAGGAACCAGAATTTCCTATATCATTATCAGCCATTCACATGCACTTTTATTTGAAAAATGTATTTTCATGTATTAAGATAAAAAAAAAAAAAGTGATTTATATTTTAGATATGGATGTTTCAAAAATCTGTGTGATAAAATCAACGAGCATGAAGGTTCACTGGAAAAATTTTGTAGAAGCTACAGACATTTCGGAATTCATGTGACAGAAAATAATGGAATTCATTGCAAAGAATGGGCTCCAGGTGCAGAAGAAGTCTTTCTCAGAGGAGACTTTAGTATGTATTCCTTCTACCTTATTTACCCTTCTTCAATATATTGTAAAATGTATCAATCAATCAATTAAAATTTTTATTGTAAAATAGCTTAGCCCAAACAAAAAGTGCATGCAGTAATAATTTAGAACAAGTAATGGTTACACAGTATAAAACTGCAAACAATTATCTAAGGTAACAGGTTATATAATTTTATGCAGCAAACTGAATAATTATACAGATAAATTAATTTATTGATGTAAAACTTTTACTGAAATTAGTACAGTTCAAGTTGGTAGTAAGAGGAGCAGTATCATCTGTCCCAGAAAAAAGGAGGCAGACAAAGAGGTCAAAATTTTCATTCGTGTTACGGTTTAAACATAAACCAGAATTAAATTTGACAGAGAGAGACCTTTAATATATTGTTACAAATACATTAAATGTCTTTATTGTATATTTACTCTCCTCAAGAAGAAAGCACTTTTACAAGCAGCCATTCCTATTGCGTAAAAGTAGGATTGCCAATGTTGGAAAGATTTTCTTCCCTAACTATTTAATATACTTAGTTAACACATATTTATTTATTTAGATTTACTTATTATTTAATTTATTATTAGTTTAATAAATATTATATTTAATTTTCAATCCTTTTATTCATTAATTATTTTTTAATAAGTTTCAAAATTCAATTTGTTTTTGCTCAATAACGATTTTTATTATTAACTGATTCAATATGTGATAAATTGCACCTTATTTAACTACATAATTTAGATACTCGGTTATTAAACAAACATCTACCTTTCAGTCAAAACTAAAGTATTAAAGACACGAACAAAAATAAGCATAACAGATTATGCTTAATAAAACTTTTATTTGAAACAATAGAAATGTAATTAATTATATAACCTTAACAAATAGACAATTAATAATTCTTAAATGTAATATTTTTCCGGTCTAAAGACTCTCAGGTCTAAAGACCTGAATGAAATTACTCTCAGGTTTAAAGACCTGAATTTGGTCAACTTGGACTAGTCCACCAAAAAGAAAATTTCAAATTAGGATAAACAATTTCCAATTCCAGACTCAAATACACATTCAAATTAAAATATAATAAATAGTAAGCTTAAGGCTTCAATAGTTCATATTCAATTAATGACATAAGAATATTAAAACAAGAAAACATATCGTTGCTACATTTCCTGAGTGACAGACTGACATAGTGAAATGATTCTACGTATTTTCACTGGAGAGCAGCACCTCAAATTAGAAGCAGGTCACACAAAACTTGGAAACTATAGGTGTGCAGACAGTTGAAAAAAGGATAACGTTATGTAAAATGCAAGTATGATACAAACACCACCGATTCTTAAAAATTGAGAAGATCATAACTATAATAACTGCAGATAGAGGCATAAAGTGACAATTAATGCATGAATTTGATGATGACACCTGTGTCATATACCATATTTCAGGACAGCAGTCCAAGATGGTGACATTGGATATTCAGAGAAGGAATACACACTTTGGTAGCCAGGCACTTTTTTATCTACTTGGCTCTTGTACTATTTGTATTATGGAGAATGTATAGCATTTTTATTTTTTATTTCGCACTTAATAATTATGAAGCTGCTGAAACCTTGCAAAACATAAGGTAAATGTTAACCTTGGCGACAATGAAGGCACAATCCAGCTGTAAGTCACAATAAAGAAATCGCATATGTCTGGCTGTCAAGAGCCAGAAAAGAAATTACTGTAGACTTGTAGAAAATCTCGCCAATGCAGATCTCTGGACAACACAGCAAAAAAAAAAAACTTTGGAGCACTTAATATTAGGAGGCAGGCATGGTGGAAAATCTTTGCAGAAATGATCATCATAAAGAAAGGATGAGTGCCGATCGGTGGAGTCCCCAGATACAGAGTCAGGTTATGAATTTGCCAACCAAGAAAATTTTAAAAATGCAAAAGAAGAAGAATTAGAACTTCCAATGCAAAATTGTACATCTGTTACATTGTAACTAAAGATGTAAATTTTACGGAAAATTTTGAAATTATTCTCAAATATTACATATAAGCAGAAACAACAAGCCCACAACTATAATAGAAGGACTTTATTTCACTTCCTATAAGATGTACAAAATTTTAAAAAGGCCAGAGCGCTTTCGAGCATAAATACGCTCTTCATCAGTGGCTACATGGAAATAGAAATGATCGTTCATATATAGACCAGAAAAGGTGACAAATTTGCATAAATACAATTATCAAAAAACATATGTTTAGCTAAGGAGAATCCAAAAATACAAAACATTTTGCACAAATTCAAAAAATTGAACATAAATCACGAAAAGTACAGTAAAAAATCCTTACAATTTTATTACAGAAATTTCAAATTTAAAAATGGAGTCGAGAATGAGTCGCCAAGTTTGGCGACTCATTCTCGATGCCATGCAATTCAACTCTCTTCATAGTTATCTTTGACGTCATCCTCTCGAGGATTGGGCCTCTATTTTTATAAAAAAAATTTTTGAATTTGAAATTTCTGTAATAAAATTGTAAGGATTTTTTACTGTACTTTTCTTGATTTATGTTCAATTTTTTGAATTTGTGCAAAATGTTTTGTATTTTTGGATTCTTCTTAGCTAAACGTATGTTTTTTGATAATTGTATTTATGCAAATTTGTCACCTTTTCTGGTCAATATATGAGCGATCATTTCTATTTCCATGTAGCCACTGATGAAGAGCGTATTTATGCTCGAAAGCGCTCTGGCCTTTTTAAAATTTTATATGTCTTATAAGAAGTGAAATAAAGTCCTTCTATTATAGTTGTGTGCTTGTTGTTTCTGCTGACTCAAGTAATTTATGCTGTAAGTTTATTTTGCTTCTTACTGTTATGTCTTAATATTTGTATTTTATGTTCCTTTTTAATAAAGTTCTTTACTCCAGATACTTAATTGTAGTTTAAAGAGTGCTTCTTTTTTATATGTTTTAAGCAATATACTTATATTATATTTTATTTTTACAGATGATTGGAAAAGAGTTTCATATCCCTTCAAGAAGCTTGATTATGGCAAATGGGAGCTAGAAATCCCTCCTAATGAGGATGGGTCATGTCCTATAGCTCATAACAGCAATATTAAGGTATTTATAGTATATTTTGTATTAAAATAATTATTTTATGTTCCAATGAGATTGCTAACCAATTGTTTTTAAGGAAACAATCTGATTTTGTATTGAAATTTATTTGCCATTTCAACCTTGCAAATATTGACTTCTTCATCTAGGAAGAATTTCTTGTTTTAATGCTAACAATTGAAAAGAAATATTTTTATGTTATGTGAAGTTTTAGACACCACAACATTGAAGCTTAATATCTAAATAATATGTAATAAATCAGGGCTTGACAAATTTCTCCACAATCTAGAAGCCGGGCCAAAAAGTTAGGAACCAGCTTTTAATTTTACAGTATTTTACATTTTGATGAGCATTTATTATAAAAAATTTATAATAATTAGTTACACTGGTATAATTACAACCGCCTGGGTCTTCAACATTCAACACATAGTGGTTAAACGGTTACCTTACACCTTTCTGGTAGGTCAGACGGTCTGGGTCTCAACAACAACAACACATAGTGGTTAACACTAATCCTTAAAATATTTTAAAATTATATGGAAAGCAATATACAGTACAACCTGGAAAAACCGGACTTTGCCGATTCCGGATTTTCGATTTTTCCGGATTATAGAATTGGAATAAAATGCAGATTTAATATTAACTGCATACACTATAAAGCACTCTTTTTAGTAAAAATAATGGCAAAAGTTAAGTTAATCAATTAAAACATATTATTTAATCTAAAAAATAGGGCAAAAGAAATTTCTAAGAAAAGATATACACATTAATAATTTAGAATGTGTGAACGAAACGAAATGATAAAATTACATTTTATCATTTCATTTAAATATTTGAATTAACATTTGTTATTTCATTAATTTTGGTTTATGGGAAAGCAGTTTTCTTTATCCTGTAGATGGACATTATTTCTGCTCGGTTATAAAACTTCTTTGTTCAAGACCTTTAATTGCATGATCGATTGTTTGCATAAGTTTATCAATGGGTATTTTTAAAAAAATTTTCAAAAAAAAAAACGAAAATTTGGAAAACGTCCGGATTTTGGATGTCCAAAACCAACGGAAGGAAATTTTTCAATTATAACAAAATTTGTCAAGATGTTGCATCAAATAATGTAGATTCTTGTAATTGTCATGAGAATATTCATAGTGACACTCATCATAAGCATATAATCTCCGGAAATCTAGATTTTATCAAAGGCAAAAGACTTAAAAACCTTCTTCAACTCGGTGCAAAGTACCGTATACAAGAATTTAAAAATGTATACGAAGAATTTTATAATGATCTCGACATCTTCATTTATAGATTGGCGGTAAAACATAGTTTACCAGTACAAGCATTTAATGAGTGGAAATATAAATTTTACAAAGCGTTTTGTCACTACTACCCGCAGCACTGCAAAAGCAATAGAGAAATTAAAGTTCCATCCTCGTTCAAGCAAATTAAAGAAGAATATGTATTAACATATACCGATAAAATTGTATCAAATTATGCCTTCACTTGTAAAAAGTTCTACGTGGATACACTAAACCAAAGTTACAGGGACAGTGAAATGTATGCTTTAATACCCAGTAACGCATTGATACTGACTAAAAGAATAGAGGCACTTTACAAAAGAATAGGAATTGATATTAAAACAATAAAATATCCATATTTGGTCCTGATCCCCAAATTACACAAAATACCTGTCAAGTTTCGAACTGTGACGGTGGGATGTGGTTCATATTTGGAAATAGCAAACAAAAAACTTTTGGATTTACTCATAATAGTTATGCATGATATTAAAAGACATAACTCTATTATGATAAAAAATGGACAGGAACTGATAAACCGACTAAAGTTTTGTCATAACGATATCAACTTTAAGAGTTACGACTTTCGAGATCTTTTTAACAATATTGATTTGGATAATTTACAATTGATTCTGAAAGATCTACATGAAGAATACGATCTAAAGCAATTTATAACTTATAGAAGATACATGGACTTGGTGGAATTGGTATTGAAGGAAAACATACTACACGACGGAAGCAATTTTTACAAACAAATCAAGGGCATACCTATGGGAGGGAGCTGCTCGTCAATGCTAGCAGATATCTAAATACGAAAGAGGTACTTATATCCTATCGGAAATGCCCTACTTCCGTTATGTCGATGATGTGATAATTGGGGGCTATGAAAACACCCCATGTTTTGACTTTTCATTCTACCCAAGCGAATTGGACCTTATTGAAAATCCAGCGTGTGAGGACGGATCGGTAAAATTCTTGGATTTAGCTATCAAAAAACACAAGAAATATGGAATATACACAGAGTTACACGACAAAAGAGATTCATACAGAATCAAGGTAAATCATATAATCGATTGGAATTCAAACCTTGTAAAGTATGTCTTCAGAAATATAATAATTGGACATTTTAGAAGAAACCAAAATTATAATACTTTTAGGAAAGACTGCATTTGCAAATGTAAAAAATTTGCACATGAAGCTATAAAAAGAAATTATCCAGTCAGTTTTGTACAACATTATTACAAATCGTTTTTTAAAGAAAATTTGTAATCTGATTGTTGATATAGAGATTTAATATTCATGACTGCGAAACTATTATTCTGATATTTCTCTGCGCATGAGCAACTTTACTTATATAAAGAGACGTTCCATTGGGTTGGACTAGCGGATGTTTCTCCTTCATGGATTCGTTTACTTCTTTGGTTCTGAGTCTGTTATGGTGCTTTTATTTTCGCACATTTGGGAGGCTGACCATGGAATTATGTTGGTTCCGTGAGCGTTACCCGGGTTGTAAAAGTTGCTTTAAGCGGGAAAGGGGTGTCGCAATCCACCCCTACCATTCTTATGTAATTCATATGGTCACTCCCGTTCTTTTCTATTTTCATTCATATATATATATATATATATATATATATTCTGACTGGGCTGGTGCTGTTCTCTTCTCTTATTGGCATTATGGCCGTGAATTTGCTTCTATGGTGATGTTAATATTACTTGAATTTTTTTTATTTTTATTATTACATATTTCTAATATATATATATATATATATATATATAAGCTTTAAAATGAAAAATGAAAAATATAGGTGGAATGATTGTGTTTACAGGGTTGCAAAAAGGTCAAGGGGGATTGCGACCCCTATTTCCTGGTTAGAAGCTAGCTTTGACTTCATGAAAACGCTCCCAGAGACTCTGCACGCCCAAAACAGCAATCGAACATGTCCTTTGGGGAAAATAGCCGAATCCCAGACAACATAAAAATGATCAAAATAGCATTAAAATTGGAAATTTTACAAACCAGTATCATTCCACCTATATTTTTCATTTTAAATCTTATATTTCAAGACTCTGATAGTGCGGCAATTTGCGCCTTTCTCGTTCTTGAATTTTATACTTCATGGGATTGTATATATATAGTGCGGCAATTTGCGCCTTTCTCGTTCTTCAATTTTATACTTCATGGGATTGTATATATATATATATATATATATTTAACATAATATAAAAATATTCAATTTTTAATCATTAATTTTACATTTCTGCACATATTGCACTTGATCTGCACTGATCATGTACATTTTGGTACACAGGTACTTCAAGACCCGGGACGATATGCTTCGGCATTATACTTTTTAAATTCGAATTACTTTTTCAGTTTTTCTATGTTTTAATACAATTTTCATACAAATGCGCTCCTTGATGACCAAAAATATTTTTTCAGAGTTTCTATCTTAACACCAACAAAAAGATTGAAAAATTCTCTTTCAAATCAACTTTGAACAGAATCTATAGAAATAATAGTTGAATTTTCATGAATTTTTAAAAAGTATATACTTTTCTCTTGTTGAAATCAGGCTCCCAGGCCGGGATATTCCAGTAGAGTCTCTATCTTAACACCATCAGCACAGCAGGGTTTTTTTCACCCCCTGTTATTATAGGTGGGCGTATTGTATATGTCAAAACATTCTTTGATTTTCAAGAATTCTTATTGAATTCCAGTGTTATTGTAATCAGTTGCATCTTAAATTCCGGACAGTGCCGAGTACATTTTCTAGATCATTTCCGTGATTTCAAATACAAAGCTCTGATAAAAACTACACTAGAACTCACAGTGAATTCACTAAAATCAAATAACAATTTAACAATCTGCTTATAACAAAAATAAAATGAAACAGCTGTAGTGTCGGTGCACACACAGCCATGCTACGAACGCTTATCTTAAATCCCGGGTACATGTTATAGTTGATAATAATAATCCTATAATATGAAATCGTTTTTCATTGCTCAGAGTTAAAAGTTTGTATAATTAACGTTCCATCATTTCTGTCTTATGTACATAGAACAAAGAAACTTGTTAAACGTGACTGCTTTGTTGTTTTTTCCGTTTTATCTGGTAAATTACGTTTAAATTTTAAAACTCCAAATAAATAAACAAAGCATAAATTTATAACATACTACGATTGGAAAATAAACCCACTTCAAAATATGCAAACTGGCGATGGTTGTAGCCCTGTTGCGATTGTGGAAAAATTATCCCCCAAATACTTTCTTCGGTACTTGGCGCTTACATAGATATTCGGGCACTTATGATATGACTCACTCACGGCACCGGCAAGTGACCGGTCTGGATAAATAAATACGCGCAAGAGAAATAAAATTAATTTAAAAAAAAAGAAAATGGAAAACTGCAGTAGAACCCTCAGCGGCTGCCCCTACGATTTTCAGGTTTCCGCGAGGGCTTCACGGCAGTGCATTGCTGGCAGCCAGGATATGAGGAGTCCATTGCGTGCTTTTTATGATATCCCTGTGGGAGTTTGCCTTCGATGTTTGGCCATCATTATATCATTTTGGCTATTGATAGTCTACTAACAAATAGTGTCATTGCATTAAAAGTAATAATAAAAAAACATGAAAAACAATCTAAGTAAATTAAAGTGAAATTTTCTGTCTGGCAATTTTTTAAAATTTATTTTAAATTCCTATTTTAAATTCTTATCTTAATTTCCTACCTTACTTTCAACATTTTTGCAATTTACATTGCCCACTTATCTCCAACAGCTAAAGAATTAAAGCATGTTGCAGTCTTTTTGGGACACCCTGTACACATCTTCCATTATTATGTAAGAAGAAGGCCAAATGTGACTTGTAAAAGTGTATATAAGGGCTATTTTTTATGTATATCTGAAAGCTGAGAGATTGGTGGCATTATCTATAAATCATAATCATGTCACAGAGTTTAGCATTACTGAACAGCACCATAATTTAAAGTCTAGTTACATTGCAGAGTTATTTGTATGCTTAAATACAAACTGTGAATCTACCTAATGTTAACATAATAGTTTTACTGAAATATTTGCATAAAATAAAATTGAATAAGTAGTAAAAATTTTAGTAAACTACTTGCAACCAAAATTGATTTAAGGCTGCCTCATAATTTTCCAATAGAACGAATTGCCCTGCATTGCCCAAGTTCTCAATAAATGAACACTATGTATAAATAATTAAATAAACACCCGCTGCTTAAATAATACATTTGAACATGATTTAAAATTGCTTCAATGTGAAGATTGCACAAATTAAATCACGCTTATATTACACGCTCTGACAGAAATATGAGAATCACAATTGACCATATATTCGACACACCGCTCATGTAAATGTGAAAGGATGACCATCTCTGTATAGGCGATAAGACAATTCTTAGGAATTCTTTCTTTGGGAAATAACTCCATTGAATGGAATTTTTTTCCATGCATCCCCTTGTAGCACATCCCAAAATATCCACTTCCCTATGACAAAATGAGTAATTTCTTATTCCGTACATTTCTACCTCCGAGAGGTACGATTTGTGAGAGCCTCTGAGATTCGTTCAAAAAATTTAAAATATGCCTTGGATAAAAATTTATAATTAATCCAAGAATGGGATTTTGAAATTATTATTTTTCCGGAGTGGGCTGTGATATTTTAAGCAGCTATTGAAAAACAAAAAATGAACATTGGATGGTGTGTCAATTTTAATATATCGTAATATAAAAATTGGAGAGGTTTAAAACATACAAAAAGTATATATATATATATTTAAAAATTCATTAAAATTTATCTATTCATCGTATGGACTCAAAGGACTTCAAAATTTGTTTGAAAGAGAATTTTTCAATCTTTCCAATGGTATCAAGATAGAAATTCTATGATAATATTTTAGGTCACTAAGGAACCAATTTGTGTGAAAATGCTAAAATATGAAATAACTGAAAAACTAATTAAAAAAAAACACCGAGGTGCGCTCTCCCGGGTTCTCAAGTACCTACACTGCTTAGATTTATCTCTACAGACTGCACAGATACAGACATATTCCTGTATTATGCAAGATGAAAATTTTAATCAATGATAACTGTATCAAATTCGATCATATTACAGTCAAATTTTTGTCAGCTCTATTAAATAGAGTGTGGGCAACATTTTTGTAATTTTGACTTTTTTTGCTAGAGAGGCTGTATAAAAAGTTAATAATTTACAAAAATATTGCATATAATATAAATTGCTATTTCATAACTTTCTACCTCATTTAAATCATTTTTGCAATTGGAACAATGTGTCTGCAATTAATGGTCCAAGTAAAACTTGCACTGTTTTATGCTGTTTCTCTGTCTCCGCTGTTACTCTGTATATGTGAAAACTTGCCAAACTTCCTTGATGGAAGAAGGTCCTGCTTTCTTCAAAGAAGTTTTGCAAGCTTTTATCTTACAAGGAACAGTTTGATTTATTGTACTCTGTATAGGTGTTCCCTGTGGTATCTCAACTAACTATATCTCTAGAAACTAGAGTATTTTTACTTTCCTTATATACATAATGTATAAGGAAAGTATTGTGACGGGGTCGAAAATTCGAATTCGAGTTTTCGACGGGAGAGCATGTTTCAAGCATCTCTGATCACGAATCAAACATTTTTGAAGTGATGTCTGTGTGTGTGTGTGTGTCAGTGGGTCTGTGAAGACGATAACTGATGAACGAATGGACCGATTTGAACCAAATCTGGTACAAAAATCACAATCCATAAACACTGGAAGCCTATTGTTTTTATACGCAATCAAATGTTCAAAAAACCCCTAAATTTTCGAATGAAATTTTGAAAAAATCGTCAAAAAACCAAAACCACTAATAAAGTTACGTAAATAGACATTTCTTATGTAATTTTTTATTACAAAACGATTGACATAAATTTTAGAACGCTAACACGAGCTGTTCTCGAGATATTGTACATTTTTCAAAACAAATATCAAAAAGTCATATAAAATAAAATAAAAATATTTCCTATTGATAAACATGTTCACTTTTCATATGTAATACCATGCGATAAATTGGGTGACATCATTCTCGTGGATCTAGCTCGTTCCATTCATGAAAAAAGATACTCTGAGTAACACTTTTGTATTTGGACGCCAATAGTCATTTATCTGCTGTAAGAATAACTTATTTCTTAGTGCATAACGCTTGGCGAGATTTTGGTGACGAATTTGGCGGAATGTCGCCAACTTGGCAACTTTTTGAAATGTTGCCAAATTAACGAAAATCTCGTCAAATGGATAAAAATGACGCTAAATCAATGAAAATAATGACTAATTGTCGAAAATTCAATGTCTTGGAAAGAATATTAGTATCTACTATAAGAAAAACCTTATTTTTTACTGTAAAAGTAGTAAATTCATTACATTATGTAAGGAAAGTGATGTGTTGCCCACATCAGATTTTTTTTTATTTATTTGCAACTGTTATGTTGACTTTTGAGGAAGCAGAAATAATCTGTTTTGCTAAAGAAAAATTAACCTAATCCTATTTAAACTAGGAACCTAATAATATTTCAAACGTAATATGTATAGTCTTCATACTGTAATTTTAATTGCTCTTAATCAAAAGGTAATTTTTATCTTAATGATTTTTATTTAACAAGAACTCTGATTTAATCTTGTGCTTACTTTAAAAGTAATTAAGGCTGTGCAATCAAATTAAAAAGTAAATATTCATAATTATTGTTCTCTAGTAAAGTGCTCAGATTAATAATGTTATTCTAGCTTGAAAAGGTGAAAATAAACTCTAAAACTTTAATTTAAATAATTGTTTACCTGCATAACAGGACCTTATAATAACTGTAAATGCTCCTTTTCTGAATATGTACTTGGTCAGACTGGAATTTTCCCCCTCCCGAAACTTGTAAATTGCTTTGAAAGCAATTAATAAATGTAATTATCAGAGCTTTAAACATCTGTAAACAATCCATGTACAAGAAAATGCCACAAACTATATACTGCCTTTTTATTACACCCAGGATAAGGAAATTTGTTTTGTGTTATATTTGTATAATGTAAAATATTATTAATATAGTATTTGTTGAAAACTAATCGTAAATATAATGTTCATTCATAAAACTTCTATTTTTATACTTTTGGGAAGGTTTTTGCAATGTCTTTTGAGGTGGCTTTTCATAAATTCCCATTTTCTTCAACATGGCTGCCCTCCGGCCGCCCAAATAGTTGCTCAAGAGCTCGGAAGAGTCGTACTGTCTGGGTCTTCAACATGGCTGCCCCAATGCCACGATCTCCAAGCACCTCGGCATTGTAAACAAGAGTATTAGGTTACTTATCGTTTTAGCACCTGTGGGTGTAGGGTAGAATTTTTTGGCACACTTAGCTATTTAAGAGGAACTGTTTTTGCTATGACAGAAAGTATAAGAGCAACCAAATACTTATCTGTTTCGACAGTCTAGCTGCTCTCATGGCTCTTGGGAAGTCTACCATGACACCTTCCCTTGTCTGGGAGGGCTATAATTCACTCTGTGAAATTGCTAACAATAATGATGTCATTCTTTACTGGGTGCCTGGACATTCGGGTATTCCAGGTAATGAATTGGCTAGAAAAGACTCAAGTACTCCTTTTGTTGGCCCTGATCCGGCCTTGGGTATTCCCAATGATCTTACCAGAAGAATTGTTTATGACATCTTCAAGAAGCTTCAATCTAAGAACTTGTGTAATATTAAGGGTCAAAGGCAAACGAAAATTCTCAACTGCAATTGCCCTAGTACATATCAAAAGGAACTTTTCAACCTCAGCAGAACTGGCATCAGGAGGGCTGTTGGGCTCCTTACTGGGCACTGCACCCTCAAGAGACACCTTAACATTATGGGCGTCACTAAAGATTCGCTTTGCAGGAGCTGCAAATACAGCGAAGAAACTGCTGCTCACATTCTCTGTGAATGTGAGGTTTACTCTGCTCACAGATTCGAACACATTGGTTATCATGTGATTGAACCCTGGGAGCTGAATGACATCCCTGTCAAGTGCCTGCTCATCTTTGCGTCGGCTACTGGTCTCTTTTCATAGAGATTTGTTCTGTCTGGGGTAGTACAATAGACCTCTGCTCGATGTGCTGGGCTCTTTTTGAGCCACCTGTCTCTCATTTCATTTCATTTCAAGAGGAACTGTTATGGCTTAGCGTGCGGACTCTTGGCGCAGCAAAAAAAGATTGCTGGTGCGAAATTTCATACCAAGCGTCGGAGCGCTCCTCACTTGGGACGATGATCTGATAGAATGCGGTGGCCTTGTCTTGACAGCTTTCTGCTCATGGGTTCGATCCCGCTAGAGATGTACTCAATTTCATTTTAAGACCGAGATGTAGCTCTCGTTGTTGCCTTTTCTTTGTGCTGAGCGAAAGCTCTTGCCTTTTTACACAAATTCATGAAATAATTTGAAGCTGGCCATTTTCTCTTCGGAGATGGCAAGTAACTCCACGATTTCTTTATTTTAAGCCCATGCTCTGTTTTTGTGCCGGGTTATGCATGAATTCCATTTATTGGGATGGCCAGAGCCATCAGTCATCATTTACGTTAAGCCCGAGGCCATATTTTGTGCCGGGTCTTATCCATCCAATCACCTGGTCAAATTGTCATCACACCGATGCTGATTTTAAGAATAATGACTTGTCACTGTACCCGTTCCCGTCTCCTGATGAGCTCTGCCATTCTACCGCCAACGTTGCTCAGCATGACCTGCTAGGTTAAGATATTTGTTTGTGGCCATGCTCTTTCAGGTTATCGACTGATCCAGATGTTCCCCCTCTAGCCACCGGCTGGATAAATTTTACCCCTATTTTTGATGCTCTGGGATAAGTTTTGTTTATTTAAAATTGAACTAAAGACTCAAATCCGCAGTTGTTTTGTTCCCATGTAACCCCACGGAGTCTTCTGGACATGGCTTACGTCTTGCCTCTTAAAGGGAGACGAAGTTTCAATAGGTTTTTGACATTTTGTTATACCTTTTATTGTATGTCTCACCTCTTAAATGGAGACAAAGTTTCAATTAGATTTTCTATTATTTAACATTTTTGTAATACTTTTGGTTTTTATGTACTCCAAATGTAGATTTTTTTCTTCTTTTTTTTTTTACTCTTTGTCTTGCTAAACAGTGTTCTCCATTTTTAATGTAACCTGGGTACAATTACCTATAACTTTTTCCAAATTTTATAAGAAGTTTAATAAATGTTTATTTTTGTTCAAAAATTATTCCCTTTTATTTGTGTTAAGTTTATTCTTAATAACTTAATTTTTAGTGTTTCATCTTTTACTCTCACAGCCTATTATTAAACCTTAAGTAAGTTTATTCCTGTTATTTTTACAATATGCTGATATCAAAAAAGGTACAGCACAACTAAAGACTTGTTTCTTCTATAGAATATTTTTTTAGACTGTCGTGTATAAATGGGATAGTTATAATATGCAGGATTTTATTACTATACTGTCATAACAGGAAGTTTGGGATAGTTCTTTGAGTTTCAAACATGATGTTGTGCCAGTAGACAAATGCTTCCACCTGCTTCTTTCTATGTCTCTGGACTAGAGTATACTTCAATATTTGTAAACATGCCATTTATAATTCGGAATATGAAATATGTGAATTATTATTCAGAGTTTCTTAGTTGTGACACTATGGAATTTTAATGGGCATTTAGCTAGTATTTATTTAATTTCCTATCCTATTTTTTGATACTCAATCATGCTATAAGATGCATTATGGAACAAAAGAATCATAAAAAGAATGTGTTTTCATTAAAGAAAAGGGTGATAAATAATAAATGTTTTTGTAATTTTAATTTAAATAATTTTATATTTTTTCATCTAATGTATGCATATTTTATCAGCTAATAAGAAGCCACAGGTATCCTAAACTGATAATTCCAATAGTCACTGACTAACTTATTGCAAAAGACAGACTTTCGTGACTAACCCCCTTCAACAAATAATGATTCACTTGAGCTAGCTGTTTCATTTACAACATAATATAATTATTACATTATTTTCTCCTATAATTGATTTATTACATTTTCTTTTATAATTGATTTATCAGTTTTAGCTTTAATCATGAAATGTACATTATTTTTCTTCCTAAAGCTAGTGATTTTGACTACATCTGGTGGTAAAATGGAAGATCGTATATCACCTTGGGCAACTTATGTTGTACAACCAAAAGATTCCACAGTATATGATCAAAAATTTTGGAATCCCCCCCAAAATGAGGTAGGGTGAGTATGTCTTACTGATTCAGTCTGGTTTTAAAATGTTTATTAAAATTAAAATATATGCATGTTTTACTGTTCCTATAATACATAATATGTGCTAAGTTTTATTAGACAGACCAATTTTTATAGCCATAACTTGACAACTCTACCCATTAATCATATTTTAGGATCCTCCTCTCAAACAGCTGATCATCAGGTTGTCAGTACTTTACCATCTATTTAGAATATTTAATATGATGCCATGTAAATGCTAGAATCTCACTAATTTCTTCAAACATTTCTAAGTGTTTTTAGTGTAATTGTGATCTTTAAGTCCCATATATTCCTGTAATTAGGTAAAAGTTTGATAAATTGTTGCTCCATATCCACTCATATCCACACTTCACTGTAGAGCTTTTATAGTTGCATCTTTGATGCCTCTGATTAGATCATGCTCAGGAGTTGATAATGTTTTATTGCTGTATATTGCAGCAATTCAAAGGTACATTTCCGACTTATTGAAATGTATGGTCGATTGCGGGAAGAAATTGCTAAATGTAATAGGATTTTTAGGTAACTAGCTAACTAAGAATAACTAGCTATTAACTAATAGAACCTTTAGGTAACTTATAATTAATTCTATTGTAATGGGGTCAAAGATGCAAAATCGAGTTACCAATTGCATTTTGGGTATCTAGATAATGAATCAATTTTTTTTTAGAATGAAGATTGCATATATATCTGTCTATGTAATATGTGCATTCAGTCTAGCTGAAAACTTCTTCATTTTTTCATAAGATGTGGCAATAAGCTGACTTTTCAATGGCTGATCAGATTTTAGGGTGAATCAGAGAAATTGAAGTAGACATTTATGTAAATGGTTTGCAAAAATTGAAAATAAAAAAGAATATGTGCTTAACTATACATTAAATAAATGCTTGATTAATATATAATTCAGTACTTGCATATTACCCTGGAAACATGGGCAATAGCATTTGTTACTACTTATTCTAATTATTAGAAAATTGTAAAAACTTTCTGCATCAAATAGAATTCACTTGCTTCATTGTTTCATTTTATGTATGTTTCACTGTGTATGTCATTTCAGTTAATATAAAGAATGAAAGAGAACCAAACATATTTAATTCTAGAAATAGGCATGTGCTACCCACATTAGATGTTAAATTTTAATTCCATTTGAAACATAACTTTGACTTGTATTTCTATATATGATATACTACATTACTTTGAACTATTTCATATTAACATTTTGCAAAATAAAGATGTTTAATATTGCTTAGTTATGTCTCACAAACTAAGTATGTTTAGTTTATAATATCTTAATTTTTACCTAATTTTAGTGTAATTTGTTTTATAAAATATAATTTAAATAATATAAGGCACATATGTCAGTTTCATTAAAAAAATAGACAATTGAAATTTTATTTATATCAAATTCTGCTACCTTTTAACATAATTGGCACCCAAATTGATTGCATATCGAAGTCGATATTATCAATTTCGAATTTGTATCAAATTTGATCTAAATAGAAATACAGGCATGACAACTGGACTGTATGCCTATATATGTGTTGTGATGAAATAGATCATCAGTAACACTGAAATTAATTCTAAATTTATAAATTAAAAATCATGATTAAAATGTTATTCCAAATTATTTCATCTAATTATCAATTTTTAAAAATTATTTGTTCTAATTTGTTTATTTATATAACAAGCTACTAGTTATTTTGTAATACATGGAATTTGTGTTCAATTTACAACAACTTGACCAACTGTGCTCACTATATACATATAGTATCATGTTATTTGTCAGATAATTGAAGTCATAAAAATATTTTAGAAGTAGAATACTTCATTTATGCAAATGATGAAGAGAATCTCTATTTTAAATAATTAGAAAATATTGTTTAGAAAATATTGTTGATTGTGTGAAACTACATTATATATATATATATATATATATATATAAGATGATGATGATATTTCTCATTAAAGAAATTTCAAAAAATTCCAGATTTGACTAATGATTTTATATTCAATAAAGGTTTTATTTTACCTCATCAATTGGAGCATTTTATTATCACACAACAATCATATTTGATATGAATGAATAGGGTGCTGGAATAGAAAAATGAGTTAAATACTTTATTTTTCCTTTTGCATTATATGAAATTTTACATGAATATATGATAATTACTCTGCACTTATTCACAAGATGGGTACTCATTGAATTGATACTCATGACTCGGTAAAATGATTAAATGACTCGGTAAAGTATTCTGTCCTGTTAGTAAGGATGAACTAATATTCCAATTATTATATTAAAAGGTAGATAAAAAATTCAGAAATTAAATAGGTTTTCTTCAATTATTATTATTATAATTATTTGAGTAAATTTAACAAATGATAAATTAGTCATTCTCCTCAAGTCAGAATAGGTAAATCTCTTTCTGATTTTAATAAAGACTAAAATAGGCAGTATAATTTTATAACAATAGAATATATATTACTCCTTTTTCATTTGGACACAAAAATATCTAAAAAAGGAAAAAGTATGCAAAGGTTGGATGATTTGTAAATGCTGCTGTAAAACAATGTTAAGGGCCCATACTTAAACTTTGCTTTTAGTTTAATAAAATAGGCAGTATAATTTTATAACAATAGAATATATATATTTACTCCTTTTTTGTTTGGACACAAAAATATCTAAAAAAGGAAAAAGTATGCAAAGGTTGGATGATTTGGAAATGCTGCTGTAAAACAATGTTAAGGGCCCATACTTAAACTTTGCTTTTAGTTTAATAAACATGATTTTTGAATTATATTAAAAATTATTCTTTTTTTATCTAGAGGTACACTTTTAAGCATCCAAAGCCAAAAAGACCTGACAATCTTCGAATATACGAGTGTCATGTAGGTGTGAGTACTGAGAACTATGAAGTTGGCAAATATAAAGAATTCAGTCAGAATGTCATTCCTAGGATAAAACAGCAAGGTAATTGATAATCCCTACCAATATAAACAATAATATATTTAACTTTTCCAGTTATACAGTTGAACCTGTGTATAACAGATATGAAGTGGTCAAAACATTTTTACTTTCCCTGCAAAACATGGTAATGTATAGGGAAAGTATTGGAATCATGTCGAAAATCGCAACTCGGGTTTTTGACGGATCTACACGTTTCAGAACACATAAAGATAATTTTTAGTGCGACATCAGTGTGTGTGTCTGTCTGTATGTATGTGCAGTGTATGTATCCATTCTAACTCAAAAACTAATAGACGGAATTTCATAAAATATGGTATGTCACTTGTGTGTGACCCTGTTGATTAGTTTTTGGTATGATTGGGTAAAAAACAACCTGCCTTTTTACTTTCCTTATATACAATAATGTATAAAGAAAGTATTGTGACGGGGTCGAAAATTCGAATTCGAGTTTTCGACGGGAGAGCACGTTTCAAGCATCCCTGATCACGAATCGAACATTTTTAAGTGATGTGTGTGTGACTGTGAAAGTATGTGTGTGTGTGTCAGTGAGTCTGTGGAGGCAATAACTAACGAACGAATGGACCGATTCGAACGAAATTTGGTACAAAAATTACAATCCAAAAACACTGGAAGCCTATTGCTTTTATACTCAATCAAATGTTCAGAACCCCCCTAAATATTCGAGTGAAATTTTGAAAAAAATCATCAAAAAATCAAAACTTCTAATAAAGTTATGCAAATAGACATTTCTTATGTAATTTTTCATTAGAAAACAATTGACATAAATTTTAGAACGCTAACATGAACCGTTCTCGAGATATTGTACATTTTTCAAAAAAATTATCAAAAAGTCATATAAAATTAAAAAAAATATTTCCTATTGAGAAACACTTTTCATATGTAATACCATGCGATGAATTTGGTGACATCATTCTCGTGGATATAGCTCGTGCCATTCATGAAAAAAGATACTTTGAGTAATACTTTTGTATTTGAACTCCAATAGTCATTTATCTGCTGTAAGAATAACTTAATTCTCCGTCCATAACGCTTGGTGAGATTTTGGAGACGAATTTGGTGTAATGTCGCCAACTTGGTGTCTTTTTTAAATGTTGCTAAATTAACGAAAAACTCGCCAAATGGATAAAAATGAAGCTAAATCAAGGAAAATGACGACTCATTGACGAAAATTCAATATCTTGGAAATAACTTAAATATCTACTATAAAAATAATCTATTTCTTTTTACTGTAAAAGTAGTAAATTCATTGCATTATATAAGAAAAGTCATGTGCAGCCCACATCAGATATTTTTTTTTTTTGCGAAATGATCCACAAAAATTGCCTGTATTCACTCTAACTGAAAAACTAATAGATCGAATTTCACAAAATTTGGTAGATAAGTCACTTGTGGTTTACCCAGGTGCTGATTAGATTTTGGTATGATTCGGAAAAAAATAACCTGTCTTTATTTTCTTTATTATCTTTTGAAATGACCCACAAAAATCGTCAAAATCTAAAATAAAAAAGCTATGTATGCTCAAATATATCAATTAAATGCATGTTTTATACATGATTTTTAGCAGTAAAAGAATAAGACCAACCCCATTACACTAAGGCTAGCCGTTCTCTCAAGATATTTTATTTTTTTCGTATTTACATTGGACCACTGTTGAAAAAAAGTCCAGTTGCCAACTGAGAACCAAAATTGATTTAAAAGTGCCAATTCAGTGTCATTTTAAATAATTGTGGGTGTTATTTTGTGCAATTAAACTCAATATATTGAATTATTGATGAAATAGAGAATGTGAATATGACTCTGCAGGGAAAGTCATGTGCTGCCCACATCAGATTTTTTCTCTGCTCCACTATGAGTGATTAACACACATATAATGTGGACTTGCGGTACTAATCTCAAATTGATTTGTCCAGTCTTTTTAAGATATGCAGTTGAAAGAAAGGTACTCAGGCTTCTTCTGGAAACCATGGATTTCTGTTTATTTTACAGATCCACAATTTCCATAAATATTTTGCTTTTTTCCCCTTTTCAATTTCTGTCATTTTGTAATATTTCGAGAAATTTCCAATCTTTTTCTTATAAAATACACTCTCTTTTTGTCTCTTCTAAACTAGAATCCTTTATTTGAAAACTGCAGCCAATCCTATCATTGATCTGTGGTTACAAAATAAATTTTTACTTGAAAAGTGTAATTACGTAATTCATTTTGTATTCTTATGTGTTGATATTGTATCCTTTTCTATTGATCACCATCCCCAAATCATTGCACATTAGACTAATTTAGCTTATTTTCATATTTTAATTAACTATTAAGGTTAATTTTTAGTTGTTTTCACATAAACAGTGTGTATTTTTTATTTAGTCCCAAGAGTCCATAAATATGCTTTCCGTCCATCTCTATCCTCTAAATATTGCACATTAGATTGACTAAACTAACATATTTTCATATTTTGGTTACTTATTAAGGCTAATTTTTAAATTATTTTCACGTAATAGTGCAATTGCAGAATTTCATTTCCAAGTGTCTACTAGTATTTTCTTCAGTCTATCTCCATTCTCTAAATATTGTACATTAGGTTGACTAAACTAGCTTATTTTTATATTTTGGTTACTTATTCAGGATAATTTTTTAATTATTTTGCATAAATTATTTAAATTATTTATTTATTTTTACATTATTATTATTATTATTATTCTAAGAAATAATTGTGTCACAAATTTTACTTTGCATATAGTTTCCTCTTTTTTGCATTGTTTACAGTATTATGCCTGGGTGCTATAAATAGTTAAAATTAGAAAAATATTTTATATATAAATGCACAATCTGTGTCATTGATAAAGTGTTATAATGGAAACACATAAGGGAGTAGGACAAGTGGGAGACTTCTAGGAGTCCGGACCCACTTCAAAATTTTCATAGTCTAGTTTTTTTTTCTCTGCTTTTGTAACATTTTTCCATTTTGGTTGAAAATGACTGTACAAAATATGATTGGTCAATGTCAGGTTTTTGCATTATCTAAGTTGTTAGTTTCTTTGAAAGAAGTTGTTAGGTATAATTGCAGCTTTAACCCTTTTACTAATAACAAGGGTTTTTTTGCTATGTACTTCAAAATGCTATAACTTGTCGACAATTTTTTTATCTCCTCTAAGTACTACAAATAATTTATTTTGAAATATTGTATAGTACTATTTGTGATATTTTTTCTATGAATACAGAGTTTTAGTTTGGATATTTTTCCTTTATTACCAGAAGCTTGATGCAAGATTTTTTTTTTTTTTTTAAATTGTTGAGGAGACTAACTACATTGCTTGACTTTTAGAAAATAATTTTCTCTCAAAAAATATTTCAATTTGAAGCATTATTAAATGAAGATTGTTTTTTATAAGAAATAAAATTTTTGTGAAAATTCATATATATTTATTGTTTATTTATATGAGATACATTATGGAATAAGTAAATTCTAAATTTTACATTTTAAGTAAAAGTAAGTTTAATTCTGATTTAATAATGTAATTGAAGATTACAAATACAGTGAAACCGATCTAAGGGGACACCAAAGTTAAAAATTAATAATTTTGGATAATAAAAAATAATAATAATTTCATTCTGTACACTATTAATTATTCTTGTTTTGAGCAACTTTCTGCCATCTAATTGTGAGGCCTCTCATTGTTCACTAACTATTGAAAATATCTGTGAATATTTGCATAATTTAAAAGTTCTTTATATTGCGATGCAAATGAGTAGTATTTACAAGAAGGTTAGAGTTTTATAAAAATTTGTTGAATGACTAGGATAGCAAAAAATTTATTTGCTACTAACAAAATTATATTTATGTTTAAATTTGAAAATTTAAATACTTTGAATTCTAAACATGTAATATATATATAAAGCAATTATCTTTAGTCCTTTTCATTTTAGTTTAGTTAATGAAATGTTATTCCTGAACCTCTTGAAAATGAGTTATGTGAAAGTTTAATTTTCACATTTTTGTTATCATAAGATGAATTTTATATGCCACATGAATGAAATATTTAAAACTTTGAATTTCAAATTTGCTTCCAATCAAGCAAAAAGTTGGAATATCTGGAAAATGTCATGAATTTTATTTTTAAATAAAGAATGATATACTTTTAATTCAAATAAATTTGTTGCAATATTTATCTTGAAAAATATAATTTTTTATGAAAGAAACTTTTTGTATAGTATATAGATTTTCTGTGTAATCAAGGAATAAGACACTTTTTCTAATATTCAGACTATTACAAAGTAGATGTTTTTATCTATATATTAAGCACCAAGTAAAAGTTTTACTTGGAAGAAGGTAATATAATGTGCATTTTTTTAGAAAGTGTCTGATTACAGAAGTTACACTGTACATTCTGTTACACGATACATTCTGTAGATTGTCAAATTAAGTAAAAGATTAATTTTACTTTAGATGGGTTATAATGGATTATGAATTTAGAGGGGTTATAATTGTTTCATTACATGCAGCAATTATGAGCATATGTTTCATTATAGGTTTTTTTTTTTTTTAACATAACTAACTATTCATTTCAAGGTATTTTTTTTTTAACATAACTAACTATTCATTTCAAGACCACTTTTTCTAAATGATTTTTTGTTTAATATTATTTAAATGAAATAGAGTGGTATTTATTTCGGCCTTTGCCAGTATATTTTGTTCTTTAAAAACTAGTGGTTAATTAATTTTTATATCATCTTGATATATAAGTTTTGTTTTATTATAGTTAGTAAAAATATTTTTCATTTTATGACACCATAAAGTTACTTAAAGCAGTATAAGGATTAACACATTCTGTACTAGACTCATAATTTATTATGCATGTCCTTCCAGGGAAGAGAAAAGGGTGACAAAATTGGAGTAAAATGATATTGTGGTGTGAGTGATTACTATTAGTTTTGAAAATGATAATCAAGACTCTTTCCAAATGGTGTATGTTGAATATGCTATTATCTAGCTGCAGTGTGATGCACAGTTATACATTAAGACTGTTCACACTCAATTTAAAGACTTATTTGTGTATGTAAATAACCATTAGATTTTAATTTAATCATCTTGATCATGTGTGCACTGCACCATTTCTTTAGCTGATGTGCAGATGCAAAAACATATGCATGGAATATGTAATATATGAGTTTTGTTTTATTATAGTTAGTAAAAATATTTTTTATTTTATGACACCATAAAGTTACTTAAAGCAGTATAAGGATTAACACATTCTGTACTAGACTCATAATTTATTATGCATGTCCTTCCAGGGAAGAGAAAAGGGTGACAAAATTGGAGTAAAATGATATTGTGGTGTGAGTGATTACTATTAGTTTTGAAAATGATAATCAAGACTCTTTCCAAATGGTGTATGTTGAATATGCTATTATCTAGCTGCAGTGTGATGCACAGTTATACATTAAGACTGTTCACACTCAATTTAAAGACTTATTTGTGTATGTAAATAACCATTAGATTTTAATTTAATCATCTTGATCATGTGTGCACTGCACCAT
This sequence comes from Amaurobius ferox, assembly GCA_951213105.1. Classification (NCBI taxonomy): domain Eukaryota; kingdom Metazoa; phylum Arthropoda; class Arachnida; order Araneae; family Amaurobiidae; genus Amaurobius; species Amaurobius ferox. Next base: position 16,555,559 of record OX578152.1, on the reverse strand, counting down.
TTCTTTAGCTGATGTGCAGATGCAAAAACATATGCATGGAATATGTAATATATGAGTTTTGTTTTATTATAGTTAGTAAAAATATTTTTTATTTTATGACACCATAAAGTTACTTAAAGCAGTATAAGGATTAACACATTCTGTACTAGACTCATAATTTATTATGCATGTCCTTCCAGGGAAGAGAAAAGGGTGACAAAATTGGAGTAAAATGATATTGTGGTGTGAGTGATTACTATTAGTTTTGAAAATGATAATCAAGACTCTTTCCAAATGGTGTATGTTGAATATGCTATTATCTAGCTGCAGTGTGATGCACAGTTATACATTAAGACTGTTCACACTCAATTTAAAGACTTATTTGTGTATGTAAATAACCATTAGATTTTAATTTAATCATCTTGATCATGTGTGCACTGCACCATTTCTTTAGCTGATGTGCAGATGCAAAAACATATGCATGGAATATGTAATATCTATTTATAGTCCTGAAATTTATTTTTTTGAATCGTGAATGTCCTATGCCCTTGAAACATAATAATGCCATTTTTACTTTCCTTATATACATAAAATGTAAAAGGAAAGTATTGTGATGGGATCGAAAATTCGAATTCGAGTTTAAGACAGGAGAGCATGCTTCAAGCATCCCTGAACATGAATCAGACGTTTTTGAGGTGATGTCTGTGTGTGTCAGTGAGTTTGGAGACGATAACTGATCAATGAATGGATTGATTAAATTTGGTACAAAAATTACAATCCGTGAATACTGGAAGCCTATTGTTTTTAAACGCAATCGAATGTTCAGAACCTCACTAAATTTTTGAGTGAAATTTAAAAAAAATCATCAAAAAATTGAAACCTTTCATAAAGTTACACAAATAGACATTTCTTGTGTAATTTTTCCTTAAAACGATTAACATAAACTTTAGAACGCTAACATGAACCGTTCTCGAGATATTGCACATTTTTCAAATAAATTTATCAGAATATCCAATAAATTAAAAAAAATATATTAATTGTTGAGAAACATGTTCAGTTTTCATATGTAATATCATGTGATAAATTTGGTGACATCATTCTCATGGATCTCGCTCGTTTCATTCATGAGAAAAGGTACTTTGAGTAATACTTTTGTATTTGAATGCCAATAATCATTTACCTGTTATAAGAATAACTTATTTCTGCATCCGTAACACTTGGTGATTTTAGCGACGAATTTGGCGGAATGTCGCCAACTTGGCGACTTTTTTAAATGTTGCCAAATTAATGAAAATCTCGCGAAATGGATAAAAATGACGCTAAATCAATGAAAATGATGATTCATTGATGAAAATTCAATATCTTGGAAAGAGTATAAGTATCTACTATAAGAATAACCTATTTGTTTTTACTGTAAAGGTAGTAAATTGATTGTATTATATAAGGAAAGTCATGTGCTGCCCACATCAGATGTTTTAAAATTATATCTGCGGTGAGTCTATTGACATTGTCTCTCAAAAGAACTGTGCAAATTAATAGAATATCATTTATGAACATTTGTATTATTTTTGTTTGAGGAGCATGTGAAGCCTATTCATTTTATAAAGATTGAATCATGGCAACATGCCACTTAGTATTGCTGGTGCTGCCACCATTTATGCTTATGTGCTTTTTGTGCATAAATTGTATTTTTTTACATAGCTTGTATCTCTTGAATTTCATGTGTCTAACAGTTGTCTACTTAAATTAAGCGCCTTCCGTCTCAGAACTACTCCTTTTAATGTTTCTTTCAAATTCCAGGTAATTTAGCCTCATTTAAAATTTAAATTAGATATGTTTGAAAAATAGCAATTCTGACACATTCATATTATTTCTGATTTCATTCATTTTTTTTTATATATATTTGACAGATTTTGTAGTTCATGGGTCATGATGCTTAAAAATCTGAGTGAAGTGCAAGTCCTATGCCACATAATATGATCATATGGAAGCACAGCAGTTTTATGACATTAAATATTTGATATTTATAAAACTATCGGAAAATTAATTTGAAGTAAATCAAAATTTTGTTATGTATTGAATTTCATACAAACTAAAAAGCATAATACACAAAATTGATTGCAGTATACTAACAGAAATACCTGGTATTGTCTAGGATGGTACTGAGATAAAATTAACTCTGTGCAAAATCTGAAATATTTGTAGCCATAAACCTGCTCTTATTTAAGTAGAACAAACCAGTGAAAAATTATATAAATCAATTGAAACATTTTCAAGTTATAAGCAATCTCATAGCATACACAGACACAAAAAAAACCCCTTATAATTCCTATTATTCTGATGGTAGGTGTAGGAGGATAAAATTTATATTAAACATTCCTTGGGCTATCTTATTACCTGAAAAAGTTTCATTGAAATAAATTGCATATTTCAGGATATATTTAGCTTGAAAACGAATTTGAATTTTTATTTTTGTATATGAACATTGTACAAAATCTGAAATATTTTAGCCATAAAGCTACTCCTGATTCAGCTAAATAAACTAGTAAAAAAAAATATTTAATTCGTTAAGCTCTGTTAGATTATAAGCAGTCATGACAGACTAGACAACTGGTTTTGAATTCCCTTTAATCCGCACATCACTGTAAGTTCATTTCTATTAGAATATTATGTGGACTCAACCTCAGTGCCTAAAAAAAAAAAAGCAAAATCCATTATGTAGCTTATGAGATATTTCATTTAGAAGTGTGTATTCACAGTTTCTCATTTATAGTCTGTTTCAAAAAAATATACGCATCCATAAAAAAAATTGAGCTACAGCTGCGAAACTTGGCATGCATATGTCGTTTTAAGAGTTATACAAATGATCAAACAACTGTCAGTGCCAATGAAGCTATAGGGCTTATGCAACATGCATGAGAACGACTCATCATACAGCATTTCAAACAACCAGTGTTTTCACTCACAGGAAATTGGAACTAGAGTTTCTGCTTTGATACTGCAAGCTGTGTACAAAGATGACTTTGAGATGTACTCAACGGTGTTACGAATTCTTATTGGATGTAGAAAGAGGTCGCATCATAGGCCTAAGGGAAGCTGGTTGATCCAACAGATTCATCAGTCGCCATCTTGGTCGAAATGATATGGTAGTTGCTTGGTGTTGGTAACAATAGATCAGAGAAGGCACATGTAACTGTTGCAGAGGCTTAGGATGCCCAGATAGACAACTGCTCTCAAGGATCATGCAGTTAGGAGAGGAGCTATATCCACACCAATGGCGTTGCTATCAAACATTCGAAGGTATTGGCCACCTTCCATGCATCCTGTATCAAGGGATACTATTCTGAGACAGACTGGCAGAAGTGAGATCAGGTGTTGACATCCATTAAGGTGCCTCCTATTGACCCCTCAACATAAACTGAGGAGTCTGGATTGGTGCTGAGCTCGACCAATCTGGACAGTTTACTCTTGGAGGCATGTTGTCTTTAGCAACAAATCCTGCTTCTCTCTCAGTGCTGATGACCACCGCATATATGTGTGGAGGAGGACTGGCCAACATTCCGATTCTACATTTGTTGTCAAGCGGCATACTGCCATCACACGTAGTGTGACAGTTTGGTAAGCTATCTCGTGAGGCAGCCAATCTCCTCTAGTTCTGTTGCAAACCAATTTGAGGACTCGCTTGTATCTTGACGATATTCTGCACCCAATTGTTTTGCTTATACTGTCAAGCTGCCCAGGCTACATTTATCAATAAGACAGCACTCAACCACATACTGCATAACTTTCTCAACAATGTCTTTGAGAATTTAATACTCCCATGGCCATTCAGGTCTCATGACCTATTACCAATAGAACACATCTGGGACATGCTGGGATGGCATTGGACAATTCCGGTCTATTTTTTTATTTCTTTATTCGATTCAAAATGTTTCAAAATGAAGAAAGACATAAAAAATTTTATTCTCCGAGCTGTATTTATCTTTTTATTTGCAATCAAAGTTCGCCTTTCTGATTTTTGCGTGAAAACGATCCAATTTGGCGCGAACGGGATGTGACGTCACAAGGTTCTAGCCGTTCTCATCGCGCGAATCAGTGAATGTGTGTTTACATTCGAAAAGTTCTGTTTATTATGTCTAATACTTATAAGTATTGCATAGTTCCAATGTACACTTCTACTAGTATCACATCACCAAATAAAATCTTTATATCTGTGCCTAAAAATGATGTTGTTCGTAAAAAATGGTGTCAAGCAATGAAGCGAGATACTAAACAAAATCCACCACTGTCATTAAAGACAACTCGTTTTGTATGTGAAGATCATTTTGAAGTAAGTTACATTTATATTATTTTTTATATTAGTATTTCATACTTGAAAATTAAGCTCTTTTAAACGAAAATTTTAATTATATTTACGGTGTCAAATCAATGATGGACATCATTCCCTATATGTACTTTACATCTTAATATAAATTACGTAGCTTCTTAATTTTACAGTTTAACATTCCATCATAGTCTTTTTTGTAAGACAGGATGCCATTAGGTGATGATCAATGCCAATAAGATGTTATAATTAGAAATTCAATGTCCCTTTGATTCAAAATTATGCAAATTAATTCATGTGTCACTAAGAAACATCATATTTTGTTTTATCTACTGATATTCATATATTATATATTTATTGGTGCAATTTCATAGGTAATAAAATTGTTTTTATAGCTTAATAGAAAATATACAACACAGATTAAATTTTAGAGGGTTGACTACTAATGGTACATAATAATCTCTGACTTGCATTTGATGTTGATTTTTGTTTATAATGTTAGAGTAATGAAATAGAAAAGAAAAATTAAGGCGTGTATAGATAATAAATCAGTGTCTGTAAAATCAAATTTTTAAAGCTTTTGTATGAGAAGTTTTTACTATGATTTATTAAACTTAGAAAATTCTTGAGAGTGTACACTACTGGCTCGACACTCAATGTTTTGTTTTGGTATTACAAATGAACTTAAACCCAGATTCAAAGTGGATTATTGACATCATCTCATGTTTAGTTTGTGGTGTTCACACTGAATATTTGGATTTTCTTAAATTCAGGTAAATATAAAACGATGGAGATAAAAGTAAAGAGTTAAAACTTCATATTAAGAAAATGCCAATATCGTTTCAGTCAATAATTCTGCTGGCGCTGGGGTAAGTTAAGTAGTCCTGCTTTGTATGCATTTCAACGGTGAAATATATCAAATATTATTTAAACTGCCAATTTTGTAAAAATAAATTATTGGCTCAATACAAAGTAAAACTGAAATAATAAAGAATATTTCTACGTATTCAAAATTATTTAACCTTTCAATTTATTTTTATCTCCAAATAGTCTGTATTATATCCTACAACTATGAAAAAATACCGGTTAATTATACTCATAATTAGAGAACCCTTAATTTAAAAATAATCAGAAATAAATATACTAAATACTAGGCCTTTCTTTTGTGGCATATAACAATAGAGGCTACTTTTTTAACACTAATGTCACCTAGATATAATTCTCAAAGAGCATTGTGGCATTTTCAAGCATTTCATCCATAGAAGTTTTATCGCCTCCTTTTAAAACTCCATGCACAAAACATTGTGTTCTGAAAAGATGTTTCATGCTTTGGAACAACTTGTTTATGAACCCATTTTCACACTTCCTGAATAGTAAACAATGTCTTGCACTGCCTTAATCAAAACTGAATATATAAATAAGTAAAGCTTAGTTGGTTACCATATTTCTAATGACCAATATGTCTTAGGCATTTAAAAATTAAATTAGGGCTTTATTTTTCAACTGTTAATTTAAGAAATTTTGACTACATTTTTTAAAGGTGAAATTTTTTTTACTTGATATAAATATGTATTTTGAGCATGTAACATTTTCATATAATAATAGAGATTTGATGTGAGCACCTTTTATACTGAACAGTTTTACTGAACAGTTTATTGTACTAGTAAAAAATATACCCAGTGTTGCCAAGGATTATTTTTTAAGTAGGGTTTGAAAAATTGATTTCATTCTATTCAATTTTTCAAAAGGTATACTCTTGCTCTGCCCACTTTTTAGCAATAATTTTTTAAAGCAAATAAACACAATTTACATGTACACACTAAACACCTGTTAAATTACGCCCTCACTGAAAAAGCTTGAACTATAAGCTAGCTTACAGGAAGGCGTGGCTATTTCTTACCCTATTTTCAATCCTTTATAAACAACGTAATGACAGACAATGATTGGATATGGGATGTGACTTTTTATGAATGAAAATTTCTTGTGCAAGGCGAATGGATCTGCCATTTTGTGTCAAACATGGTTCTATTAATTAATCTCTACAGAAAAAAGTCATATAATACTAAAAAATATTAATCATTTTCCACGAATAATATGACATTCGCCCAAATTTAAGCAATATCAAGACAAGGAAAGACACCAATAATGACTACTTTTACTGACTTTTTTTTTTGGGGGGGGGGGGGGGGGCAAACTCAAGCTCATGATGTACAATATCGACAGCCCTGATGCTCGCCTTTGTTATATTGATACTGCAGTCAGAAGTTGTAATTTATATTTGCATTGAGTACATGGGCTTTTGAAAATTTATAAAATAATTACATTCCATCTAAAACAAAAAGCAAAGTTGTTTTAGTCACAAAGAAAAAAAAAATGTAAAACTGCTTTTAATGTAATTAAATGTAAAACTGCTTTTAATATAATTAAATATAAAACTGCTTTTAATGTAATTAAATGTAAAACTGCTTTTAATGTAATTAAATGTAAAAAACTGCTTAATTTGTAAATAAAATATTATATTTAGAATCTTCATGAAACATATATAGCTAAAGTACTCTTGCACATAAAACATTTATTCAATAAAAAATTAAGCATATAAATACAAATATTTTTCTTTAATTTTCGGAAAAAACTCAAAAGGGGTAAATCTTACCTATCAACTTTTACACCACGAGATTCAGCCGTTACAAAATCCATATTGTTTTTAAAATACAGAGCCATTATGATAGAATCAATCTTGGGCAAATTGTCTGATTGCCCTTTAACGAAACCTGGATCCATGTTTACAATAAAATGAAATAAGGAACACATAATTTAAACTCAAGCAGACCAAGAACAAATGGGTAAAATAATTATAAACAAATTGTAAGCAAAATTAAATGCCAACTACTTGCAAATATCTCAATAGAAACTGCACATAGTAGAATGTTGCATCACAGGTCGTTCGGGCCATGTGACGGCCATTTTGTCTTTGAGAAGATTTTGCAGTTTTTCATTTCTTGATATTTAAATAAATAATTATTTTAAGAGATTTTCGCTTGGATATTTGAAATCAGCAAATAATTCTCTATAAATATCAATTGGTTTTAAGAGCTTTTAAAAAAAATCGGAATTGTCCATTTCAGCCTTCTTGGAATACCACTGAATTAGGGTGACCAGTTGCAATATTTGTGGCAGAATCCTTCACAGGGTAATATAAGCAACTTGATTGATTCTATGCCATACCAAATATCAGCTTACATAGCTACCAGGGGAGGATTCACCACTTACTAAGATGTCATCTTCTTGTTGCCACCATTTTTTAATAAAACGTTTTCTTGCACCCATATTCTAATCATTTGTATATCTCCTCAAATGATATATACGTGCCATGTTCTCAATTTCTTATGGGTGCATATATTTTTTTGCAACAGTGTGTATATTAGATTATTTGCATACTTGTATTGTTTAAATGTATGTAATAGTTCTCTGCCATAGCTTGCTTTTACCTTTCTTAACATTTTATTTGCAAAATGTATGCATTATACAAATTTATACACTAATTTTTTGTAGGCTATAACACGATTCAGTTAATGGCTATCATGGAACATGCATATTATGGCAGCTTTGGTTATCAGGTGACAAACTTCTTTGCAGCATCAAGGTATAGCATTTTTTTTTTTTTCATACTTTTTGTTTTCCAAACATTATTTATGTTATGGAGTAACATAACTGTAATTGGATAGTTTTATTATTAAGAGTGTCAATTATTTTTAATACTAAATAACACTTGAAAATGCATATATGAATTTTTTCAAAATGTTGGAGATATCTTTCTATTGCACCCTGTTGCAATTTTTTAAAATGTAAATTCAAACACATTTCTAATAACTTTTTCTCTGTAGAACTACTGTAGAATTCCATCAATTCACTCTGTGAATTTTTGAATTTTCTACAAAGGGGGGAAAAAAAAAACCCTAGAATTCTATCAATTTGTCCTCTCAAATGCTACAAAAAATCATGGAATGTATAGGGGGAAGATGCTTACTTAAAGTTTTCTCCTAAAAAAGTGGTATATTTTTATCAATAAATTTTTTAATTCAACAATGAAATTATTTATTTATTTATTTTTTTTTTTTCAAATTTTTTTCTTGTTAGAGGGAGAGGTGTTGTTTTAGGAATTTTTAAGAATTTCAAACTGCAAAACGGTGGAGTGTATTTTCTTGTGGAGAGTGGATTGACGGAATTCTATGATATGCAATTAAATTTACTTCTTTTTCACTTCCATGAATTTTTTTCAATTTTTCTGATTAGTTACTTCTTTTGATATAGTTTTTTTTCTTGATTTAATATTTATATAGATGTGTGAGAAAATAAAAAATGTGTTAATAAATAATATGTAAAAATAAATTAGTTTAATATTTTTTTATTTTAGCTCTTTATATTGTATTTTAACAAGAAAGGGACATATAATGATAAAAAAATTCACAACTTTGAACCGAAAGAGCAGCATTATAGACCATTAGACTTTACATACCTTCTAAATATTATGGCCATACATACCATGATCTTAGAATTATCTGTTGAATTCAACATATTAATGCTGAATTTATAGATAGTTTCTGTTTTAAGACATCGCTATCAGCGCCATCTTAAACAGAATCCGGCCATAAAATGTTAATTTGCACTAAATATTTAAATTAAAAAAAATTTGGTTAAGTTTCGACGAAGTTATCATGTGATGATGCACATCAGTAAAACTTGCACATGCTGATTATTTATCTAATCACGTTTAAGAACAAACTTGCCCTGTATAAATTAAGTTTTATCAAAAAACTAAAAAAAGGTTTAGCGTCAGAGACGTTATTGATGGAATATGTATATCGGTAAAGGAAGTGCAGCAAGCACAAGTTTTATTTAACCATGACGTATAAAACAATTTTTTACACTATATATTCAAATTTAAAAAACATCATTTAAATTTTAGAGGCATTATTGTCGGATTAAAAATATCAGTAAAATAGGCTCAGCATGTGCAATTTTTTTCTAACCATGTTCAGCAATGAACTTGTGCAACATTGATTTTGACCATATATATATAATCTTTAAAAAAAATTGTCGACTTTTAGAGGAGTTAACATCAGACAAATCATGTGGACATAACAGACAAAAACAGCAAATCGTGCCCAGAGTTGGGCAGTATCAAAAATACATGTATTTGAAATACATTTTCAAAATACATTTGTATTTTAAACTGAAAAAAGTAAAGTATTTTGGTAATGTATTGAAAATACATTTTCAGAGTATTTTGTAATATCTAAATACTCAAAATACATTCCTTCAGATTTCAAACTGGGTCATTCCATATGGTGACACCCAATGAGTGTTGCATCATAGTCACAGATTTTTTTTTAATTTTTACCATGGATACACATGGTAATAAAACCCCTAAATCTGAATTTGTAATATATATATCCCAATAATGGCCCAGATACAGGCATTTATAAAATGGTCATTTTTACCAAATGGCAACAATTTTGGAACTTGCACCAATGTTTAGAAATGTAATAACTTGAGAAATAATTCTGGTACCAATTTGAAGCTATTTATATCAGAAATATAAGTGCCAGTTTATATGAGTGGTAATATCTGCAAGGTTCACAAGGCTGAATATCTGAAATGGTACATTTTAAGACAAAATACATGATTAATTTAACTTAGTTATATGGACTCTAAAATTAAGAAATTACATAGCCATATTGGTACTAAAACAACTACAGTATTAGATATTGAAAGTATTAATAAGCCACAAAACTCAAAAGATAATATTTATCGAAATTACTCGCCCATGATGGAAAAATTATTAAAGATTTCTTTAAATGCATCATTTAAAGAAAAAGTGCAAATTTTAACATTAGTCCCAGATTTATGGACAGTCCAACAAACAAAGACTTATTTCAATACTATAGAGTATTTAGCAAAAAAAGCAAGACAATTGAAACAGAAGGGATGTTAACAAGGCCCAATGAGAGAAAACTGTTAAATTAAGTTCTGATACTATAGAAAAAGTTGCTAGTTTTTATTATGTCATATGTGTCCAGAAAAAAAGATTGCATGTCTGTTCTATGTAAGAATGGGAAAGTATTAAAGCAAAAGAGATTGCTTTTGCATAATTTAAAAGAATTATATGCTGCATTTAAAGAAAATCATAATGAAGTAAAAAGAAATCTAAATTTTGTACACTATGTCCAACAGAATATGTAACTGTTGGAAGCAAAGTTATTCATTTTGCATGTATTTATCAGTGGTGTAGCATCCATAGAGGCTAGAAAGCTCAGCCTCTCCAGTTTGAAATCTTTAAGGAATTATTTAAATATTTTTATTTATTTTATTTTTTAAATAACTTTGCGAATGTATATGCATATTTTAGAAAATGGTTACATTTTATTTGGTGGGGCGTGGTTAGTGCGTGGGAATTGCACTCAATAGGCCCAGTTTCGATTCCCTCTGTAGCCAAAACTGCCGCCGTGTTCATGCGGAGTATGATCACGTTAAACATTTGGGTCCGTAAGTTCTTCCAAGAGGTTGGTGGTAGGGGAAGGAGGGCATAGTCCCTGTGGATGCCACTCCCACGGGGTTCCGGTCTAAATTGGGTGGCTCTTCCCGGCCGTTCAAACAGTTACCTTACACGTTTCGGGTAGGTCGGACAGTCTGGGTCTCAACAACAACACTTTATTTACTTTTTTTAATTCAAGTATTTTTTTCCCCATTAAAATGCATCTTTTAAGTATCGTAGGCTCAAATATTCAAACCTATGAAGTAAATAACGATTAGCATGATAATGAAACATCCAGTCTCTTCCGTGGCTGATCATCACTTGTAACGGGCTCGTAAAAGCTAGCTTTCAAGAAGGTGTGGCTATTGCTTATCCCTTTGTAAATGACAATGATTGGATGTGAGAAGTGATGTTTCTCAATGGCTTGAACAGACATGATGATTGTGAATGGGTCTGCCATTTTGAGTCAAGCGAAGTGCTATTTTTGCAGAAAATATTAAATTTTTGTAATGATAAATAATTTGAGCCATTTTTCATGAATAACTTGACATTCATCTAACTTTAAACAAGATCAGGATAAAGAAAGACACTAATAATGACTACTATTTAAACATAGTAGTTAGTAAGTGAAGTAGCTTCATCAGTAGTAGTTAGTAAGTGAAGTAGTCTCGGCATCAATATGGCAAAGCATTCGCTTGCATATTTGGGAGTTTTAGGAGGAATAAATCGGTTTTCACTTTGGTAATCACCTGTTACATGAAAATCTTTTTTACAAAACCGATTGATAATATTTCTAGTAGATTTTTAACATATTGTAACTATAAGATATTAAGTTTTCATAGTATAGTATTTGTCAATAATTAATATACAAAATTGTTTAAGGACATTGTTGATTACAGAGATTTTCAACTAAACTTGTTACATTCCAAATTTGTTTTTCACCCATTTTCAGTGCACTCTTGAATTATCCAATTTTGCTAGTTCTAGCTGTTTATATTTACAAAACTGATATATCTTTTCTGTAACTTGCTTATGATATTCTAATTTATATCTACGTATTTAATTGTTGCAAAGGTTGATCTAATTTAGCAATATGGAAACATTTAAAATGTATATCTTGTATGTATTTATCTTACATCGGTAACATTTTAAAATTTTATGCATTTCATGAGCTTTTTGCATTTTTATGCTACATTATACTATTTTACTCATTAAAAGTAATGGAAAAAGGCATCACTGTAGAAAATTGTGAAGCCTGTGGATGTACTTAAAATTTAAGGAAGTACATCAGAATACCAGAAGTTGCGTAGTAGTAGTTACGACATCACAAGAGTGGTGTTTAGATATTCAAAGCATGACAAGGTAGATTCAAAACGAAAAACTCATTTATTACTTAAAAACTGAAGCTTAACGAACATAAATAACATGTATCGTTAATTTCGATACAGTTAACAGGCAAATAGATACAGCACTAGCCGAATACCCGTTGAAAATCAACGGTCTCTCAATAAGCAACCCCTGAATAATGCAAATTTCTTAATAATTCGCGTTTCACATTTATTCGACAAATCGAATATTTTGGTGTGCAGAAACCCCTAAAGAAGAAAATATTGGGAAACAAAATTTGAGCATTTCTTTCTTTCGAATTATCAACCCTTATACCACATTAAAGTCCGATCCCGAGGCACCCCTCTCATCCAGAGGCACCACTATATTATTATTTCTCCTTTGGAACTGTTTTCTGTGAAGCACCATAAATGAACATTTTTGGAAAACTCTGTTTGGCTTGTGTTTTTTATCAGATGATTGCCCCATATACCAAATATCAAGCCTCTATCACATTTAAAGGAAGCGTGCCTCATTTATTCGGAAAATCGAACATATAAATGGGCGCACCCCTTAAAGTAGCAAATATAGGAAATCTGAAATTTCACACTCTCTTCCTTTCAAACTATCTACCCGTACATCAAATTTGAAGTCGCTATCCTATCGAGAAGCATGTTTTTCTATCACTTCACCTTTTGAACGTTTTTCTGTGTAGCACCACGTTAAAGAACATTTTTGTCAAACTGTATTCATATTTGGTTTTTTTGTCAAATGGTTAGCCCATATACTAAATTTCAAGTCTCTATCACATTGTAAAGGAGGCGTTTTCATTTGTTCGGTAAATTGAACATTTTAGTGAGTTGCACCCCCTATAATAACAAATGTTGGAAAACTGAAATTGCACACTTTCTTCCTTTCCAACTTTTTACCCGTACACCAAATTTGAAGTCTCTATCTCATCGCGAAGCATGCTTTTCTAGCATTTCATCTTTCGAATGCTTTTGTACTCACCCCCTTAACTATACATTTTTTGAAAAACTCTATTATTTTTGTGATTTCTGTCAGATGATTTGCCCATATATCAAATATCAAGCCTCTATCACGTTTTAAAAGGGGCGTTTCTCTTTTATCCCGAAAATCGAACATTTTGGTGTGCGGCACTCCCTAAAGTAGAAAATATTGGTAAACTGACATTGTACACTTTCTTCCTTTCAAACTATCTACCCTTATACCAAATTTGATACCTCTAAATCATTCTGAAGCATGGTTTTTTATCAATTCACTTTTTGAACATTTTACTCTGGAGCACCCCTTAAACGAACATTTTTGAAAAACTATATTTGTCTTGGGTGTTTTCATCAAATGATTAGCCCATGTACCAAATTTCAAGCCTGTATCAAATTTTAAAGTAGCCGTTTCTCATTTATTCGGTAAATCAAACATTTTGGTGTGCGGCACACCCTTAAGTAGAAAATATTCGAAATCTGAAATTGTGCACTTTTTTCCTTTCAAACTGTTTACCTATACAACAAATTTGAAGTCTCTATCTCACCGCAAAGTATGCTTTCCCATCATTTCACTTTTCGAACGTTTTGGTGTGGGGCACCCCCTCTATAGAACGTTTTCGAAAACTATATTCGTTTTGGGTGTTTTCATCAAATGATTAGCCCATATACCAAATTTCAAGCCTCTATCAAATTTTAAAGTAGCCGTTTCTCATTTATTCGGTAAATCGAACATTTTGGTGTGCAGCACCCTCTTAAGTAGAAAATATTCTAAATTTGAAATTGTACACTTTCTTCTTTTCAAACGGTTTACTCATACACCAAATTTGAAGTCTCTATCTTATCGCAAAGCATACTTTCCTATCATTTCACTTTTCGAACGTTTTGGTGTGGAGCACCCCCTAAACGAACAGTTTAGAAAACTATATTCGTTTTGGGTGTTTTCATCAAATGATTAGCCCATGTACCAAATTTCAAGCCTGTATCAAATTTTAAAGTAGCCGTTTCTCATTTATTCGGTAAATCGAACATTTTAGTGTGCGGCACCCCCTTAAGTAGAAAATATTCGAAATCTGAAATTGTGCACTTTTTTTCCTTTCAAACGGTTTACCCATACAACAAATTTGAAGTCTCTATCTCATCGCATAGTATGCTTTCCCATCATTTCACTTTTCGAACGTTTTGGTGTGGGGCACCCCCTCTATAGAACGTTTTCGAAAAATTTGATTTTTCGAGGGAGTTTTATCGAACGACCGAGCCGTGTACCAAATTGCAAGTCTCTATCTATTCGGGAAGTGCCTAAAAAAAGCGTGACGGACAGACAGATGGACACTTGGCAATTAGTATATATAGATAATTGAACATTGTCTAAACTGACAATCTACTGATATTACATCATCAGTCATAGGATCTATAATATGACTAACATAGATTCAAGGACACAATTGACCGACTATACCGATCTACATATTGATCTACTTCAAACTACAGACTATTTCAGACTTGCTGATCGACTTACCGATCTACTAACCTACTGATACATCCCCACACCGGGTGTATTTATATCAGTTTGAAATTGAAGTTCCTTTTCCTAGATTATGCCATTTTCCTGTTGAATAGAAATTAGCATATTCCGGTCAAATTCCATCATGATTCGCAGGAACACAAATATCTGCAGGAACATTATACATCAATTGAAAATTAAAGCATTGAATATATAATGAGATATAAGCATTTGAAGAAATTGACAGGCGTGAAACTGCACAGGCGTGAAACATAGCAATAGTTTTTATTCATGATTTTGTAGTGAATATTGTAGGGCAACTTCTATAAAAAAAATTTATATCTTCATGAATATACATTTTTGTTTTACGAAAATGCTTATACACATTGAACAAAGCTAGTTAACTATTTTGTGAAAGGTACAAATCATTTCCAGCTTTTTATTTTTATGATACAGGGTGATCAAATATATTTTCCCCCTTTTTCAATATCTTGGTGGTCGTCTAAATGCACAAGTCACCGAAACTTTACTGAAAAGTATGCGTTCAAGGATGTTCTTCACATCGCCAAAGTTGCAGAACACTTCACTAAGTATTTGTTTAGAAATTCGAAAAACATACTAACATCCAAAGTATCTGGATACTTTTGATCATATAGTGTACATATAACAGCAATTATTTTAGTTATTAAATTAAATATTACCATCCTATTTTTTTTTTACTTAAAGCACACATACAAGTTAGTGTGTCAAAATTTCCTATGTTTTGTTTTTGCTCACTGTTTATTTTTAAAAAATATTTCTTTTAAATAAAGTATTTCATGTGAAATGTTTTAATAAATGTATATCTGTTTAAAAGCTAATTTTCTCTGTAATAAGAAATATTACCTTTCTATTTTTTTTACTTAAAGCACACATATTAGATAGTGTTTGTACCAAATTTCAGAAAAAAGTACTATGGACCCATTTTTTATAGCCTATTGAAGTTGACTATCAATCCTAAGGTAATTTTGGCCATTTTCATGTAATAACAATATTAAAATATATATTTTTTATTATTTTGATATGGCACTTTTATTTCTGATATAAATAGCTTCAAATTGGTACCAGAATTATTTAATTTGAGCCATTAGTTCTCAAGCTATTAAATGTAAACATTGGTGCAAAATCCAATATGGCCACCATTTGGTAAAAATGACCATTTTTCAAATGCCTGTATTTTAGTCATTATTGGGAAATATATATTACAAATTCAGATTTGGGGTTTTTATTACCATATGTATCCATGGTAAAAATTAAAAAAAAATCCATAACTATGGTGCAGTAAGTTTTTCTTAAAATGGATGTTTTCACATGGAATGACCCAACTACCATGTTCATACGGCAGACAAACAATTTGCAAAAGAGAAAATGACTAATCTGTATTGTGTCTAGTCATTGATTTCGTTTCTACTAGTTAATCTAAACATCTTTTTTCAACCTGCTGCTGATAAAGATGTTAAGTAGTGGGATGTTTAGTATCTGTGGACTGTAGTAACCTTTGAAAAATATAGTTTCTGTTATAAACTTTACTTTCATATTGGATTTATATAATGATGTTGTTTGATAGATGGCACTTTCCTGTTTATGTATTTAAAGAAAAGAGGCAAGAAAAAAAGCTTAAAGTTGTATTCTTTGTGAAAACAGTACCATGGGCAATTCAAGCTCTGCTGTGCATTATTATATTTTAAGTAAATTTAAGAGATGTAATGCAGTTAGTTATTACAAAGGCATGATAAAAGATGAAAAATACTGCTGTTTGTTAAATGTATTTAGATAATTAATTATGATGTGGGGAAATGTTTTAAAGTAATAACTATTGATGATAATGGAAAAGTAAGGCAGAATGCCAATTATGGAAAGCAAAGTATGTCATTATAAATGGAACTTTCGAAGCCACAAAAAAGTTTAAAATGCATCTAAAGGTAAGAATTTAGTTTTATGTAGTAGTATCTCGATTGACAAGCATTTATGTTAGTCCGTTGGCATTTGTTTAATCGAAGTTGCACTATATTATGAGTTTTATTTTTGGCAAAAATTTGCCATACTATATTTTTCCGGAAAAATATTTCTTTGAAACATCTATTTCTTGATCTGCTATAAATAGAGCCCAGACGATAACTGATTTGAAGTTAGCATCATATTTCTGAGGGGTTGGAGGTTCACTATGGATTTCTACTTCCCGTTTAAAAGTTGCCACTTTACTAGTGGTTTATATCTTAAAATCGGCTATAGATAGAGCTTAGATGATAACTTAGGGTATCTACAGAACGTGGAAATCAGGGAATATCAATATTCTGGAAATATCAGGGAATTAATAAAAAAAAACTAAAATCAGGGAAATTGGAATTTTTTTAGTAATTATAGCTTTTTCTGACCCATGACAATACACATGTATAGAATTTCTTATTCGTGTTTCATGTGACAGGAGGCAGCCTATATTGGGCACCTCAATAAAAAGCAAGTTTTAATATTTTAATGTTTCTTAGTGATCCCTTTTAATTGTTTTGGAAGTTGTCAAGATATTTTATATAGCAGGAAAAGTAGATTAAAAAATACTGTTTCTGCTTATACGTAGTTGTATTGCAATAAGTGATATTTAACTACCTTATGAATTCTTGACTGGATTTTACAAAACACTACTGAGTTTTAGAGTTTATATAGAATTTTAATGTTTGAAGAATTAATATTCTTGTAATAATACTGTTCTTATATAACTCTTGCATAAATACTATAATTATTATACTTTCAAATGATGAAAGTATTTAATTTTAATTATTTATTCTTAATTATCACTTCAATTTTATTAGTTGACTTTTTTATGTTTGTTAAACTGATATTCAGTAAAAGTAGCTAGTGATACATATCAGGGAATTTTTGAAGATGTTATCTTTAAAAATTAGGGAAATGTCAGGGAATTTTTTATCTAAGATCATTTAGCGACTCTGTAAAGGCCATATCACATTCAAGAACTTTTGGAACAACCAACTAGTTCAGACAACTTTTCCACCAATTTTCTGGCAAAAAAGTTGGTGATAGGGTTGTTGGCAATTGAAGAAGTTGGGCTAAATGAAAAACTGCAAGTGAAAGTATTGTATTTTTATCACTTTTTTGGCGAGAAATATAAAGTTGTGTAATTTGCAACATTGTGGTTAGGGTTGGGGCAGTGTGTTTACAGCTTGGCAATTCCGTCTGCTTTACATTACATGGATATTATAGATCGATTTTGCATTGAAATCTATAAAATTTTAATTTAGCCTGATTTTTCACCCAATTATGGGTTTCGGATTATTTTATAGCAGGTATTTAACCATATATATGTAAAGGTATTTATATAAACATATAACATACACTAGTTGTAATTTGACTTACTCGTTGAATAGCTACAAACTGGTTTTTATTGATAAGTACTCAACACATTCTATACAGCAAACACTACATCTATTGGAAACAAATAAACAATTATCCAATATTTATGAAATACTTTGAAGTTAAATGAGCTACTAAATTTATATCAACCATTGCGTTATGGATTAGTTTGCTTTCAATTATTAACATTCTTCATAGTTCACGTTATGCAATTAACTACTATAAAATGCATTTATTGTGTTTAAAATTTTTTTAATGCTTAACTTAAAATTATTTACATTTTAGAGTCTTGAACATGTTTTTCAAACATTGTTTACAATTTAACAACCGATATTCAAACCTTGAAAGTATTTTAATCAGTATAGTGTTATGTATTGTCATGTTCAAATTTATGATATGAAAATTTAAAAAGCGTAAATTTATATTTCTGATGAAATTCGAATTACGTTAATTTTCAAAATTCAAAGTTTTTGTATCTAAAAAATTAGCACAGGAAATAAAATTTAAATGTTAAATGCTATCCTCAAAATCATTAAAACTTTGAATGTTGAATACATAGGGTTAAAGCTAATGAACAACTGTTCTTGATTATTAAACTCTTTTGTACCCATACATAAATTATGTTTCTTACATAATGACAGTGCTCATATATACAGACAATGCTCATATTTTAGTTATTAGTATTATAAATAAACAGTATTGCATGCATAACTTCAAGTAAATCGCAAACATTTTAACACTGCAATTTCGGAGATCACATACAAACAAAAATGTAAACAAAATGTTATTCAAACATAAGAAAAATTTAGGAATAATATATGATAATTTCAAATCAAGCTTTGACTATATAGGGCAATTTGTATAACGAATTCAGCAATAAAATAGCATATCTGATATAATAAACAGATCGGCTGAAATATTGCAGTACACGTTTATTTCTCGTCAAAGGGCTGCAATTCTGTACGCTTAACATAATACCAGAAGCGTTCAATATTGTGAATATAAATAGCATCAACATAAGTCAGTTTATGATCATGCAACAGAATATAAACGAAAAGTATACAAAACATACCTGTTTAAAAGTGTATTCCAATTGCTCATCTTTAAAACTTTTAATAAATATAATATTATATCGATATGCGAATCAAAATCGGCTTAATTCTTCATACCATGTTAACAAACTTGTTGAATACTCTTCTTCCAGGAAAGAAATATAAATGATTCCATCTTCAATAGTATAAATTCATCTGAAAATATTGAAAGATTCAGAAATTTCCATGTTCTTCTTTGGCCACGTTGCTCGTAGATTTCACGCCATAAACCAGCTGCACCAACCTGTTCTCTACACGTGAAATCTCCGCTACTCATCGCTGGTTGTTGAAAAATTGTCCCAAACAAACAACTTTTTCTGCTTGATCCAGAAAAAGTTGTTCAGGGTTGTCCCAACTTTTTGCACTTATCACACACACATTTTCTCCCAACTCGGGGTAAAAATTGATCAAAAAGTTGGTTTTTCGAAAAATTGCCTGTTAAGTTCTTAAATGTAATACGGCCTTAACTGATAATATGGATTCCGCATCAAATTCTAGAGGAAATATTATAATGTATAGGGGAAGTATTGGAATCTGCAACTCGAGTTTTCAACAGATCTATACTTTTTTAAACCTCTAGAACACAAAAACTGTATGTTTAGTGTGACGTGTGTGTGTTTCTGTCTGTGCAATGTGCTCACATCTATATATCCACTCTAATTCAGAAACTAATTGACCAAATTTCATAAAATTTTACAAGTCACTTGTGGGTTCACTTGGTGTTAATTAGATTTTGGTACAATTTGGGATTTAAAAAAACCTGCCTTTTTTTGCGAAATGACCCACAAAAAATATCTGTATCCACTTTAACTAAAAAACTAATAGACCAAATTTCACAAAATTTGGTAGATAATTCACTTGTAGGTTACCCTGGTGCTGATTAGATTTTGGTACAATTTGGGATTAAAAAAACTCTGCCTTTTTTGCTACATGGCCCTCAAAAATCATCAAAATCTAAAATAAAGAATTATGTATGGTCAAATGTATCAATTAAATGTATCTTTTATGCTTGTGTAATGTTCTTTGATGCTGAATAAGACCAATGCAATTACTCTAGGACCAGCTGTTCTTGAGATATTTTAGTTGTTTCGCATTTTTGCTATACTAGTTCAAAAATAAGTCTAGTTACCAAATGAAAACGAAAATTGATATAAAAGAGCAAATTCAGTGCCATTTCAAATAATTATGTGTGTTATTTTGTGCAATCAAACTCAATTCAATGAATTAAAGAAATAAAGAGAAAATGAATTTGAGTCTGTAGAGAAACTCATGTGCTGCCCACATTAGATTTTTTTATTGTATCTTTATCTGTTATATAAAATGTGTTCTCCCATAGATTAATTTATTTTTACTTTCTTAATTTGGAGATTTAAAATTTCAAAGAGTTTTGTCTTTTAAATCATGCTTCCTAACATACATTCTAATCTTTTTAAAATGCCAATATTAATATTTAACATATACGAGGTTTGTTTATTTCCATTAAAATGTATAGACAAATGTTGCTTAGCATTGAAAATTCAATTCAGTCCAATACACAGTAATGTTTAATTGTTTAAAAAGCATTAAAGTATTTTGTATTTTATGCCCTAAAACATATGTATTTTGTATGGAAAATACATTCAATGTATTTTGTATCGAAAATTATCGAAAATACATTTTCAATGTATTTTGCCCAACTCTGATCGTGTCCAACTCAAAAGTAAGAAGCATAGTGACTTTACTCCCTTGCTTTAACTATCTTTGAAGTGTGTGCTTCACTTTAGTCTATATAAATAATGCTACAAAAAAAAAAAAAAAAAAAAAAAAAAAAAAAAAAAAAAAAAAAAAAAAAAATTCAAATTATTCATGTTTTAATCATATGAATTAAAAACATTTTATCTAGTTTTATTTTTTTATATAATATATCTACACATAGAATTTTATAGCTTTATATGCATTCTTTCTTGAGTTATAGTGTCCACATATCTCAGACATATACTCATATAGCTTTATATGCATTTTTTCTTGAGTTGTAGTGTCCACATATCTCAGACATATACTCAATGTGCTCATCAGGGGTAATATTTTCTGTAAAAATCTTTTATTTAAAACATTTGACCTCTGAGCCAAACTATATACCAGTCGTGCACAACCCACGGGCCGCATGCGGCCCTCGGTCTAATCGTGTGCGGCCCGCCGCCACCCTCAGCTTGGCGAATACATAAAAAAAAATTCCAAGACTTTCGCGAAAAAAAGAAAAGAAAAGAAAAACTACATCATAAAATTTTATAAAAAATTATTTTTTATATCAAATTTTCTTTAAGATTTCGACTACAAAACAAATAAAAAGAGCAAATCAAACAGCTTTAAATTAAAAATTGTCTACTTTTTACAACGAGAAGTGGAATGTTTGAATTCATACCCTGCCATGGTAGTCCTTCGTTGGTTTGCTGTTGGCGAGAATTTTCCGTACGGCAAACCTACACCGGAAACTGGAATGTGTTTGTTGTAGGAGGGGAATTTGTTTTTGTCTCCCGAGTATAGTCAAAGACTCAAAGTCAAAGAATAGTTGGAGGTCGATAAATAAAGCGTTTTGGTTTGATACGATTTACGTTATAACTTCTGTGACTATGTCTAAAAAGCGTAAAGTCGGTGATAAGAATCGTGCATTTCAGGAGAAATGGGGTGAGAGTTATTTTTTCGTAGAGAACAAAGGCAAAGCAACATGTTTAATTTGCCAAGAAACTATTGGTGTAATGAAGGAGTACAATGTGAAGAGACATTACGATACAAAGCATGTTGACAAATACAAGGAGTTATCGGGACAAATGAGAAAGGATAAAATTAAAGATCTGCAATATAAGTTTACAAACCAACAAAATATTTTCAAAAGAGTGATTGATGATTCGGAAACTGCAGTCAAGGCAAGTTTTGTTGTGTCGAAAATTTTAGTTAAAAAACTGAAACCATACAAGGATGGAGAGTTGGTTAAAAAATGCTTGGAAGAAGTGGCAAATATAGCGTTTCCGGAGAAAAAAGGTATTATTTCGAAGATAAGCCTTAATCGTATGACGGTAGCAAGAAGATCAGAAGAAATGGCATTAGATATTGAAAAAACATTAAAAGAGAAAATTTCTGAATTCACATGGTTTTTATTGGCCATAGATGAAAGCACAGACGTCACTGACACTGCACAGCTGTCAATTTTTATTCTACAAAAAACTACTATTAAAAAACTACTGAATATATTTCGCTGAATTTTTTTTTATATATTTTATGGAACAATTTGAATATTACCTAAAATTTTCGAAGCAATTTGTGAATTTTAAATCCGCTTAAAAAATGTTTGAAAAATTAGGTCCCATAGGCCTCAATGTATTTCATTTTTTCAACCCGGGTTCAATCCAAAACTAATTGGGTGATATTATTCATTTATATTCCCATAGGTCCTACAGACCGTCTGAACAACATACTAAAATTTCATTTTGATTAAGTCATTTTTACGGCAGTTATCGTGCTAACGGACAGACAGACAGAATGAACAAAGTCAAACATTTTTCAACTTTGTTGTAAAGTGTTAATAAAAAGGATTTTGGTGATATCTGTACGTTTTTGAAGCAAGTGAGTTGTTTTTTTCATTTCTGTATTTGTTTTTAATTTTTACTTTTAATTTTTTGTTTCGGTATTTACTAAAAATATATTTCTGGGTGGTACCCCCCCCCCCCTCCCCTTGCGACCCGCCGTTGCCTAGTCTATGTGAAATTGGCCCGCACGTGTTAAAAGGTTGTGCACCCCTGCTATATACATTAAACAAAAATAATTTTTCTGCATTCATATATTCGCAATATACACAGTATACCACCCAAATTTAGTCTAAATTGCTTCAGTGGTTTTAGAGATTATGAATGTCTTATGATTTTAACAATATCTCATTATAGGTAAAATACATATTTTTTTCAGAATTATTTTTTTGCTTTCACATCTATGTAATATATGAAACTTGCCACTCAAATTTAGTCCAAATCACTTACAGTTTTCAAAATTAAGAAGGGTTAACAATTTGACACCCACCCACAGACTGACAGAAGTAATTTCTGGTTTCTAGGAATCCCACCATTCTATTTACTGTGAAAATTCTACTTGTGATTAAATTATGATCATCATGCTTCCTTTAGGCTACATCAGTTAAAATAAAAAGTTTCCTTTATCTACTGTTAAAAACATATCTATTAAGAAAAGTGGTACATCACAATCACTACCATCCTACTTTCCTCTAGCTCTCTACATAAAGAAATAAATAAATAAAGAATAGTTTTTATTTTTTCAGTTTTTCACACAATTATACCTTTGCATTCTAATTTACTTATGTAACTTACTTTACTTACTGCATTCTAATTTACTTACGTAAATCTTTCAGCCGATTTGGTACACCTGAAGAACTGAAAGAACTTGTAGATAATGCACATGCTCATGGACTCTATGTGTTACTTGATGTTGTGCATAGTCATGCTTCAATGAATGTACTAGATGGTCTAAATAAATTTGATGGCACCAATTCTTGCTTTTTTCATGATGGAGGGAGAGGAGAGCATTCATTGTGGGGCAGCAGACTTTTTGACTATTCTCAGTAAGTGCTTTTCCAGTACTTCAATACCATTATATTGATATTTGATTTATTAACTGTTCACCACATGCAAAAAAAAAAAATAATAATAATAATAAATATCCTGCAATCTAGACGTTTGTTCTTTAAGTCAAATTTATCTTTATAAAATAAGATGGTATCTTTTAAAATCTAAGAAATTGTCAAAGAGTTCCATGGGAATGAGCAATTTTATTTATTTATTAATTTTTTACTGAATTTATTAATTTATTAATTTAACACGTGAAAACCGATTTTTAAAATTTTAATTATATTTTTTGTTATTTAATGTTTTATGCGATTTCGACCGTTTTTTGCCCTTTTTTCTTCATGATCCGGACATCATAGAAGAAAACAAATCACACCACCGGAAAGAACAGACAATTGCGAGTAAAAATATATTAATTTCAACTCTCAATTTCGATTTCTAATATTTTTTAATGATTTTAAAACAAAAGTCACTTTTGACTCAAAAAAACAATTTTTGGTTTTTAAATTCTCGCATAGTGAAAAGTACTCATAATTTCGACTAATAATTTACATTTTTAGAAAGCTGAAATATCTGGCATTCTTACAAGTCTAATCTGGTCCAGAAATAATGAAAATTGCCTTCAGGATCGTAGTTTTAAAGATGTCATGATTTTAAATTTCTCGCCAATCGGCTCAGTTCTTCAACGGCATTTCCCTCCCATCCGCAGTAGTTTCTTCCCCGTCTCCATGGAGACCGCGATTTCGGTTTTAAAGGAATTAAGAGCCTAGCATAAGTGTTGTATACATTGGGCGAAATTATTATATTTATATGATATTTTAAATGGATATTTTTAAATGGATATTTTAAATAATTTAAATGATTGAATTATGGTGGTTTGAATTGTGGTGATGTATTTGAAATTATTATATTTATGGATTGGTGGAACGATATGGATGATTTTTTGATTTTAAATGGATATTTTAATTTATAGATATTTTAAATGGATATTTTAAATGATGGAACAATGGAACGAGGATGGTGGAATTAAGAGCTTAACATATGGTCATTACAAAATTTAAATTAGCTCGCGGGAAGTTAGCCCGCGAGAATTGCACTTGGTAGGCCTGGGTTCGATTCCTGCCACTGACGCGGAGTACGATCACGTTAAACATATGGGTCGATAAGTCCTTCCGAGAGGTTGGTGGCAGGGGAAGGAGGGTACGGTCTCTGTGGATGCCTCCCCCACTGGGTTCCGGTCCAAACTGGGTGAATAACAAGAAAGTTATGGAGATTGTCGCAGAGGGCGCGGTAGCTCAGTGGTTAGCGTGCGGGAATTTTACTCGGTAGGCCCGGGTTTGATTCCCTCCACTGCCAAAACTGCTGCCGTGTTCAGGCGGAGAACGATCATGTTAAACATGTGGGTCCGTAAGTCCTTCCGAGAGGTTGGTGGTAGAGGAAGGAGGGTACGGACCCTGTGCCCCCCCCCCCCCCCCCCCCCCCAAAAAAAAGTAACTCTCTTATATTCCTGTAATTCACCAACGAAATCAGTAAAAGTTAAAACCAGAATGAGACCCGGAACTCAATTATAAAATTATTGATGCTGCGAGAAGTGCTTTGTCTGTTTACTTTACAGAACCATGTTTCACCGCTCCAAATGGAGAAATAATTCATTAGATTCTATGCCAAGGTCAAGCATCTGCAAAATACATTTAAGTTGCTTCCATGGGCATTTAACGCCATCTAGTAGACAAATAAATTCAAATGAAAATGTTTCACCGATACGTGCCACTCATCGTTTAGAGTAAAGTTCTCTCCATCACGAGTGCGTGCCGTCCATCCTTGAATGCAAGTTCGCAGCCGGCACGCGGGTTAAAGAAAAATATCATTGCATGCCACTGATTAGCTGCTCAATCAAAAAGTCCTGACAACAATAACCATCCACACTCCACTAAATAGTGCCAGAACAAAAGTTAGCTGATTGAAAGTAATCTTGTTGCCCATCAATGAAAATATCAATGCAAAAAAGCGCTGAACTGATTATCCATCCAGGGGTTACTCTGGATTTTTAATTACTTTCACAAATCGCCAAATAAAATTTTTATTCACCAAATTTTATATTGATTTGCCATTTGAAAAATTTGATTTGATTTAGAAATTCTTAAATTCTAAAGATCGTTGTTTTGGAAAAGACACATACATTATAATTAGTATACCACGATTTTTGATTTTGACATCATCAGCATATATAATCGCCAAAATGTTTCCCAAATCTTTGATTCAATATCCAAATTGAATTATCTTTTGCAAAATGTGACAGTCATGATTGGCAGTGTTACCAGTAGTGACTATTTACCTGTCCTGGCTCACTTTATAAATTTTGTCTTGTTTAAAAAATTAATATATAAAAAATCATCTAAAATACTGAATTTTAGAGAAAAAAATTAATAAATAAAAAATGTCTAATTTTATAGAAAAATTCAATAAATATAAAATCATTTTTTGAAATTCTGCAAAAATATACTCCTCAAAAAACACTGTTTTCAGTCAAAGAGATTTCAAAATGAAGGCATTTTAGAGAGCAAAGCTCTCGCTTTGAACATCATTGAGACTGAAAATGATATAAAATCATTCAAAATCATTCATTGAATGTTTTATCATAAATCCATACCTGCCAACTTTTACGCATTATGCGTAAAATTTACGCATTTTAACTGCTCTTTACGCTTTTATGCATATATTGCTATATTTTACGCATTTATTTGAATTTTTTAACATTACTAGGAAATCAATCTCTGGCGAAATTCTTCGGCTTTTTTTGTTTGAAATTTACCTATTAACCAGACATGGCATAATTCCTCGGAAACACCGATTTTCTGTTTTTTTAGCACTGATATCTACCATTCCCAGGATCGTAGTAAATCCATAATAAAATGCAGGGTAATGCCAATCAAATTAACGGAGATTTACAGCCGCGTGTAATGTAAATTAAGATCTCGATGGCTTATTTTATGAAAGTAATAAATATACTTCTTTAAAGGTTGTCTAATTCAGCATAAATTGCTAAAATGTTATTTTGTTCATTAATTTCGCATAAACACTGAGATTGCGTAATTCAGTTTGTTCTCATGAATCGCTGAGAGTACAATAGTATCTTTTTCCATCCATCTCAATCTTCTAAATATTGCATTTTTGATTGACTAAACTAGCTTATTTTCATATTCTAATTAATTATTACGGTTAATTTCTTAATTATTTTCGCATATAAACAGTGGATTACGCAATTCAGTTACATCGTGTGAATTGCCGAGTGTACTTTACTATCTTTTTCCATCCATCCCCATTTAAATGTTGCATATTAGATCGACTAAACTAGCTTATTTTCATATTCTGATTAATTACTACAGTTAATTTCTTAATTATTTTTGCATAAACAGTGCGATTACGCAATTCAGTTACTTCGCGTGAATTGCCGAGAGTACGTTAGTATCTTTTTCCATCCATCTCCATCATTTAAATGTTGCATATTAGATTGACTAAACTTGCTTATTCTTATATTATGGCTAATTATTAATGTTAATTTTTAATTATATTTGCATAATATAAATTTTTCTATTTAAAAAATGGGTATGAACTCTGTGAAGGGATATTTTCCAAAAAGTGGTATTAAAGCAATGATTTAGGCAAATAAAAAGGAAACCAATTTGGCAGGAATACAATTCAGTGCTATATATATATATATATATATATATTTTTTTTATTAAAGATCAATATTTGTTACTCTCTTTAGTGAAAACATGTGTTTTTCCAAACATTAATATTTGTTTTCATTATAAAGTAATTCTCACTGGATAAAACCTTTATATATTTTTTGTTTTATAATTTATTGTCCTGAAATTTTATAAAATTGGTGTCCTGAATTTTCATATTCTACCAGTACTATGCCTGGTATTTAATGCAGGTACTTGTACATAGTTAAATTCATTAGAAATGTCGTTTGCGCGTGTAGTTTAAAAAAACCATTATAAATGCCATTCACGTAAAATTTTACACATTCCAATTTTCCCAGGTTGGCAGGTATGTAAATCATTCGTTAAAATCATTCATTGTTTGATTAATTCTCATCAGCCCAAATTTGGTCATTGAGAATAATACAGTTTATTATTTTAAAGAAATATAAATATTTTATTCATTTAGAATTTTGTTATCATTTAAACATCATAGAATTATTTTTTGTCAAATATTTTTTGATAAACAAAATGTTTATCCATGTCATTTAACAACCGCAGACCTTCTTTTTTAATGTCTTCATTTTTTTCGTCCTTGATTATTACGTACATTTGAACAAAATATTTTAAAAGTAATTTTTTAATGTATAAATCATCATATTCGTCATAATGTTGAAGTAATTCTTCACATTTTCTAGATAATTCACAGATTTCCTTATCTCTATCACGATAGAAAGCTTCTATATCTTTAAATATGTTAATCATTTATTTAGAATTATTTTTTAACAATATAATGCTATCGCCTTATAAATCAAAATTCAACCATTCCTCATAATTTGTAAAACCTCATTCATATCTTTTATGAATTTTTTTTTATATTCTTCATTAGAATTGGTTTCTCTAGATATTTTCTGAGCTATTAAATATTTTTGTTCATTTTCGGAAATATTAATAGAAACCTCAGGATCAAATCCGCTTAATACATTAACCATTCTAGATACTTTTTCCAGTTAATCATCTCCGGCTTTTAATTCATCTTTTAACTCTTTTATTAATTCATCTTTATTCTCATTTTTTAAAATTCTATTAAACACAATAATGAGTATTTCTCTAAATTTCATATTATTAAAATCATCACCTAGTAAAGAAATATATCTTTTAATTTCTTTAGATATATTGAGTTCGTGAATATATTCATCTAAATCATATTGAATATCTGTATTTAATAATTTGATAATGGAATCTCTCAAAGATTTTTGAATAAAACTATTGTGAACATTTTGTGAATCATTATAGCTTCATTGTTTTGAAATAAATGTCTTCTTAAAATAGGAGATAAAATTACTTTATCTTCATCAATATATACCCTATTTAATCTAGGTAAAAATATGATTTCATTTATGGATGTAATATCGTTATCAGAATAATATATTTTTTCTAAATTTGTTAAATTTTCTATTCCATCAAGTGAAGTTAAATTATTCTCAGAATAATATAATTTTTTTAAATATGTTACATTTTCTATACCTACAAGTGAAGTTAAATTATTACGAGAACAATCTAATTCTTCTAAATTTCTTAAATTTTCTATTCCGTCAAGTGAAGTTAAATTATTACCAAAACAATATAATTTTTTTACATTTCTTAAATTTTCTATACCTCTAAGGGAGGTTAAATTATTACAAGAACAATCTAATTCTTCTAAATTTCTTAAATTTTCTATTCCCTCAAGTGAAGTTAATTTATTACCAGAACATAATTTTTCTAAATTTGTTAAATTTTCTATTCCGTCAAGTGAAGTTAATTTATTATCAAAACAATATAATTTTTTTAAATTTGTTAAATTTTCTATTCCATCAAGTGAAGTTAAATTATTCTCAGAACAATGTAAATTTTTAAATTTGTTAATTTTTACAACAAAGTTGAAAAGTGTTTATGACTTTGTTCATTCTGTCTGTCTGTCTGTCTGTCTGTCCGTTAGCACGATAACTGCCGTAAAAATGACTTAATCAAAATGAAATTTTAATATGTTGTTCAGACAGTCTGTAGGACCTATGGGAATATAAATGAATAATATCACCCAATTAGTTTTGGATTGAACCCGGGTTGAAAAAATGAAATACATTGAGCCCTATGGGACCTAATTTTTCAAACATTTTTTAAGCGGATTTAAAATTCACAAATTGCTTCGAAAATTTTAGATAATATTCAAATTGTTCCATAAAATATATAAAAAAAATTCAGCGAAATATATTCAGTAGTTTTTTAAATAAAAATTAAAATAATAATTACACCTCTTATATGAAACGATCACGTGACCACGATATGAAACGATCACATGACCCACTTCAAAATGATATATGGCATTCATCTTGTTTCAAAATCGTGATTTTTTAAAGTTCTTTTTAATTCATATTGAGTGTTGTATCCGTCCTAAAACTACTTTATTTTTGCTTAAATTCTGTGCATCTACATACTGAAACAACGCAATGACAATATATTTGTGTTTAAATGCTCATCTAAATTTGATTATTTCTACGACTAAGCCTATTTTTTACCTATGTAAAATGTAAACAGCAAAATATGTAGAATGAGTTGTATTAGAATTCCTGTATTTTTTTAACACAAAATAATTTAGTCCATGGAGTCTGCATGGCTGATATGAATGAAATATTAATTGATTTTATAAAGAGAAGGACGATTTTTTTCGATGAAGTTTTAAGCATAGAGTTTAATTATTTGTAGCTCCATGGTCTTAAATAGAATGTTTAAATAAAATAAATTATTATAGTATTGTGATGAATGAAATGAATGGGAGAAAGTTATGAATGAAATCCTGTTTTTATAGAGAGATCCAGGCGTGTTATTTTTTCTATGACGTCATTTGAATTAATTTCAGTTGTTTTCGATGAAGTTTTGAAATATAATAAATTATCGTAGTATTATGATAGTCTTTAAAATATTACCGTGGAATGTATTGCATTTTAGAGATATTTAAACCCGGCAATTTATATTTCAATGCTGTCATTTGTATGAAGTTCATTTTTTTCAATGAAGGTTTAAGTTTTCAAATATAATAAATCAATGTAGTATTGTGATAAGTTTTAAAATATTACCGAGGAATGTATTGCATTTTCGACTTTTTTTAAATAAAATTGCATTGAAGTTGGAAAGTGTTTCATAATCAATGCTTTAAGCATGATTGATCTTTCTTGTTAATCCTTTAAGTGAAGGTAATTTATTAAACGAACAATATAATTTTTTAAAATTTGATAATTTTTCTATACCTACAAGCCCGTACATTGCAGATCAATTTCAGACAGTTTAAAATGTATATGTATTTAAAAAAAAAGAAAATTATTTTAACTTCGGTTTTGCAGATTATTGTACCTCGTCTTGCATTTTCTGCAGGACAAAATGAACCTTGCACTTTTTTTTCGCGAGGCCAAACTTCTCCCCTGCGCCTGCACGTGTTTATATTGTGTGAAAGAATGTCATTGAAAACGGTGACCAGAAAATGGACACGCATGCGCAGTTCTGAAATGGCACCTACAGACTTTGATTTCATCGAAAAATTCTGGATCTTTGATTAAAATTTCGTGAGAAACCATACAAATCTGCAGATTTATAAATGTGCAGATGCACATTGATTGCAAATGACGTAGCCACACAGACAATAAACAAATATCTTGCATGATTTACATGCAAAGAAATAGGAATGAAAACTCATGACAACCGTTTTGTTCAGTTATAGGCCGGGGATACCCGATTCCTTGTTCAAATGGAATTCATATCGCAGACGAAAATTTTCGGTTTGTCAAATTAGCTTTTAATTGTTTAAATATTTATAACAACATATTTTGCTTCATAATAAATTAAAAATAATAATAATTCGTATTCAAGAAAGAATTTCTTGAATACGTTGCGGATATGACGCTAGCGGACCCACAACGTATTCGAGAAAAGTCACTTGCCGAGCTCTCTGCGAAGAGAGGGCGATGGGAGATTAAAAAACCGAACTTTTCCGAGCCAAAAAGCCAATCAATATCATTACATTACATTATGTATTATTGTTCCACTTTGACCTACATATGTACAGTCTATAAACGATCATACCAGAAAACTTTAAAATGAGAGGGGGGGGGGAGGTAGAAAACCCAGACCACACGACCAACCCAAAGGCTAATAGTAGCTTTCTGTGTGGCCGGAAGTGGGGGGGGGGGGGGAGGTGTCAAGTAACATAGGATATAATTGGTAATATATTTAAAAAATAAAATTTGAAAAATCTTGAATGATTAAATTGTTGTGTATGTGAAACACTTGAATGTCTTTTTTGAAAAACATAGGTACACTTTTAAACAAGGTTGTAAAATAATTAGTGATTATATGTTTAAAATGTTTAGAAAAAAAAATCTGTAAATTTGGGAAACCTTTAAGAAATGGAAAAAATGGATGAAACTGACAATGGCTTAAAGATATACTTTAAATTAGAAAAAGTTAAGAAAAAACCCAGAAATACATTTTTAAAGTTTAATAAATACCAAAAATGAGAAGATGACAATTATAAATGCATGTTAATAATTAATTTTTTTTTTAAAATATAAATATTTCTGTGAATTTTTGATAGCATTATTTTTAAATACAAGTAATATGTTTTATATTTTATTGTGAATATTTTGAATCTTCCCTGATATTTCGAGCTATTTCTCAAACATATAATTTTTGAAATAAAGGATTATTCTCAACAATGAGAAGTACTTATGAATATAGTCATTTCGGGAGTATAAACTAAAATTTGATATATGTGCATCTGTACTTATATGTTCATAATTTTAATTAAATATTAATTTATTTTTCACTTTAATAAATGTGATTTAAATAGTTATTAAAATAATAGATAAAAGCATGTAAGATTTGAAACATATAAAAAAATACACAAAAAATGACCATTTTTGGACACAACTAATGAAAAACAGGAAAGCTAAGACAACGTGCAAGCCGCAGATAAATTTTCAAACCCTCAATCTTTGTTGCAGATCAGCTAGAAACATTCTGGTATTGGGCCTACAAGTGAAATTAAATTGTTCTCAGAACAATCTAATTTTTTTTTAATTTGGTAAATTTTCTATACCTACAAGTGAGGTTAAATGATTATGAGAACAACATAATTTTTCTAAATTTGTTAAATTTTCTATTGCATCAATTAAAGTTAAGTTATTCTCAGAACAATATATTTTTTTAAATTTGCTAATTTTTTTTAATCCTTTTAAGTGAAGGTAATTTGTTAAGCGAACAATATAATTCTTTTATTTCTTCTAATTTTTTTAGCCTTAACGTTTTGAAAATGAGTAAAATATTTTTATTTCCCATTACTAGTAACATACATTTATTAGTAAACATTTTTTACAAATAACTTATTTTTCAAACATATCGTCTACAGAATGTATTTTATTTACCTTTTTATTAATGATTTGTCTCAAAAGATAAAGAGTTTCTCTCAACACCTGCTTAACTTCACAAAGCTCTTCAACAATTTTTTCTCTATAAAGTTCTTCAACTTCATAATGGCCAAACATTGTATTGAGTTCACACAATTAGTAATAAGTCAGTTTTCTCCACATGAAGATTATAAAAGTGATCAGGTAATTGTTTATATTTATATTTAACCAGTAAACAAGGATCTAATTTATCCATAAATTCTACTATAAATGCTTCACTAAATGCCTGATATTGAGTTATATGCTTCCAATCTAATTCATCTTGCAATTTTCTCATGGTATCTTCTGAAAGTTTTTGAACAAGACTACTTTATGTAAATCTAGTCTTTCATGATATTTTATAATAAATTCATCACTTAAACTCTGAAATTGAGAGATAATAACCCAAGTTATTTTATCTGAATGTTTTGTCATAAATATTTCAGATCGCTTGTGATATCTAGAAATAAGATCCCAATCAAATTCTTTTTCATATTTTTCTATGAAAGATTCAGATAAATTTTTATAGATAGTTATAACATTCCATTCAACATAATCTATAAGCTCCTCCATAAAAGTTTCTGTAAGTTCTGAATATTGACAGACTAATCTCCATTTCAGACGATCTTCTTCATGATATCTTCAGATAAATTAGTTTTGGATATTTCATCCCAATTAACTTTAACCTCCTCCATTTATTAGGAAGAAAATTTTGAAACTCATCCTAAAAATAAAATGGATAATGAAAATAAAATTTATTATTTCCATTTCTAAATGAATTTTAAGAATATTTGAATTAATATCTCCAGACGGCCTAACATACATTTTAATTTTATCTCCTTTTTTACCTTTTGTAATAAAAATTTTACTTTTATTATTTTCATAGACAAATGTTGTATTTCTATTATAAATGTATTCCTCACCTACCATAAGCAAAATTATAGGACTTATATCTTCTTTAGATTCAAGATGTACTGTAAATTTTCATAATGATATATGTTGTTAATATCATATATTTATTTAATAAACTACCATTAAATCTAGAAAATATTACTTTTTTATGATCTGGTGAAAAAAAATCTTCAAACTCACTTTCTGTTGTAGCATAAAAAAATTTATTATTTACATAAAATTTAGTAGCTACATCATTATTTAAGCTCAGGATTCGTTACATTTGATATTTTTTTTATTATTTGCAACATAAATATCATTTTTCAACATTAAAGCTTTCTTTTCCAAATACCTCTTATTCAGAGCATTTTTACCTTCAACTGGATCTGCTGAATTAATAATTTTTTTATCTTTAACATCAGTAGATTTTTCTGTTTTTATAAAATATTTTTCTTCTGTTTCTTTGATTA
Source organism: Amaurobius ferox (assembly GCA_951213105.1). Lineage (NCBI taxonomy): Eukaryota > Metazoa > Arthropoda > Arachnida > Araneae > Amaurobiidae > Amaurobius > Amaurobius ferox. The sequence goes on along the minus strand of OX578152.1, from coordinate 16,521,236 downwards.
TTTGTTCATAACTAGTAGTTATTTTTCCTCTAAGATTTTTTATCTAATTCTTGAATTTTATCAGCTGCTTCTTTAACAAAATTTAAAAACCATCATCCATATTAGTTTTAGTTAAATCAATGGTTTCTTTCAAACTTTGATAATTATTTTCTAATTCATCTAAAACAAATCTTTTTGTACTCGCATCATGATCATCCATAGGATTTTTACAATTTTTTAGAATTTTATTTCCCATATCATAATTCCCATCATATGTTAGTCTGAATCCTATTCCTGGAGGTCCTATTGAACCTTGTTGTAATTCATCATCAAATGGAGGATAATATGGCGTCATTTATATAGTCCTAAAATAAGACTAACTCAAAGTGGAAAACATTTCAATGGTTTGAGCCTTCATATTTAGAGAACATTATCTACGATTTTTTAAAATATAATAAAATGCAAAACCTTTTTGTGTATTATTTCTCAAAGTATAATCATTTGTAATTCTTAAATTGCTTAATACATTTGTATAGTTTACATATTTAGATAGACCAAAACATATAATAGGATATAATTTACCAAAATTCGTATAATCTACCATTCATCCTGTTTCTGAATTGATGTTATTTAAACCAGCCTCTAAAAATTTCTCATAAATAAAATTATAATCATTTTTAGGAAAATCTATTTTATAATTTTCTTCATGAAGTCTACAACCATTTATAAATACCATACATTCTAACATATCTAAATTATCAAATATCATATTATTTTGAGTATGATTTTTATCTTTTTTTATATATTGAGCAAATATATATAAACTTAAAGGTTTATATGTAGTAGTCACAACTGTAGTCACAACCTTTTGAATTTTTAAGTATAGTATTGAATCTAATGATACTATATTGATTCCAATTTATTTTTATGGAGTACTTTCATTAATTAACTGATTATACCTAATTCATTAATTAACTGATTATACCTAGTAAGTGCATCATTTTTAAATTTAATAATAGGCACTAAAAGATATATATCTTCAACATATACTTTATAATAATTTTGTTCATCCATATAAATCATATTTTTGCTATCATTTCTTTGAAAAGTAAATTCAAATGTAAATCCCATAAATGCTTTTTTATAACCATTTAAGAAGCTAAATATTTTCCTTAAGGGTTTATAAATATGTACAACTTTACTGTTTTTTGTATATTCATATGTTTTTGCAAATCCTTTATTATAATCCTCATTTGATTGAATATGTTTAGCCACTTCCTCAGCTTTAACAGGTGTATTTACATCATCCCCTTTAAATTCTTGTATGTCTGCTTTATCAGATGTATTAATATAAGAAAGCCAATTTGTAGGTTGAGATGTTGCATAATCGGGTGTATTTTCAATTAAATCTGATACTTTTTCCAATATATTAACATTTTTCTCGTGTTTCAATAGTAGTACCTATTTTTAATGAATAACTATAGATAAAGGCTGTGTTAACTAAAGTGACAATTTTGTTACCAATATCTGTTCCATCGTCATTTACAATCTTTAAGGAATAACAAAGATAGCCTCTTGAATAATTTTTAACTTTTTCCGAACTTGAACTAATGAAAGTATAAGTATAATTTTATTCATATTTATTAAGGGGGTTTATCGTGTCTTATTTTAACTAGATTTATTTTCTCAATATCATTATAGTAGTAATTAACATCTTTCAATTCATGAATTTTTTCCAGCTGAGTAAACTCTATTTATTTATAACGAATTTCTGAAGAATGAATCATTAATCCTGAACCTGATAATAATTTACTTAAGAGATCAGGTTTTCGGCTTATTTTTTTAGCTTTTTTAACAGATGGAATGTCAGATATTTGTTCTTTTTTAGCTTTAAATTGACCCTTCATAAAGAATTCTTTACCTTCTATTTTCTTACTTTTTCTAAATAATTTGTGATCATTCATTTATTTAAGATGAAAAATATTATTATATTTTTCTCACATATAATAATAGTAAATCATATATTTTCTTTAAATAATATTCGCTATCATCAGATATATCAAATACATATTTCACTTTCTTTTGATATAAATCTATTAATTCATTATTTTCGTTAGTTATACTCATTCTAATACTTTTGATATTATTATATTTAACATTAAAATATATAGGATTATCAAATTTTATAACAATTGTACTACCCGGTCTATTAGTATTTATAAATGTATGAATTGCTTCTGTAACTTTGTTATTTATTTGAATACCTTTAATTATATCACAATGAATGTAAATATCATCCACTTTGTATTCTATATTACCTAGAAATTCTCCTTGTTCATATTTATTATATTCTTGAGGCTTAAATCCTAAAAGTTTATAAAACTTACTTATTGATAAATCAATTTTATAATTTTCTTTTAATTTAATAGATATTCTTTTTCTAGCTCTAATAATACCAAACTGAATAGGAAAAATATATATCTTATATTTTTCAGATCTTTTGTCTGGATTTATATCATCTTCAGCTCCAAAAAATGAGACTTAAAAAATATATTTAAATCTTCAATTGGATAAAAAGCATTAGGAAAAGTTAATTCACTCTATACACTTCCATCATAGTATTTGAATTTATTATTTTTATATCTTTCAGATATGTTATCCCAAGACACTTCCATATATAATTCTTTTAAAGTAATTTTGTTAAAATTAAGAGGAGGACATAGTTCAACAGTGAAATCTTCTGATTTTGGATACTTGCTTGATTTTAATATGAGTCTATTCATATATTAAGAACTAAATTTTCGTTATAATAACTGGGTTCTTGAGTAAATGAAAATATTACATTTGCCGGAGAATTACCTTTGTTTCTTTCAGTTATATATTATATAAAATTTCTGTTCCTGGTGTTTCTAGATATTTCTCAATATTTTTAGGAATATAATCTTTCTTGAAATTTATATTTTTATATTTATATTTACCAAAAGGATCAAAATATTCTGCAAATTTATGTTTAGGATCATTATAACAAACCCAATGAGTACCATGATCCTTTGATATATCTAAATTAATGATTCCATTTTTAAATTTTCTCATTTTTTTAGGTAATAAATCGGATGTAAATACACCAATCCGTTTTCATTTTTCATATTTATTTCAATCATTTCATCTGATATTCCCAATTCTGAAATACCCCTTTCCCCCGAGATTTTTTTTTTTTTTTAGGATGACCTGATCCATATATTTTATCCAATACTTTTTTAGTACCTCAACCTGCAGCTCCACTAGCTGCTCCCAGACCTAAAGATATTAAAATAGGAATTAAAAATTGTAGAAAACCTGCCTTTTTCTTTATTCTTAATTCGTATCATAATTAGGAGTTTTAGATTTATCTATATGTAATGTTATTTCTACTCCATTTTTTTTTTTAGCAGTTTTTAATTTATTAACCTTTCCTTTACTCAAATGAACTTTCTTTTTTGTATAATTACTCATTTATTTCAAGAGAAATTTTTCATAAGTTTGCATAGTTTCTTTTTTTTGATATGTCATCATTTTTATATAATGAATCTGCTAAAATAGCTATCTGATTATGTAATTTTACAGCTTTATTTCCTTTTGATCTCATTTGAGCATATTTATTTAATAAAACTTGTAAATTATCTCTTGAAATACCTCCTCCAAGAGAGTCCTTCGCCTCTGTATTTCTTGGAAGGTGGTTCTATTAAATCTATAATAGAATTTAATTTCTCTATATATAATTTAAATTGAAGAAAAATATGGTTGTTTTCCTGTACGATTTCTTTACTTGTTTATAATATTTCTTCATCTTTTGACCTTTTTAAAAGTGATGCAGCATGTCTTTTAATCACTATAGCTTCATTTTTTACTTCTAGTGCCTTTTTTACAATATCCTTCAATGTTTCTACATTTTCATAGACAAGTTCGTTAGGTAATTTAAAACCTTTACTTTTAAAAAGATGAATATCAAATCCCACAGACTCTGCTATGTTATAATTAAGTATGAGTTTTCGTTTTTATTTTAGTTTAATGATTGCATTGGTGAATTATTGGAATGTAAGAGAGTATTTTCCTTCAAGTTTGAATTTTAGAGGAATGTGCTGTAGTGAATTTATTAAGTTATTTCGAATAAAAGAATTGCTGGGTCAAGACTTTTTTTACATATGAAAAAATATATTCGCATGGTAATCGAACCGGATAATTATGAAAGTAATGCAAAATTTGTGGAACTATTTCTGATGAGCACAGGGATAGTTTCTATGAATGCAAAGATTGCAATGTTGGTCTGTGCATGAATCCATGTTTTGAAATACATAATATGTAGAAGGTGTATTAATTAGTAAAAATGCTATTTTCTCCTTTAAAATTGTACATAATCTCTATTAGCTATATAAAAAATTTAGTACAGTCATTTGGATATTCTTCCTGCATAACAAATAACTATTTTAACCAAGTTAATTAATCATTTTTAATCATTTAAATTTTTAATATTTAAATAAAAGATGATTTGTGTGCAACTTATATGATCCACACAAATCATCTTTTGTGTGGAATCATCTTTTGTTTTCTCTATTTCCTTCTAAAAAAAGTAGAATGCTGTGTTGAATGGATGATTTTTAGTGAATTTTTTTCGGGAGTTAGGCTTAGTGCAATAAATGTTCCATCCTTTGGGAATTGTTCAGAAGCAAAACGCTTCGTCTTTTGGGCCACAGCAGTTTCAGAATGCCACCATCCACGAAGTGTTAGCAACAGAATTTCATTAGTTCCAATTACTTAATTATGTTTGATATATTAAATATTTATATTATTTTCAACTAAGTTATTATAACAAATAGTTACGAAGAAGGAGAAATAAAATGAAGAAAATTTTATTGAATTATATTTTCTATTTTTACTTTCCCTGCCATACATGGCACTGTATAGAGAAAGTATTAGAATCGTATCGAAAATTGCAACTTGAATTTTCAATGGATCTACACGTTTTGAGCACCATTGAACATGAAAATACTATTTTTAGCATGATGTCTGTATATATGTATGTCATAGGCGCTGACTATGGGAGGGCACAGGGGCACCAGCCCTCGCTGAAATTTCTCAGAGGGGGCTTTGCCCCCCTCTGGGAAATTTCAAGATATTTTTTCAAACTTCATTTTTTACTAAAAACCAGAAAATCAATTTTTATTTATTAAAACAGAAAAAAAAATTGAAAAAAATTTCCTATAAACGTAAATGCTCCATTTCAATTCAGTCTTGTTCTTCCTTACCACAGGGCCATAAACTATCTCACATACAAACCAAGTTCCTCTTTACCCCAGGAAACATGTTTATGCTAATGACAAAAACACATGGCTACTAGAACCTTTTTGATTGACCACTTCTTTCAAAGAGAAAAATGAATTTTGTTAGCTATTAGAATATGCGATCGGCATTTCCAAATAGTAGCTGTCTCCAGTAATAACTATAAATGAGAACCACGAAATAGGGATGACTTATTTGGTCTACCGTATACCACAGATCTCTCATTTGTAATTGCATTCAGCCGTAATATATCACAATACTGTAATAATTAATTATATTTGAAAACTTAAAAACTTCATTGAAAAAAACGAACTTAATTCAAATGACGTCATCGAAATATAAATCGCCTGGCTCTCTATGGCTTTTTACGGCAGCTATCGTGCTAATGGACAAACAGACAGAATGAACAAAGTCATAAACACTTTTCAACTATGTTGTAAAGTGTTCAAAATGGTTATTTAATTATCAGCATTTTATGAGGAAGATTCTTTCTTATGCAGCAGCTATGACTTATATAATGCAGTGATTTATTTTTCTTACATAATGCAATGAATTTACATCTTTCACAGTGACAAAACAATGTATAAGATTCACAGCCCTATATGTTCCGGTGTAATTTTTATCACAGTTTTGCATGGTAAATCCCGAGCAATGTCGGGTAATAGCTGCTAGTATTATATAGAATTCAACTTTGAATCTTTTCTATAACTTTGTCGGATTGTGCCTCCCCTGAGATTTTGAAAACTCGGCACCTATGGTGTATGTGTGAGCCACTTGTGGATTATCTTGGTACTAATTAGATTTTGATACGATTCGGGTAAGTTAATATAATTCCCCGTCTCTCCTGAAGGCATACGGAATGGTGATCAGTCGAAGTGACAGCAAAGCTGAACACCTCGATACATGCTCCCGGCGTAAAAGGAATCAGCTTTTTTTATGAAATGGACTGCTAAAATTGTATGTATCCACTCTAGCTGAGAAACTAATTTACCAAATTTCACAAAACTTGTTAGACAAGTCGTATGTGGGTTACCGTAGTGCTGGTTAGATTTTGGTATAATTAAAAATATGTAATCTGTCTTCTTTTGTGAAATTGTCCGAAAAAATCATGAAGATCTAAAATAAAATACTACAAATGTATCAATTAAATACTTGTTTTATACATAATTTTTGGTGACAAAAAGAATAAGACCAACCCCATTACTCTAAGTTGGACTATTCTTGAGTTAAAGGTTTTTTTTTATTTTGAAGAAATGAAAATGCTTTTCATTGAAGTTAAAAACTATTTGATGAAATTCCTTAACATTTAGTATGTATAGTACATTTTTGTATGATTCTAAAAATTGTAACCGATCCTGCTTTGCAAAATGGCAACAAAGTGAATTGCCCTCCCCCATAGATCTGCCCCTCCAAACAATATATGTCATCAATGATATATTTAAAGTATTGTTGACAGAATCAATGCCACATTACTGAAAGGTGTATACCATCAGCATGATTCCAACAGTCTAACCAAACCTAACTTCTTCAACACGATGTTATTGGTTTGTTTTGGCAACATTTGTTTTTTGAAAACAACCTCTAATTTCTATTAATCATAAACCTAATTTTTACATAATAGCTCAAAATAGCTACTGCATCAACCTTTCAAAATCATTCATTGTGTTTATTCACACTTTTCTTGTTTCCGGCCGTCCAAATAGTTGCTCTTAGTCCTTTGGACGAGTCGGACGGTCTGGGTCTTCAACACTTTTCTTGTTCTATAGAGAATTTTGTAAATTATTTCATAAACCAGTAGAACAATTTCTAGGCCACCTTGAGAGATTCTGACCTGGATCTTCTACCACTTTATTCTAAAATCTTCTCTCGGGCATCTCAACAACTCAGCCCCTCCACATCATACGTTTTCGTGGTATGGTAGTTCAGACTCTGCATACAACACTTGTAAACTCTTTGCCCTCTCCCCTCTCGAGCTAAAAAAATTACTGTCATCGATCATAGTCCTTCCTTGTATAAAGTTTGAAAAAATTCTTATCAGTAGTTCCTGTGGTAGTACTCTATAAAGTAAAAAATTTAATTATGTATACTTTGCAGGTCAATTCTTCCTTAGTTATAATATGCATTAAAATGTTATGTTGTAATTATATTTAAATATTTAAATTTTCTTTTAAAGGTGGGAGGTACTAAGATTCCTCCTGTCCAATTTGTGTTGGTATATGGACGAATATAAATTTGATGGCTTCCGCTTTGATGGTGTAACGTCTATGTTATATCACCACCATGGCATTGGATCTGGTTTTAGTGGAGACTATAATGAATATTTTGGACTTGGAACTGACACTGAATCCTTGATTTATTTGATGGTAGCCAATTATATGCTTAAATCTCTCTATCCAGAAAGTATCACAATTGCTGAAGTAAGCAATAAAATATTTATTCTTAGTTATTAAAAGGATTGAAATTTTTAGGTATTTTGAAAATTGTCCTCATAATAATTTAATAGAACTAATCTTATATAATAGATTGCTTGAGTCATTCCATCTGTGATGCTCTTTGACCTTGAATAACTCTAATGAATAAGCGAGCTTTTCACTTATGTATTTATTCAATTTTTTTGTTTCAATGGTAAAATTCAGAAAAATGCATTGCTGTAATATAGCAGCCTGCCAATCTTTTCTGACTGGACAGCCCATATTGAAAATAAAATTTGTTTTGCAGATTCTGCGAGCACATTTTGAACAGATGGAATCAATAAATGGTCGCAATTCAAATTTGAATATATTCTCTGGTTAAGCAAAAATTTTTGGATAATCTGCCGCTCTAAGGTCAATACCTTCCATCAAAAAATAGCCAAATGGATTCCAAGAACATGTTTGGGATATATATAGTAAATTTAATAACTGATCATAATTCAAATTTTAATGCATTCTCAATGAACAATTCCGGCCTCTTTTTTTTTTTTTTTTTTATTTGATTCGAAATGTTCAAAAACGGACAAAAGTATAAAAAATTTTATTCTTCGAGTTGTATTTCATGTTTTATTAGCAGTCAAAGTTCACCTTTCTGACTGTGGCGGGAAAACAATCCATTTTGGCGTGCATGGAATGTGACATCACAAGGTTTACTCACGTCTTGGAGAATTGGTGCGTAAGTTTGGTTACATTCGAAAAGTTCCAATAATTATAATTGTTTTTTCCGTCCCAAACTGCTAAATAGTTATAAGTATTGTATCGCTCCAATGTGCCCGACTACTAGTTTTATATCATCAGATAAAATATTTATATCTGTGCCAAAAAATGTTTTTCATAAAAAATAGTGTGAAGCTCAGGAAACCAGATTGTAAACGAAATTCACCACTGTCATTAAAGAGGATTCATTACGTATGTTATGATAATATATCAGCGACTGTATAATCCAATTTTCAAATCCTTTTTCTGAGAAGTTACTTCTTTATGATTTAGTAAACTTTGAAAATCCTTATGGGTGTCCACTGTTGGTTCGGCACTCTATTTTCAGTTTTGCTATTACGGATGAATTTAAAGCCAGACTCAAAGTGGAGTATTGTCTTTGTACCTGGTTTTGTTCGCAGTTAATTTAGAGAATATAAAAAAATTCAGTGCCTAAAAATTTTTTATACCAGTATACTGCAGTGAGCTGTTGCAATTTAGTATTTTTATTAAGTACATGTGCTTTTGAAAAGTTATAAAATATATTTTATCTAAAAAAATAAATCACAAATTTGAAACATTGCACAAAAGGAATAGAAATTAAATGCAAAATAATTTAAAATTGCTTCACCTATTCAGAATCATAAATGATTTACTGTTGATTATAGGCTTTAAAATATAATATAAGAAACAATTTAAAAACTGCTTTTAATTTAAAAATAAATTATTAGATATTATATTTAGAATCCCCACAAATCATATAAATATAATGAAAATATATGCATAAAAATATATATACATATAAACATAAATATTATTTTTAATTCCCAGAAAAAATACAACACTCAATCTAACTTTCAGTTTAAATTTACTGTATAACAAACTTAGCTGTAAAAGGTTATTTGCACTCAAAAAATTACAGAGCACATTACAAAAAAAAAAAAAATCAGAGGTGGATCATTCCTGTGGAGCCGAAATGGTTTTGCGTAAATAATCTTTTTGTAAAATAAAATTTCAGTAAGATACAATTTGTTCGCTTTTTTTTTCAGACTCATTTGTTTCATTTACAGGCTTTCAAAGTACTACAAATTACTTGCTAACTGTTAGCTAGCTAGCACTTTTACTTTTCGTCCTGATTTCAAATTTATACTCTGACTCTAGATATTCAATTTTCTCAATATATGAAATTTTTTTATTAACTTGCTTTGCAGTATATATATTAAACTTCACAATATATTTGACAAACTTTTACATTCAAATTAATTTATAAACTTGTCTGGTGGCACATAATTACATACTTGCTTATGTATATTTCCATGTATTATGTTCAAACCTCACCAATCATTAAGCATCTTTAGAATCCCTAAGTTTATTTAGCCTTCTAATTTCTTTAAACAAAATAAAATATCTTGTTTTTGTACACCCATATTTTACCAAGGAGTAAGTAAAGACACTGAGTTGCAACAATCGTGATATTTTAAATATTGCAGCTTTCACAGCTATTGGAAAATCCAGTTTAAAAATTAAACTATCGAAATTATAACCACTTGATCCAAAACCCAATTATATACACTTACAAGACTTTAAAAGAGCTACAAATTATTGCTTATTGTTCATAGCTAGCACTTTTAGTTTTTATAAGCATTACAGACTTGTAAAACGAAAATTTTTTAATCTTCAACTTAACAAGACGATTACTTGAAAATTAAGTCAGTACGGTTCAATAAATTAGCTTTTTTGTTTTTCAAAAATTAGATTCAGAAACTAAATTTGCTAATACATATTTTTGCCGCTTACTATTTATATCTATCTTTTGAAGTTTGAGTGAAAGTAAGAAAAATTAAAAAGCACTCGCTTGGATAGATGCTTTAAGTGTTTTCTAAAAAAGTTCCAAAGTATTAAAATTATTTTATATATTCATAATCTGGACCAACAGAACAAGAAAAAAATATGTACATTTTTATTTATCAGGTTCGGAGAAATTGGCGTCCAAAGTGTTTGCATTTTTCGTAATGCTCCGATTTCTACCACAGATACCCTAAACATAGATGTAATTCACATAATAGTAATAATAGTAATAATAATAAACCTTCAAGAAACGTGTATCAAGTTTACACCTCGAGTTTCAGATGTCACAAAATATTTATTGTTTCTGAAATAGAGCGCTATCACAGTAAAATCGATCTTATTCAAATTGTCTGACTCTCCTTCAAAAGCTAGGATCAAAACCAGGATCCATGTTTTCAATAAAATGAAATAATCAGCAAATGATCTGTATTCAAACAGACCAAGTAAAAAAGTAAAATTTCAATTGTACACAAAGTTAAACCCCTACTACCCTGCAAATATCTCAAGGCAGAAGGCGATAGAATGTTGCATCACAGGTCGAACAGTCCATGTAACATCACAGCCAATCACTGACCATTTTGTGTTTGAGTAGATTTTGCAGTTTTTCATTTCTTGATATTTAAATAAATAATTATTTTAAGAAATTTTCGCTTGGATATTTGAAATCAGAAAAAAATTCTCTATAAATAGCAATTGGTTTTAAGAGCTTTTTAAAAAAAATTGGAATTGTCCATTAAGATAAAAATTTTAAGTCAATATGCTAGTCGAGATATTTCATTAAAAAATTCAGCTGTGGAACCAGAATGGTTTTTTTATGAATAAATATCTTGTGAAATAAAACTCAAATAAAATTCAATGAGTTTATTCATTGTTTTCAATTTCAGTTCTTTCATTTTCGGCAAATAATATGAGCATATAGTAGCTGAAGTAAGATACTTAATTGAAACAACTTAATCTGTCTAAGTTATGAGTGAATATCAAGTCTATAAGTTTGACTATTTGTAGTAGAATTTACAATATCTTATAGCCACTATTTTTTGAAAACTAAGAATCCAAATTGTATCCTTGTAGGGCTTTTAAAGAGCTACAAATTGCTCGCTTACTGTTTATATCTACTAGCACTTTCAGTTTTCGAGATATAGGCATTACAGACTTTAAAAACAGGTATTTTTTAATCTTCTTCATCTTGACGATTGCTTTCAAAGTATAAAACTTCTGTAAAAACAAATTATTGATCTAGATACTACATTTATTACTAATCATTTTTGTTGATTACTGTTTATATCCATACTTTACAGTTTAAAATATATTTCAACACTAAAGGAAATATTTACCATAAGTTTATTCAAATTCTTGCATATGCTGATGACATCGATATTTATCCAGAACCACTAAAGACCTAAAGGAGACTTTTTTTGCATTGAAAGCACTGCTGATAAAATGCATCTGAAAATTAACTATGACAGAACTAAATACATGTCTTTTACCACAAGCAGATCTATCCCCCTCGTATTTGAGGCTGGTTTGTACCAGAATTTGAATCTGTCAAGCATTTTAACTACCTGAGATCTCAAATGAACTGTAAAAATAATATTGATTTAGAAATCCAGAAAACAAATTACAGTTGCAAATCTCTGTTTTCATGGATTTAGAATTTTTTTCAGATCACACCTGATTGAGAGAAGAACAAAGTTACAACTATATAATGTACTTATAAGATCTACCTTAATTTATGCTTTAGAAAGCATGTGTGGATTCTTATAGGACATGATAAAAAGCTCTTTGCATCTTTGAGTGAAAATTTTTGTACAATTTTTTTTTGGAATTCAGGAAAATTATATTCAGAGAAGAATTTTGAAAACTAGATGCAATTATACTAAGATACAATTATACAAATTATACAAAGATTTTGATATGATTAAATACATTAAAATTAAAAGAATGCAATGGCCAGGATATTAAGAATGGATAACAACATAATCACAGAGAAAACTTTTATGTCCATACTGATCAGGAAAGACCTAGAGGACGACCAAAGTTGAGATGGATCGATTGTGTGAACAAGGACTTTGAGGTGTTACAGATTAAAAATTGAAGACACATTGCTCCAAGTGAGGAGGTCCAAGTCTCACAGTGGACTGTCAAGCCATTGATGATGATGATGATATATTTCAAATGAAAGTAAGCAGAGCGAAGCAAAAATTCACTTAGACAAAACTTTTTATATTTTCAAATAAAAAACAAATTATTAAAATATATTTTCAAATAATAAAATGTTGAAACTGATTTTGTATATTTATAAATACTATATTTCTGATAAAAGAAGTATAAATTATTTATATATTTTATCTATTAAGTTCCAAAATATATGTACAAAATGCTTACATTTTTCATTACTCTCCAATTTCAGCTATATACCCTATCCCGACCATAGATGCTATTCATGTCAAAAAGATTATGAAAATCAACTATGTAGATTTTGAGAACACAATAGGAACATGTGGATTTAATAAATCACTATACTGCAAATTTGAATAGGCTCTGTATTTAAAAAAAAATACTGGGCAAATCTACAGGTTAAAATCTTTCATTTTAAAGTGAAATCATGAAACTGTGCAGAGTAAAATACTAGAACATGTTAAGGAACGCTATAAATTTATTAAATTGTAATAATTCAAATTTGAATGTATGCTGGAGCTTGTCAAAAATATTGGGCAAATGTTCAGGTAATTTTCTTGTACTTTCTGTACCTTTCATTTATAAAAAAGTATAAAATTCAACTGAGTAGCTGAGTAGATTCTGAGAATTTGATGAAGACATAATGCCGTCTAATTTTATAGATAGTCTAGAGTTATATAGTAATTGAGTAAAAAAATTTAAATTATTAAAGCTTTACATGACAATTATATTTACTCAAAATAATTACAAATTATATATACCCCCAATATTTGATCATAATCTCTCTCTCTCTCTCTCTCTATATATATATATATATATATATATGTGTGTGTGTGTGTATATAATAACTGAAAGCCTTCACTAACTCATCAAAGAATCTTAGGAACTACTGAAGTTAGAAACTTGAAAAAAAATTGGCAGAAATGCTCCTTTTATAGCATAGAAGTGCGCAAAGAAAGGATTTTGTCCTATTACAATTTTATGTGTGTTAAAAAAAGAAATTAAAATATGACATTTAACATTAATTTCCCTCTATGTAATTGTTTTCAAAATTACATTTTCAATAATGTAAAATGTGTCATGCATTCTGCATTTAACTTAGTACTTAGAGCATGTTATGAGTTAATTAAATTAAATATTAAATGAACTTGTAAATAAACTAAAGAATAACCTGCTGAAAACTATCAATTTGAAAACAACAGTTTCCATTCAAGATACTGCCAATGACAGCATAATTTCAAAAACAGACTACATGCTTAAGTCACGGAAAATTTCAACACATTCTTCTGGCTTAAATATCTTCTGAAGCACATGTTGGATTTGGATAATTTTTTCCCAGGCAATGAGGCTGAGGTCAATCAATATTTTGGTGTAAATAATTATCCTACAGCAAACTGTTGAAGACCCAGATCACCCGACTGACCCAAGGGTTTACAGTAGCCGTTTGAGTGACCGGCTACAGCAAAGTGTGAATTAACAAAAGTTGAAAACCTGTATCTGTCTGTCTGTTATAACCACTTCTAATACGAGAAAAATTCAGTGGATTATCCTAAGTTCTAATAAGGATCAGGTTTATGTCTAAAAATGTTTTAGATTTTGAGCTAATTTAATATATAAAGTAAAATTTACAAAATTTACATTGCTTTCAATCTCCTGAAATACGCAATCTAATTGAATGAAACATTTGCTAGCAATAAAACTGAATCCAGGGAATACTTTAATATAAGTTTTATCCTCCCACATTTCCTTAAGGAATGATGGGAGTTAAAATGCCTGTTTTGCCGGTCTGTAATGACTGCTTTTAATTTGAAAATGGCTCTACCTATTTACATACTTTTTTGACTGGTTTGTTAAGCTTAATGAGGAGCACAGATATGGCTAAAATATTTCCGCTTTTATATCACACTAGCAGCATACCAGTTCTTTGTACGAAGTATATAATATAAAGAAATTTAAAATCCACAATCATGTGCAAATTCCTATAGTATACTAAATGACATTTATAATTAAAATATTCTGTTAAAATATTTAATACAATGTTCCTAAAAAGAAGATTAAGAATCTCGAATCTCGCTATAAAAAATTATCTTCATGGACAGATCTGAAGAATCCTGGCCCCTTTTGTAAGCAAATTTACAAAAAAAGAAAAGGAATTGAATCAATATATGCACAATGCAAGCATTAAAATTGTATGGGACCTATAATACTTATATACTCGAATATTAGAATTAGAAGATATAACCTGTATTAGTACATTACATGTATAAATGTATAAATTGAAAATATCAATAAACCGTAATTGACTCCAATATATGCCAGAATGAAAGCACTAAAATTATATGGGAATATATATATATATATATATATATATATATATATATATATATATATATCCCCGTACTACTTGTCTCAGATTAGAAAATATGTCAGTGTGTTAGTAGAGAAGACCCATATTACAATATGAGTCATAAAAATCTTTTCCAAAATAAAACAGATGACATAATAAATTGAAAATATCAATAATCCCTGTAATTTGTATACCAGAAGGTCGTAATTGATTCTAATATATGCCAATATATATCAAAATATATGCCAATATACCTGTACTACCTATATTCTCGTAGATTAGAAGAGATACCCATGCATATGTAGAAGATTACTCGTACAACGTACATTATATGAGTTTAAACAATTTTTGTCATCATAAAACAATGGCATAATAACTTGAAAATATCAATAATCCCTTAATCAATAATCCCCGAAAATATCAATAATAATAATGTTTAAACCTGAAGACCGTAATTGATATTATCCAGTCAAAAATGCAATGTCAATGAAATTTATTTTATATACATATCTTTATTATTCAAATCGGAAAAGATTTAATAAAAATCGTATGCTGCAGAACACATTGGATTTATATCCGTTTCTAAACGACATAATATCATTTTCTTCAAAGAAATTGATGGAAATCATATCATCTGAATAATGCTATCTCTATGGAAGGTTTGGTGACATTTTCTTCAATTTAGAGATAATTTAAAAAATCGCCAAATTTATCGCCAAGTGGGACTGTAGAACTGATAGTCCCATTTTGCGACAAATTAACTAAACATCATCACAATGCTATCTCCTAACAAAACACAATTAATTTCATTTATTATGCTCAATTTTATCAATTTCATGATATTTTTATGGATTTACAAGCATTTTTAATTTGGTGATATTTTAAAAATTCGGTTAATGTGTTACTAAGTAGGATGGATGGACTGACCGACAAATGCTCTACCGAAACATCATTTCAGTACTCTCTTCTGAAAAAACAAATTTAATTTCATTGATTTGCATCGTTTTTATCAATTTGGCAACATTTCCGTCAATTTGACAAAGTTTAAGAAAAGTTGCCAAGTAAGCGATATTCCGCCGAATTCATAGCTTTGAAATTGCAGATCAGAAGAATAAAAAATCCTGATCCCATTTATATATGCTAAATGAAAACACTAAAATTGTATTAGAAGATATACCCGTTCTACTCTTTTTCTGTTTCAGATAAATGAATCGGATAAATTAATTTATTGGGTAAACACTATATATGAGTTTATTAGCTAAACACAATATATAAGTTTAAAAACTCTTTGCCAAAATAAATGAAAGTGATGTATGCAGTCCGCAATTAATATAATTAAAAGATAAATCAAACCGTTCTTTCTAAAATATATTTTTATTTCCATTTATTACTTTCCTTATATACATAATGTATAAGGAAAGTATTGTGACGGTGTCGAAAATTCGAATTCGAGTTTTCAACGGGAGAGCACGTTTCAAGCATCCCTGATCACGAATCAAACATTTTTGAAGTGGTGTGTGTGTGTGTGTGAAAGTATGTGTGTTGGCGTATGGTGGGAAGTGGGGACATTCATATGTTTACACACCTTCCAAGTGGGGACGCACCGGCAAGTGGGGACGTCCTCGCTTTGGATTTTTGCAGAAATGTGCTATTTAATGACAGATAATATTCTGAAAAAAGTTTGGTTGCCTTTTGGCATAGGTCCCCAGTTAGGTGGTATATGTATATAGTCTGTGTATAACTGTGTATAGCTCGCGAATATCTGTGTGTGTCTTGCAAAAAAACACGTCCGCGGTTTATCAGAATTGCAACATATTGTGTGTATGCGGAACTGGTTTTCAGAGGGAAGGCGTTAACTGCCCTCTAGCTAAATCTGCGAAACACCCGTGTTGGTCTTTGAGGGAAACCGAGGACAACTCATAGAACTATTAAATTGAGGTATTAGCTTCTTGGGATCCCCTAGAACCAATAGAGCCCCCCCCCCCAAAGAGATATGCATACATTTTTTTAGCAGACACAATCCCCTCCACAAATTGTTGTAATTTTGATTTGGAAATATATTTCTAATTCGTCAGAAGAGAAAAATATTGCACTTCTGAAACTAATGTATTTTTTTTCTTTTGAGGTTCCATTTATGGTTTGGGAGCCAATGTTATAAGAAACAGATTCTAGCCAGACTGTCTTTTATTATTTCCCATATGTCAAGAAATATTCCCGTCCAGGAAGCTAAAAGTGTTTAGAAATTAAGTACATACAACCATCTCCACAGCATATTTTTGCATAGAATTTATAGAAATACAGTGTGATTCAGTTTTTGAAGAGTTGTGTGTAATTGTAAAATACAGTCTTTCTCTCTGTATGTATATTCTGTATCTGTGTAAGCATTTGCCTGGTAATAAATGGAGCACAGGTTCGGAATTCAAAACACGGATAAACTCAAACCGCGAAGCGTAATTTTTTTTTTTTAATTAAATTAAAACTTATATTTCAAATACTTTTTTTTTATTTTCTTTTAATCCTTAGACCCTTGACACTGCATTTTCCCTTTAGTCAGTTAGAAAAACATCTCTCCTGAGATGGTTCAACAGTTTATTTGTTGCTGCTAATACGAGTTTTAAAAAGACTTCAAAAAATCGGGAAAATGGATGTACTTTATTTTAAATGTAAGCAGTCTGAGAGCAAAAATTTTGTTCTGACTTTAATATATACACCTTTAAACTTGCTTATACACTTTTAAACCACGGACCATGCATATACACCTTTAAAACGCGGACCATGCGAATACACCTTTAAAACGTGGACGGTGCATATACACCATTAAAACGTGGACCATGCGTATACACTTTTAAAACGCGGACAATGCATATACACCGTTAAAACGCGGACTATGCGTATACACCTTTAAAACGCGGACGATGCATATACACCGTTAAAACGCGGACGATGCATATATACCGTTAAAACGCGGACCATGCGTATACACCTTTAAAACGCGGACAATGCATATACACCTTTTAAATGCGAATTATTTTTCAAAAAATGACAAAAAGATATATATCTTAAGTGGGGCGCATATTATCATCTTGTGTTTTTATATTATTTATTTGATTTTCTAAAATAAATATTCAGAACACTAATTTATATTGAACACTAATTTAATTGCTTTCTACTTGGTTTCTTTCCTCCGAAAATTAATAGGTCTTTGAGTGATGTTCATTGATTGAAAAATGCTCACCAAACTTTATTCGATTTATCCAATTTGTTCGAAAGATATGGCACTACATTAAAAAATATATAGATGAATATATGTTTCAATATCTCGAGAGCAGATCGGAATAATTTCTAAATAATGATGTCCATTCATTTCGGATTTAAGCTGTTTGTTTATAAAGCATTCACTCATTTGATTTTATATTTTTTTCCGAATTGTTCCATTTTTGACCAAAAACATAAACTATCTCAAGAACAGTGCATATAAACCTCATGTAAATGATGACATTCGTGTTAAAAAGCTGACATTATAAATACATAAATATTTTTCTAACATTTTTAAGTTTACTTATGTTTCCTAATTTGAAAAGCATGATAAAGAAATAAGATCTATTCTTTGATCCGTTTATCCCAACAGGTAATAGGCTTCTAACATTTACCGATTGAAATATTCGTACCAAATTTTTTTCTGTATTATCAACTTATTCGATACTATTGTACCCACAAAGAAATAGACAGATGGTTGAAATTGGTTAATTCGTATTCAGGGATGCTCCAAAACGCGTATAACCTATAACCATCAAAATAAATAAAAGAATTTGATTTTTGACTCATCAAATTTTTTTTACATATAGTCGTATACTATGTGCTGAAAGGAAAAAAAAAATAGTCATATGGGATTAATTGATTTTAATGAAGTAAAGGGAAGATATGGACATACTAATAAGGGAAAAATTACTTAATAAGAGAATATTCACCACGTTCATGCTCCATACTAATAAAACCACAGAAACCCAATGGGCACAGTCTTTTAATGCCATCTGAGTTGAGCCCCTTTCCACAATTTTGCATATCCGTTTAATTCGAAAAGTATCTATGTTTTAACAATGGAAGCCAAAATATAGAACACTAAACGCGGACGATGCATATACAAAAACGCGGACTATGCGTATACACCTTTAAAACGCGGACCATGCATATACACTTTTAAAACGCGGACCATACGTTTACACCTTTTAAATGTGAATTATTTTTCAAAAAAAGATTAAAAAAAATATCTTTATCATCTTGTGTTTTTATATTATTTAGTTGATTTTCTAAAATAAATATTCAGAACTTAATTGCTTTCTACTTGGTTCCTTTCCTCCGAAAATTATTAGGTCTCTGAGTGATGTTCATTGATTGAAAAATGCTCACCAAACTTTATTCCATTTATCCAATTTGTTCGAAGGATATGGCACTACATTAAAAAATATATAGATGAATATATGTTTCAATATCTCGAGAGCAGATCGGGATAATTTCTAAATAATGATGTCCATTCATTTCGGATTTAAGCTGTTTGTTTATAAAGCATTCACTCATTTGATAATAGGGAATTTATATTTTTTTTCCGAATTGTTCCATTTTTGACAAAAACATAAACTATCTCAAGAACAGTGCATATAAACCTCATGTAAATGATAACATTCGTGTTAAAAAGCTGACATTATAAATACATAAATATTTCTCTAACATTTTTAAGTTTACTTATGTTTCCGAATTTGAAAAGCATGATAAAAAAAATAAGATCTATTCCTTGATCCGTTTATCCCAACAGGTAATAGGCTTCTAACATTTACCGATTGAAATTATCTTACCAAATTTTTTTCTGTATTATCAACTTGTTCGATACCATTGTACCCACAAAGAAATAGACAGATGGTTAAAATTGGTTAATTCGTATTTAGGGATGCTCCAAAACGCGTATAACCTATAACCATCAAAATAAATAAAAGAATTTGATTTTTGACTCATCAAAATTGTTTTTACATATAGTCGTATACTATGTGCTGAAATGAAAAAAAAAATAGTCATATGGGATTAATTGATTTTAATGAAAGAAAGGGTAGATATGGACATATTAATAAGGGAAAAACTACTTAATAAGAGAATATTCGCCACGTTCATGCTCCATACTAATAAAACCACAGAAACCCAATGAGCAAAGTCTTTTAATGCCATCTGAGTTGAGCCCCTTTCCACAATTATGCATATCCATTTAATTCGAAAAGTATCTATGTTTTAACAATGGAAGCCAAAATATGGAACACTAAACGCAAAATACATATGTTTTAATATGCGGAAAAAGTACAAATATTGCTAAATTTCCCTGTATAGATTTTTAAAGAAACCATATGTACAAATTTGCTATGGCAATTCTTTCCACAATAGAACAGAATATAGAAATACGTATATAGAGCAAATAGCTGAGGTTTGAGAAGTTAGACGGTATCAGAACTGCCTATTGCACGATAATTTATATGAGTATTCTACCAACTAACCAAAAAACTACTTTCTGACAAGTAAATAAGATAAAACTGCATACATTTGACACAAGCACATTCTCCTGATGGTTTAGAGTGCTTGTCTCGAGATCAACAGGCTAGGGTTCTAAATCTTTATAGTCGGTACAAGACTTCATACAGACTCATGTTCGGTATTGTCGACTCTGGTATATTAAATGAATATAAGTGCAAGTATGTGATAATTTTTAAAAAATTAATTCATTTGTTAAGGCCAAGAAGTATTTTCATCGAATTAGTAGGAATATATTCTGAAGTGTTCGTTATGCGGTCAGGATAGTATAGGCAGAGGCATATATGAAAAATATTTTTAAAAAGACTGAGTCATATGTACGTGACCTCAATTTTTGCATAATATATCCAAATAAAACATGCTTTTCTGGAAAAGTTTGTTTCCTACTGTAAACATATAGCATATATATATGATCATTGTATAGGAGTGGAGAAAATTTTAGTCTCAAGTTCCAAACAAATATATCGATTGACTGGAGTAGCACAATGTACCCCAAGTTAATTTCCAGTTAAAATTGAGACAGGAATGTTCTAATCTTAATTCATTTTTGGTTCGAAGTACTTAAAAAGCATCGACTTATTTTATAATACCGAAAGTATTTAAAAAACATTCATTTATTTTGTAATATTGAGCATTTAATTATATGATCTTCTCATTTTAGAACAAAAAACGTGCAATCTTTTAAAAACGGAACATCTTTACATCCTAAATGATATTCACTTATAAATGAATAATTTTATATAAAATGACTAATTGCAAAAAGCTTTCAATACAATTATTTTGATAATGTTATTTTAATTATCGAAACAAAACATGTTTGAAAGATTGAGTATACCCCTTGTCTAATCTCTCTGAATGTCAACAATCTAAATGTATCCATATCTGTTATAGATTATATTTTTATTCAATTTATGAAAATTATAGTTAAATAGAAATATTTGATCTTGTTTACCTGATACTGGAACAAAAGGTTACACGAAAATTTTGTGAAACTAGGGTAAAATAACTTTTTCTTCCTATTTTTTTATATAAAAATAAAAAGAAAAGTGCAAAATCATAAAAGATACAAATTATTGTGTAAAATTAGTTGATCAGTAAAATAAATAGGCCACTAAATTTACTGATTAAAATAACAGCGCGAAACTTCGTTTGGAGCACATAATTTGTTCGAGAGATATCGTGTCTACAGGGAGACATCGTTTAAAAATGATTGATTTGTATTCAGGAAGACTCAAAATGTTTAAATTCATCCAAATTGAAGAGTCGAATTATTTACCAGTACGTTATGTATAGTAGGATAAGTGAAAACAAAGAAAATCTTGATAGATTCTGTGGAGAATCACTACCTTGAATTTTCATACATAAGCGAGAATTACTTTTCTATACATGAAATGTTGTGTAGCCTCGATTGTACAAGTAAAACTATTTGATTCATAAAAATGCTAAATATAATTTTCATTTAAGTGTCCAAATTCAGTTTACTTATTTGACTCTAAAAATGCGCTCAATATTAATGATCAGAATTTTTTGAAAGAAGCTTTAATAGTTAGAAATGTAAAAATTTTGGGAGTTTGTTTCTTGCTAAGCCAGCGAGGTGTTTTAACTACAAAGGGAGATAGAGTGTTCAAATTTTTGTATTGTGAACAATGAACTTAGTTTGAGGGTGATGAATGACCCTTTCTTCTATCCCGATTCATATGGTGCTTTAAATGCGTGAAAGTTTAATTATTTTTTTCGAGCAATGTTAATTTTTATTTCTATCCTTCATTGCGCCTTAAATTGAAAGGAAAACGATATCATTTAAATGAATCTGTTTCCTGAAATCTGGTATAAATTCTCGGTGCTTTAATTTAGGTATTGTCTTGAATCGAAGAAAAAAGCAATTTACAAAAGTTATAATTTCCTGAAGGATTACCTTTTTTATAATTATTTAATTACCTAATTCAAGTTGAATCTTAGTTGTTAGAGGAAATACTATTAAAATTATGTTTATATTTTCTTATTACTAAAGCACTGTATTTTTGTTGACGTTCCGGTTTTAGAACTAGAGAAAGTACAGTGCTTTGTTTAAAAACAATTTTTAGTTTTTTAAACTAATAATAAAAATTTCAATTTCGGCGCCCCTGTGAGACGGCGCCAGAGGACGTCGCCTCGCCGTCTTATTCCTTGTCGCGGCCCTGACTATTAACACAGAAGTAGACTGAAACATCTAACTTTAAAATCAGTATAAAGCTATAAATTTCCATATTTGTTTTTTGTCTGGGTGTGTGAGTGGGGGAGAGTTACATACAATAGCATTTTACAGAAAGGTTCAGAAGTTCTGAGGGCAGTTTGTTGCCGTAGATTTCATGTATAAGAATTTTTTCATGTAATTTAAAATATTCCATGTGTGGGAGACTTTTAGTATTACAAAAGCTAAATTTGGAAATAAGAGTATTATTTTATTATTTATTCATGGATCTACGAGAAAAATTCTGACATACAAAATAATTAATTAATAATTTTATTTTGTTTCATTTCCACTGATTAGAAATACCCATAGTTCATATATTTTTATCTCATGTAGTAAAATAAATTGTCTTGTCTCATGTGCGTGTCGTCTGTAACCGAAAATCGAAGTTTCGGACAACGGCGAAACTTTGTGCGGTACTAAAGTTCTCTGAATAATACGATTCGACGAGATTTTTTTAATTCAAATTAGCTTAACATTAGGGGGCTGGACAACCCAGTGGTTAAAACATCACTTCGGTTAAAGGATCCACGTTCCCAGTGGTTAAAGGATCCACGTTCGATTCCTGACTCTGGCCAAACTGTTCCCGTGTTCAGAGTACATACTTGTATAAGTGCTTTGTACAGTCTCGCATAAGTAACATTCAAAAATACCGTAATGTCAGCAATAAATGTCAGCAATAATCAAAGGATATCCATAAAAATTCTTCTTTCAGATTCTTGTGGAAGAATTCTATGGTATGTTTAAAAGAGTGTTAATAATTTTTTAAGATATTCACAGAAGAAAATGGAATATATTTCAAAAATGGCGTCACCGCATCAAAATAAAACAAGAAAGATCAATCATGCATAAGCATTGATTATGAAACACTTTCCAACTGAAATGTAATTTCATTTAAAAATTTCTAAAATGTGATTCATTCAGTGGTAATATCTTTTACATTATCACAGTACTACAGTAATTTATTATACTTAAATATTTAAAACTGTATCGAAATATAAATCATCTGATTCTTTATGCAAAATCAATGAATATTTCATTCATATAACTTGTATTTCAGACTCCAGAGCTAAATAATTTTGTGTGAAAAAAATTCAGCAATTCTTATGTAATTCATCTTACAATCGCTTGAGATATTTGCATTCTGCATATGTTAAAATTAGGCTTCCTTGAAGAAATAATAAAAGTTTAGGGATCATTTAAAATCACAACTATTGTAATTGCATAGGCACGGAATTTAGATACACAGATAATACACAGATAATATATATGTGTATGTGTATGTACTCAAAGTATTGGAATCGTGCCGAAGATCGGAACTCGAATTTTCAAAGGATCTACACGTTTTGGGATTTCTAGAACACGAAAAAACTACTTTTAGGAAGACGTCTGTGTGTGTAAGGGTGTATCTGTGTATGTTTCTGTGTGTCTGTGTGGATATTACATCCACTCTAATTGAAAAACTAATGGACCGAATTTCATAAAATTTGGTAGGTACGTTTTTTGTGGGAAATCCTGATGTTCATTAGATTATAGTACGATTCGCAATAAAAGAATCTGCCTTCTTTGCGAAATGGCCGCAGAAATTGCCTTTATCCACTCTAGCTAAAAACTAATGAACCAAATTTAACAAAATTTGGAGTATAATATTTCAATAACCTACAAGTGATTTATATACCAAATTTAACAAAATTTTGTATATAAATCCTTTGTAGGTTATTCTACTACGATTCGGGAAAAAGGAACGGGCTATTTTTGCGAAATGGCCAGCAAAAATCGTTATATATAAAAATAAAAGACTACGTGTGCTCAATTATATCAATTAAATTCCTATTTTATATGTGATTTTTGACAACAAAAAGAATAAGACTAACCCCATTACTCTAGGACTAGCCGTTCTTGAGATATTCTAGTTTTTTCGCGTTTTCGCTACGCCACCTTTGACAATAAGTCCAGCTATCAAATGAGAACCAAATTTAAGTTTAACGTGTAAATTCAATGTCATTTAAAATACTTATGTTGTGCAGATAAACTCAAATTATCATTGAATAAATAAAGAGAACGAATATGAGTCTGCAGAGAAAGACATGTGCTGTCCACATCAGAATTTTTAACAATATTACACCAATGATTTATAGAAGTGAACGGGGATTATTTTCAGGCCATTTCGAAAAAAATGTATGATCTATATTTAAAGATCCATCAAATTTTTGTCGAATAAAATGTTCAACAAATTTAAGCTGTGTACCAAATTTTAACTCTCTAGGACGTAGGAAAGTGCATTTAAAATGCCATCAATTAAACTTATCAAGAAGAGTTATATAAAATTTAAAAAAAATGAAAAATTGTTATCTACCAAATTTATTTTAAAATATGAAGCCACTCCCATATGCAAAACGTTTAAACAAATGGCGAGATATTTATTATATAATATCTCTCTCTTTTCTTTCTGGAAGCTATCCCAAAGTCAGAATTTAATTGAATTTGTTTTTTTCCCTATATTAAATAATTTTTTTAATTAAAAAACTACTTAACATATTTTACTGAATTTTTTTTTATATATTCTATGGGATAATGTGAATATTTCCTAAAAATTTCGAAGCAATTCGTGAATTTTAAATTTACTTAAAAAATGTTTGAAAAATTAGGTCCCATAGGGTTCAATGTATTTCATTTTTTCAACCCGGGTTCAATAAAAAACTAATTGGGTGATATTATTTATTTATATTCCCATAGGTCCTACAGACCGTCTGAATAACATACTAAAATTTCATTTTGATAAACTCATTTTTACGGCAGTTATCGTGCTAACGGACAGACAGACAGACAGACAGACAGACAGAATGAACAAAGTCATAAACACTTTTCAACTTTGTTGTAAAGTGTTAAAAATGACTTGATCGCATCAAAATAAAAAAAATAATAATTAATTAAAAAAAACTGGATTATTCTATGTAACACGTGAATATTAACTTTATGCTTATTTTTATGTAAAAAAAGAATGTATGAGACGATTTTTGGAATGCTAGAATTATCTACTTTTAAGCTGTTATATTATCGGACGTTATGAATTGAGTAACCCTTTTTATTGTAAAAATTCCCCAATATGTTTATTTCATAACAATTAAATAAATTCTTTATCCTTTTGAAGGAATTTCAGTTTTCTTAATATTTCGACGTTTATGAATTTAAAAAATATAATTTTGTATCGCTGAACGCATATGACATTTTACTAATTTACACGAATTTTACCGATCAACAAAAGAGGAGAGGGGGGAGGGGGAATAAACCAATTTTGTCTGCGTATGCAGGCAGTTGAAAATCGCTCGAATTTAATTTTGAATTGCTGAAATTTCTCTGAGCAAGAAACTGTCGGACACCAAAACTTGAAAAAAAAAGAAAAAGAATGCGAAATTCTTACGATCTATAGCTTCAAGATGAATAGAAAGTATGGCTGGGCAGAATAGTAGCCTTTAAACGCGCTCTTTTTACCACCATCCTTCATATTTACCGTATAGTTGTTTATGGACAGTACATAGTAGGATAAAGTAGAACAACAATACTTTGTCACAATATCAGCAGTTTGGCTCGGAAAAGTCCCCCCCCCCCCTCCATTCCCAAGGTTGATGTCCTTTATTTGCTTTCTGCTCCGTCAGCTGCAGCGTATATTCAAAACTAAGGTGCCTTATTTAAATACAGGAGTCTTATAACGAAACTATTGCATATAGATTAATTTTTTTTTAATTTATCGTAATGCAAAATATGTTACAATGAATATTTAACCAATAAATAAATTTACAAGCCAAAACTAACGGGTATGAGTTTCGCGCAATATTTTAATTTTGATACACAGCTTTAATTCCGATTACACATCCGTTTTCGGAAACCCTTTAAATTTTGAGGCAGTTGTATAAATGATGAAAACCCTTAGTACAGCGTGTGAAGTTCAGCAGGGCGCTGGTGGGGGTCAAAGGATAGAATTGCCATCTCCGCGCCAGGTCATGTATCAAAACACATTCTATATATCTAAGGCATTAGACGTCTATAAAATATAAAACGGATATATTAGACGAAATATCTACGGACAGAATATCTAAGGAGTTTGGCCGGTCATTTCGTTAATCGCTAGTTTTTCAAATTGAATCGCCGACGTGGGAATACCTTAGAGCAGGAATAAGAAGTATGTCTTCTTATCTCTCCTCTAAGGGGAATACCTGGCCTGGGAAGAATGAATGCTCCACCCCAGGCACGGGAACTATGAAAACCCTTTATGATAACGGAGTGTGTCGCCCGTATGTTTAAAATACCTTGTGTGTCGCCTATCTTGAGTGGTCATGCTCAGAGGGTTATGATTTCACCCTGGGGCCCGTAGGAAGCCGACAAAGGGCCGTAGTTCACAACCCACTCTTTGGTTGTAAATATTGCTGGACTTTGCGTGGCTTTCAGCGATCGATAGGTATCCTTACAATTCTTTCTCCCTGATACTTCTGCAAACATTCTATTGTAAGTCTTAAAAGTGCTGATCATCTTAATGATCTAAGATGTTTACAGAAAAAAAATTGACTAAACGACAAATGTGGCGTCCACTTTAGCCGGTTCACATCAAAACTAAAAATATCAATTATTCCTATATTTAGCTCGAGAAAATGTACTTTATGCATAATTTTATGCAAAAAAAAATAAATGTGTCGATTTTTAGAATGCTAGAACTGTCTATTTTGTAGGAATTCTACACTTATAGACATTTAGAAAAATAGTAAATGTGACGAGATCCTTCAAAAGCAAAATTCGGCAACTATTAATTCATTTCTGCAGTGCATATGCTTCACAAAATATGATAGTTTGAACTGTCCTGTTAAAAATCCATTTAAAATTTTTTTTAAAAAGTCGTTTAAAAACAATCACAGTTAAAAAAATTTATAAAAATATTAATTTGTAAAACTAATATATTGATTATGACTAAAACTCGAATTCTATGAAATTTCATATTTGTATATGCAATTGCATATATGAACACTTATAGAGCATGTAAATGCATAAAAGGCCTTTAAATACATATTTCAAGTACTTCATTTTCTTTTAGCTTGCATTTTTTTTATTTTAACTATCTTTTTATCTTCTTTAACACTTTACAACAAAGCTGAAAAGTGTTTATGACTTTGTTCATTCTGTCTGTCTGTCTGTCCGTTAGCACGATAACTGCCGAAAAAATGAATTTATCAAAATGAAATTTTAATATGTTGTTCAGACAGTCTATAGGACCTACGGGAATATAAATGAATAATGTCACCCAATTAGCTTTGGATATAACCGGGTTGAAATAATGAAATGCATTGAACACTATGAGGCCTAATTTTTCAAACATTTTTTAAGTGGATTTAAAATTCACAAATTGCTTCGAAAGTTTTATGAAATATTCAAATTGTCCCATAAAATAAATAATAAAAATTTCAGAAGAATATATTCAGTAGTTTTTTAAATAAAAATTTAAATAATGATTACACCTTTTATATGAAGCGATCACGTAACCATTATATATAGAGATCACATGACCCACTTCAAAATAAACTATGACATCCATCTTGTGCCAAAATTGTGATTTTTAATGTTCATTGTAAGTCATATTTAGTGTTTTATCCGTCCTAAAACCGCTTTATTGTTGCTTAAATTCTGTGCATCTGCATCCTGAAACACTGCAATTACAATATATTTGAGTTTAAATGATCATCCAACTTTGACTATTTCTACAACGAAGCCTACTTTTCACTAATGGAAAATGTAAACACCAAAATGTGTAAAATGAGTTGTATAAGAATTGTTGCATTTCTTTAACGCAGAATTATTTAGCTCATGGAGTCTGCAATATAGCTGATATGAATGAAATATTCATTGATTTTAGAGAGTAGGACGATTTTTTCGATGCAGTTTAAAACATAGAGTCTAATTACTTGTACCTCCATGGTCTTAAGTTTGAAATAAAATAAATTATTATAGTATTGTGATGAATGAAATAAATGGAAAAATGTTTATGAATGAAATGCTGATTTTATAGAGAGAGCCATGTGTGTTATATTTCGATGGCGTCATTTGAATCCATTTTATTTGTTTTTGATGAAGTTTTCAAATATAATAAATTATTGTAGTATCATAATAATTTTAAAAATATTATTTAGAAATGTATCGCATTTTATAGATGTTTAAACCAGGCAATTTATATTTCAATCCCGTCATTTGAATGAAGTTCATTTTTTTCGATGAAGTTTTAAGTTTTCAAATTAATGTAGTATTGTGATAATTTTTAAAATATTACCGAGGAATGTATCGAATTTTAGAGATGTTTAAATAAAATTGCATTGAAGTTGGAAAGTGTTTCATAAACAATGCCTTAAGCATGATTCACCTTTCTTTTTAAATAGCTAGATAAGTTAACATCGGACGAAGCTAAACATATTTCTCATTCATCACCCAAATTCCGTGAGCTACTAAGGCCATGCAATTATCATAAGAAATGGTGAAATCTTTTCAGGGTAAAATATCAAGAGACATGTCTGGTAAAAGAGATGGAAAGTCACGTTATACGAATATCTGAAGTTTTGCATACGTCGTTTTCAAAGAGCTGTTCTGTAAAATTTTCTGTATAAGCATTGTGAGTAAAAATGCCTAAAATTAAATCTAATAAATCAATCCGAATAAAATCATGTATTTATAATCATAGATAAATCTGAATACAGATGGTGTTTTTATATTATGCAATATGCGAGAAAAAATTATTCAGAAAAATATCAGATCAACATGTAAAAACTGCTATTCATATTTCAGAGAGAAAAAAAAAAAAAAGAAGAGTAAACACGCAGTTATAACTAAGCCGTTTTCAGCATGGAATACCCAAGACCTAAATATCACTTTCAGTTCAAAATATGACAAGTACTGTCCAATAATATCAGTTGGTATTAAAAGAACATTTTTAGCATTAAAATGTTTTTAGATGATAAACGACAAAGTCTACGTGTCAAGAACTTAAAAAAGCACATTAGTTGGTTACAGCAATAAAATTTACTCACTATATGAAATTTTTAACTACATTTGAACAATGATTTAAAAACTTTTGATTTGCAATAATAGTTTGCTTGAGTTTGGTTGAAATTCCCCGTTTTTAAATGCTTTCAGATGCATTAATGATATTCGAACAAAATATATAAATACATGTATTTTATGTTATAAGTAATTAATTATTAAATTTTAGGTGCATATTTGCATGCATATTTTGACAAATTTTAATGCATATATTAGTTATGATATTAATGTAGTATCAAATGAGACATATCTGTG
Source organism: Amaurobius ferox (assembly GCA_951213105.1). Taxonomy (NCBI): domain Eukaryota; kingdom Metazoa; phylum Arthropoda; class Arachnida; order Araneae; family Amaurobiidae; genus Amaurobius; species Amaurobius ferox. Next base: position 16,491,274 of record OX578152.1, on the reverse strand, counting down.
TCTGCAGTTACGTAGGAAGCGTCATAAGCATTCATTGATAATGATTACGTTAGTTCTCCATATATAATTGCATTATATTCTTCACAGAGTATTGGTGTATTAAATCCGACACTGTAAACTACCACATTTGATCTTCGACCTCCCTTCCCTGTTCGAGATCCTGACGACACCTATATACCAATCTTGACACTTTTTAAAAAATAAAAAAATTGTTGATTTTCATAAATTTCATTGTAATGTCGGCAAAAAAAAAAATCAATATTTTCCCTCAAAAGGCTCTCTCTCTCCCAAAAAAGCCTTATCAGCAAGCACTATTGAGAGGAAAATTATACACTCTTTTTAAACATCGAGTTTTTGCAATAAATTAATTTTTAGCATTTGGCAACAGAAGTTTGAATCCTTTAATTTCTATTCTTAAATTATTACAAGATATTTTGAGCTATCTATCTATCTATATATATTAATTGTCAAGTGTCCGTCTGTTCGTCTGTCTGTCACGTTTTTTTAGGCACTCCCCGGATAAATAGAGACTTGCAATTTGGTGCACAGGTCGATCGTTCGATAAAAACCCCTGGAAAAATCGAATGTTTCGAAAATGTTCCGTCGAGGGTATGCTCCACACCAAAACGTTCGAAAAGTGAAATGATAGAAAAGTATACTTTGCGATGAGATAGAGATTTCAAATTTAGAGTATGTAAACCATTCTAAAGGAAGAAAGTGTGCAATTTTAGATTTCAATATTTGCTACTTTAGTGGGTGCCGCGCACCGAAATGTTCGATTTTCCGAACAAATGAAAAACGCTTGCTTTAAATTTGATAGAGGCTTGAAATTTGGTATACGGGTTAATCATTTGATGAAAACACTCAAGACAACATTGTTTTTCAAAAATGTTCGTTTAAAGAGGTTGCTCCAAAAACGAAATGATGAAAATTCATGTTTCGAGATGCAATAGAGACTACAAATTTGGTGTGCGAGTAGATAGTTCGAAAGGAAAAACACGTACAATTTCAGTTCTCCGATATTTTCTACTTTATGGGGGCACCGCAAACCCAAATATTCGATTTTCCGAAATAAATGAGAAACGCCTCCTTTCAAAATGTAATAGAGGTTTGATATTTGGTATTTGGGACAATCATCTGATAAAAAACACAAGAATAGAGTTTTTGAAATCTGTTCATTTAAGAGGGTGCTCCACACAAGCAGAGATGTGTATATATACCCAAGTCAGGGATTAAATAATGCTCAAAATTAATGATAAAAATCACATCAATGCAAAGTTAAAATATTTTATTTTTGTATTTATATTTTTTTATAAAGCTTACAACCATATTACTGAAAATTCTTAAAAGGTTTTTTCTGTCGCATGTAAACTTATTATCATAGGCGAATCAAGAACGTTGAAGCACAACGTTGAAGCACATCTATTGACCTAATGAGTTTACGAGTCGCATTTCATGACCAATAAAATATAGCTTACAACCCTACAAGAGCTATTTATAATTTTATAATTCGAGAATAGACCAGATTCAGAACTGTAATCCCCATTTGATCGTCTACACCCCCACACACTATTTTCGGGATCCTATGTACCGAAATTAAGTGTATGTCGGATATCCTATGCCTATGATAGGATGTTTGCATATGAAAAAAAAAACGTTGCAGTAAGAATTTTTAGGAATCTGGTTGTAAGTATCACAAAAGAAAACAGTTTTCTTTTAAATACCAAAAGAAAATTTTTCATCTTTGCCCTGATGCAAGTTTAGGCATTAATGTTTGGCATTATTCAATCCACGACTTGGGTATATATACCACTCTGTTTATTTTATTTGTAGATATTTTACCTTTTTGATATCAGGTTTGTTGGTTCTTTAGCACTGGTGAAGGAGATCCCGCGTATTCTCGAAACAGTTGTCAGCCGCAATTTTATTTTTTTTTACTTGAATATCTTAGATTTTTTTCCCTAATCCTTTGCACAATGTGTTTTCGTTTTTTATTGGTATAAGGAAGAACTGAGAATAAACATTCAAAAAGTTAAAAGTTAAAAAAGAAAAGCGAAATGTGTTTTAAGGAAAGTTAAAAATAAAATGTTAAAATTATTTCCTAATTTGTTATTAAAACCATTTCATTACTCAACCGTTTATATTTATAAAGCAGAATTTCCTATACTCCTTTGTAAGAAACTCACACATTATTGAAAAATTAACTTGTATGGAACTCGCTCGTTGTTGCAAAATTTTACTTCATATGTACGTAAATCGCAAGAAATGGCACAAAATTTCAGTTGCACGGAAGCCAGCCATTACCGTATTTAAGAGTGGTCGCACCTCTCATTTTCCCAGGCCGATCTCGTGCCAATTTACCCCTGTAGTACTCTATGTCACTGGGAACCAATATTAAAAAATCGGTGCAGATTATGGGTGGGACAACGGTAATCTAAAAGGACGAGTCTCTCAAAAAGACAGGTGTATAGCATAATACTATCCCAAACATCTTGAGCCCAATTCCTTCGAGAGTAGCTATTTGCCTATTTCAGATCCTATTACTTTACGAACCTTGGTTGAAGTTCACCCTCTAGGTTATACCCTGAGGAGTGATACCGCACAATAGATCAAAAGTAGCGCCTTTGGCCCGCTGGCTGCAGTCAAAGAATGAGGAGGGGACTCCTTGGTACAGGAAAGAAAATACCTCTAGAAAAAAGGGGTTTTATTTTAGACTCGTCATATATGATAATCTTGATTCATCTAATATACTTCATTTTTTTTTCAATTCAGGCTTTTCATCTTAAAATAATTAAAGAAATAAACAAAACAAAAGAATGAAAAATGATGCGTTTAGCATATGACTTTCTCGACAGATTAACAAATCTCGATTTTGTTGGAAAAATAACATAACCTAGTTCCTGTTTACTATTAGAGCTTACTAAAATTAATAGACCTATTGCAGTTACTAATTAAAAAATATGCATAAGAAATCTCATGTAAATTGCTTTAATATTTCGTTAGATATCGTGCTCTCGGTGGAAAAGCAAAATATCTAATATCTCGATAACGGCTCATGATAACTACTGAAAAATAGTGTCCCATAATTATTAGTTAACTGTATTTAAAAATCATTTTGTCATAAGATAATAGTTAAAATATTTATTGTTTGGGGCTTTCTCCATTGTGGATCAAAAACGCGTAATATCCCAAGAACAGCTTACATTTTCGGTCCAGAAGTTGTGTTATGGACTTCTAAATACAGAATTATATGTAAAATGGTAACTCCCCCCAAAATATAAAAATATAATTATGTTTAAATATCCTTCGAAACTTATTAATTCGTTAATTTCTTTGATCCTATAAATTTTTGGTCTTGTATTCAGTTTTTTCCATTATCTTAAATATAATGAGCCAATTTTTAATTTTTTTTTTTTGTGTTGCATTTATTTCTTGTTTTCAATAAGTAATTTAGTTTTGACAGGTTCTAACATTATTTTTATCATTTTATTACATTAGGTGATTCATTTCATTGATTCTGTAATATGTTCATTACATAGGTATATAGACCATTTCTTTAAAACTATTTTACGAAGGAGACCCTATAGATTTTCATTAAATTTTTATGTAACTTATATATTATGTGTTTTAATATTTTGAAGTCCGCAAATACCGGAGTCCCGGTTTTGAAAATTACAAATGTCGAGATACCTGATTATAATTTTGTCCCGAAATTAATTGCCCAACCCATTTCTATGCGTTTAGTGAAAGTTTCATTTATGCGCATATGGACATACCGGATATTAAAAATAAAGCCAACTAGTAATTTTAATTCTTCCAAAGATGTAACATAGGGAATTGTATGCTAATTTATTCCTTCGTAATATTAAGAGAAATATCCTGCTTATTTAGAAATCACTTACTTTTAAAGTTGTGAGAATTGCAAGTAGTTATTTGCCATCGTGAAAATATAAATGAATAAAATGGCCACCTCTAATCGTAAGGTAATGTTTCGTCAACCTTCATTTTACATTAGCATTCAAATATCCTTAATCTTAACATTTGTTCTTGATTTATTATTTTTTAAATATCCATTGCATTTTGTACACAAGTACTTCAGGACCAGAAAAGTTGTATGAGAATTAATATCAATAAGTTGTACATATTAATTTATTGAAAATGTAAATATTAAAATAAATTACATTTTAGAGCAGATTAGAGGTTTACTGATGACAAATTGGGCAGTTATGTATCAAAATTAACATATCAAGTGAAAACTAAAGTGCAATGCTGATTTAGGGCAATATAACTTTTTGAATTTTATGGAATTCTATATACAGAGAAGAAAGGATTTTTCCAGACCCCTGAGGGTGTTAATACCCTCCCAGATTCCCGAGTTACAATGTTTCGTCTGCGAATTTTTTACTAAATCCTTAAAAGGAGGGTGTATGAGAGTACTATAAAGTCTCCTAGAAGTGAGATAAAAAACAAATTTAAAAATATTACAATTTTAAGTAGATTGACATTCATTCGTGTCCAGTGCAAAAATGCAAATAGTCCAATTTTAGGAGTGGCCATTTAAATAAGGCTGGCTTGGGGAAGTTATGTGCTTAGTCTCCATCCCCGGTTCCGGACATAATCCCGACAGCCGAAATCCCGACAAGCCAGAATCCCGACAGCCGAAATCCCGACAAGCCAGAATCCCGACAGGGTCGAAATCCCGACAAGTCAAAATCCCGACAAGGTTGAAATCCCGACAAGCCAAAATCCCGACAAGGTCGAAATCCCGACAAGCCAAAATCCCGACAGCCGAAACCCACTCTTGCACAGACTAATACAACACTAAGGCGGTCATCGCAGTGATGTCACTAGGGTTAGAATTTACTAATCAGCACTCCCCCCCCCCACGCACATGCGCTGGACTCACGCTGGGCCCACGCACATGGCTCTCTACGCCTATATGTATAGCTTGATCAAAATTATCGGCGTTTTTACATCTCTACATTTTACAAATTAATAGTTTTAATCACTAAATCATAACAATTATGCCATTACTGAAATAAATTTTGGCAAATTGAAATGACAAAGATTAAAATGATATAACAGGTCGGTATAAGATTTAGGAAATTCATTTTATTAAAAAGGAAAAAAAAACACTTACACATTCTGCATACGTTTAAATAGCATATTCAAATTGCATTTGGCCATTGTTGTAGCAAGCGGATGGAGACAAGAGGGAGCGTGAGTCCAGTGCATGTGGGTGGGGGGGGGGGGAGTGCTGATTAGTAAATTCTAACCCTTGTGACGTCACTGCGTTGACCGCCTTAGTGTTGTATTAGTCTGTGCAAGAGTGGGTTTCGGCTGTCGGGATTTTGGCTTGTCGGGATTTCGACCTTGTCGGGATTTTGGCTTGTCGGGATTTCGACCTTGTCGGGATTTTGACTTGTCGGGATTTCGACCCTGTTGGGATTTTGGCATGTCGGGATTTCGGCTGTCGGGATTCTGGCTTGTCGGGATTTCGGCTGTCGGGATTACGACCCAGACCCCTCCATCCCATCTTTGCTGAAATACAAAAGGCCACCGGATACCGGAGCACTTCACCATCAAGTCTGAACAACCTCAAGAAATCACTGTAAGCAAATACAATAAATTTATCAACACCTACCTTTGTGGTTGTAGATTATCTTTGAATACTACCGGCCATATGTTGGTTTGTAAAGAATATGTATAACTAATTGTTGGTACATATAGCTTAAACTGCTGCTACATCTCAAACAGCTATTTATTGCACAAAATAACACATAAAATGAAATGTATCTATCTATCTATCTATCTATCTCTCTCTCTATATATATATAAATTCAATTTGCTGTTAAAAATTATTATAATCGTTTTGCAATTTGGCAGCTTAGCACATTTTAAAGTGACACCAAGTCGCAGAAAATATATCGGGATCCGTTTACTGTATATGAGGTTGATTTTATTCCTTTAATCATGAACAGAAATGTATAAAACAAACTCTTAATTAGTATATTTAAACATATTATTTAGTCTTTAATTTAATATTTTATGGATTTTTGTGGAGCATTTAAATGAAATGGCTGACTCTTTCTAGTGCATGACTGTCCTGTGTAAGCACATACAGAGATTTAAAGAAGAATCACGAGATGTTGACAATCTACTGGTGGAAGCAGACCTAAATGCATAAATTTATGCTTAGGAAAGGTTAAAAAAGTAATTTGGCTGATATCCATAAAGGCAATAGGGTACAATAATCTCCCCAACCTCATAAAAATAATAGGGCTGATCTCTATGAAAAATTTTATTAATAAAAGAAATATCTTGATCAATTGGTCATTCAATAGATCAAATTTGCATTAGGCGATATTTTGTGGTGCATTTGTTTCAGATTCTATTCGTGTCACATAACATGTACTTGCTTCTAGTAATATTTTTCCTGTACTGAGAATATTGGTGTTTAAGTTGGATAATCAAATGTTTTGTTTGTTGCGAACTCTGCCTACGCTGATATTGGTGATTCTAAAATCTCACATTCTTTCGAAGTAGTGTAATTTTCGAAGACTTTGATGAAACATGAAGTAATTTATTAAAATAAAAATTGTTTCAAATCGCTTCTGAAAAGAAACTGATGTTATATATTATCGTTAATATTAGCATTAAACAAATTAAAGGTGTCAACCAATTTTTCAGAGGCAAAAAACAGCCTCCTTTCGTCAAAGCAAAGACTGAGAAGTTATACCAGCAAAATAATTGCTAAATGAAAATTAGAAAAAATGAAATGAAAGAAACTAAGAATAATATAAATAAACAGAAGAAAGATTAACTTGGTCATGACCAAGACTACAAATTTAAGTACGCCATGATGGAAAAAATATAAAATAATCTGTTTCGGAAAATACATCACGAGCACCATCATCAACTAATTTAAAATATATATTGGCGCAAACCATTATAAAAATACTTATGAATAATCGACTAGAAAATTGTGTAGTATGTAATAAAAAGTATATGAAAGAAACAAGCTACTTTAAGATATTGAAGAATTTTATGTGCCGGTGTCCCCCCCCCCCCCCCCCCCACACACACACACATAAAAAGAAAAGAAAAAAAATCAAATTTTAAAATTTTGTCCTGCTTGAAACTTGTCATTATAAATGCAAACTAAGCGATCCATGTGGCAACCAACATATTTGCAAAACAAGATTATAGACAATAGTATTCAGCTGAAAGTGATAGAAGATAGTACATACAAAACTCTTTACCTTTACTCAAAATAAATAATGTAGTATACATTATATAGTTTATCAAAAGATTTGAAAAAAATTGTAATTTTGGTATCTGTTTCCATTGCTCAAGTAAAAAAAAAAGAAATAAAAATAAAATAAAATACATGACTCTATAAAAGGGTGAAACTAAGGCATCTCGGGTCTCGTCTTCAAACACACAGCTCGTATATATGTAAAAGAGTATACTTTATTTCACGTATTGTTTATTTCATAAGCATATTTGCACAAATAATATTTTTAGCACTTGCTTTTATCCATCAAATGAAAGTAAGACATAGATTTTTGAAAGTAAATGCAGTTGAGGTACAAGACATTTTGACTAATGATGATGAAATATTTTATAAATTTTCGACTTTTTGCCATAATTCATTATATTGAGGTACAACTCTTCAATGATTACTATGCTACTGTCGAGTTTATTCTATATACTATTACATTTTATTTACTCTACCTCAATGAATTCAACTGATGAGAAAAATGTGATAGAAACAAGAAAGATTAATCTTGCAAAAAGCAATGATTATGAAACACTTTCCAACTGAAATGCAATGTTATTTAAACATCTCTAAAATGCGATACAATCAGCTGCGATGCTTTTTTAAGTTATCATAGTACAATATTTTTTTTACTTAGAAACTTAAAACTTCACTAAAAAAGGCAAAGCTATAAAATCCCTTGCTTCTCTATTTAAGGAAAACCGATAAATATTGCATTCATATCACTTATATTCCAGACTCCAGAGCTAAATAATTTTGCTTTGAAAAATTCAGCATTTCTTATGCAATTCATCTTACAATCGCTTGTCTTGTTTACACTTTGCGTACGTTAAAATTAGGCTTCGTTGTAGAAATAATCAAATGTTAGTGTTCATTTACAAAATTAAAAATATTGTAATTCCGTAGGTACAGAATTTAGAAACACAGATAATATGCAAAATTAAAGCGGTTTTAGGACGGATGCAGCACTAAATATAAATACAAGAAAGATCAATCATGCATAAAAAATTGCTTATAAAACAATTTTCAACTACAATTTTATTTAAACACCTCTAAAATATGATACATTCAGAGGCGATATTTTTAACATTTTACAAAGTTAAAACGTGTTTATGACTTTGTTCATTCTGTCTGTCTGTCTGTCTGTCTGTCTGTCTGTCCGTTCGCAAGATAACTGCCGTAGATATGACTTTATCAAAATGAAATTTTAGTATGTTGTTCAGACGGTCTATAAGACATATGGGAATGTAAATTAATATTATCACCCGATTAGTTTTGGATTGAAACTGGGTTGAAAAAATCAAATACCTTGAACCCTATGGGACCTAATTTTTCAAACATATTTCAAGCGAATTTAAAATTCACAAATTGCTTCGAAAATTTTAGGAAATATTTAAGTTATTCCACAAAATGTATAAAACAATTTAAGCAAAATATATTCGGTAGCTTTTTAAATAAAAATTAAAATAAAAATTAGACCCATATTATATGAAGTGGTCACGTGACACGCTTCAAAATAAAATATGGCCTCCATCTTGGGTCAAAATCGTGACTTTTAAAATTCTTTTTAATATATATTTAGTGTAAGAAAACCGCTTTATTTTTGCGTTTTTTCTGTGGCATCTGTATTCTGCGCCAACGCAATTACAATATTTTTGAGCTTAAATGATCATCAAATTTTGATTATTTCTACAACGAAACCTAATTTTAGCCTATGCAGAATGTAAACACATAAAGCTGTAAGATGATTTGTATTAGAATTGCTGAATTTTTTTAACGCAAAATTTAGTTCTGGAGGCTGGAATAAAGCTGATATGAATGAAATATGCATTGATTTTACATGAAGATGCAGACAATTCTTGAGTATTGCTTTATTTGAAAAATTTTAAGTATAAGTTTTAAGCATAGAATTAGAAAGTACTTTTACTTCCAGGCTTTTATGTTTTCAAGTAAAATATATTGTGATATTGTGATGAATGAGAGGAATGGAATAAAAATGTTTGAATAAAATATTCACTGCATTTACTTAGCCAAGTGACTTATATTTCAGTGACGTCATTTAAATAAAGTTAATTTTTTCGATGAATTCTTAAGTTCTCAAATATAATAAATGATTGTAGTATTGTGATAATTTAAAAAATATTACAGCTGAATTATCGCATTTTAGAGATGTTTAAATAAAATTGCATTGTAGTTGGAAAGTGTTTCATAATCAATGCCTTATGTATGATTGATATTTCTTGTTTAATTATCACAGAACTACAATCATACTACGTCATCGAAATATAAATAGTCTGGCTCTCTATGCAAAAACAGCGAATATTTCATTCATACACTTTTATTCCAGATTGCAGAGTTAAATCATTTTGCTTGAGAAAAATTCAGCAATTCACATACAACTCATCTTACTTGTTTACATTTTACATTCATTAAAGTTAGACCTCGTTATAAAAATAATCAAAGTTTGATGATCATTTAAGATAAAACATATTGTAATTGCGTTGACTCAGAATATAGATGCACAGAAAAAACGCAAAAATAAAGCGGTTTTAGGACAGATGCAACACTAAATATAAATTAAAAAGAGCTTAATTACGATTTTGACACAAGATGGATGCCATATTTTATATTGAAGTGAGTCATGTGATCTGTTCATATAATGGTCACGTGATCTCTTCATATAAGGGGTGCAATTATTATTTTAATTTTTATTTGAAAAGCTACAGAATATATTTTGCTGAATGTTTTTTATATATGTTATGGAAAAATTTGAATATTTCCTAAAATTTTCGAAGCAATTTGTGAATTTTTATTTTGCTTTAAAAATGTTTGAAAAATTAGGTCCCATAGGGTTCAGTGTATTTCATTTTTTCAATCCGGATTCAAACCAAAACTAATTGGGTAATATAATTTATTTGCATTCCCATATATCCCACAGATCGTATGAACAGCATACTAAAATTTCATTTTGATAAAGTCATTTCTACGGCAGTTATCGTGCGAACGGACATATAGACAGAATGAACAAAGTCATAAACACTTTTCAACTAAGTTTAAGTTATAAAACTATATGTCAACTATGTTTAAGTTATGTATGTTTAAGTTATGTAACTATGTAAAGTGTTTATAAAAAGAATTTCATCATCTAAATGTTGGATACTATTTTACGAGTATATCTACTTAAAGTGTGAATGTAAAAGAAACTAGCGCAATAGAATTTTGCAGTATAAACTGGCAATTGTAGATGGTAGTTTCATTTTAAGAAGGATGCATGGTTGGAAACTTTCTGTCGTCAAAGAGCGAGCAAGCAGGTTTCAGATTCCTATGGGGTACGGGTGATTGTTCTGAACGTCGAGAGCCAGATACTAGATATATTATCAGCAGTATTGTTCAGGCAGACATCTTCTACTAAAGGGACTATGGCCTGAAGGCATGCTCTACCTGATGGCAGGGCTGCAGGTGTAATGGTTTAGGTATTAGCATCTTCTCCCTTGAAACCGGAAATGTTTGTGAATGACGTTACGACATTGCATGAAGAAAATTGACATTCATAGGGTTTAATGGAAAGTTTACATTTCAAACTAAAAATAAGCTGATGAAGAACAAACACCGTAAATGAAAATCAAACATTTGTAACGAGAGCTCAGATTGAATTTTATTGTTTGGGCAATATAACTTGCGTTTACTTGACACAAAACAATATTTTTAAATGTTTCTTTTGAAACTTTTTCAACATTTTTTTCAATCTGGTTGTTACAGTTAGAAATCAAGTTACAATTTAAAAAATATCTAAAATGTGGAGATATATTGATGCAAGTAAAGAAAAACATATATGTTTTAAATTTTGTATCCAAGTTATTCTTCTGAAATATAATGTAGAAATGCTTTAAAAGTTATGTTTTTTTAATTAGAAACAGCTTAATCGCGTCGATAAATGTACGTTTATTTGTGCAATACTTAAACATATACGATATATACATTTAATATAATTTCGGAAATAAAAATTATATTCCAAACAAAATATTGCTATAAAATCTTAACGTCCTAAAAGGTTGAGTTCTTATTAGGAAAGTTAAAAAAAAAGCATTGTATCAGATTCCACATAATAATTTGATATTAGTAGGTGCATTCCTTATTTTCGTGTTCTCATCTGACGCATTCTATAGCATTCGAGATGGGCTCAAAAAGTTTTGAAACCTGCTTATTTGTTAATATCTAGAATTCGAATAATTTCGAGGGAAAGAAATTCCTTTTATACAATTAGTATGAGAAAAAAGATGTCATTTAAAAGGAAAATTATTTCAAATAGAAGATTCGTTCCGTTTTTTAAATATAAAGGATATGGAGTTTAAGTGTCCACTGTACTTTTTTATATATTCGTAATATCGCATTGGTTAAGTCTACTTCTGTCGCAATCGTCATCAGAAAACAAAAATATATTTTATTTGCACATACTATTGTATAGAATAGGTATTGTTTTCTTGAGAATTTTCGAATTCGAAATTTTGATGGAAGATATCCTGACTGAAGACAGTTATTGAATTTGATAATTTGATTACATAATTTTTGAAAATAAATAACATATTAACACTAATCAAATTGTTTCTGGGCAAAAATATAATTTTGAAAAATATATAAAAGAAAAGAGGGCAAAATAAAATATTCTTTATATAAAAATCCAGAAAAATTGAATGTTTTAATGACATATATTAAACTAGTTTTTATTATTTTTTATGCTGTTCTGAAAAAGAAACTGAAAATATACAATTGTTTAAAGAATGCGATAGCTCACATGGATGAAGCAGGGACTATGGTATTTAAATGACAGGTGTTATAATGATTTGGAATATAAATGGAATATACAGAGAGAGAGAGAGAGAGAGAGAGAGACTGATTACATACGCAAGTATATAATTTTATCTGCTGCTATTTTAGCTCAAATATTCAGTGGGACGATCTGTTTTGACGTCAGGGATAGTGCCACCCAATTTAACCATAACCCAGTGGGGGCGACTTTCACAGGGACCGCACCCTCCTTCCTCTAACATCAACTTCTCCGAAGAACTTTCAAATCCACATATTAAACGTGCCCGAATTCCGCGTGAACAGAGGGTTCGTTTAGGCAGAGCTACGAATTGAACTCGGGTCCTCCGAGTGCAATATTTGTGCCTTAACCACAGGACTATCCCACCCTAAAGTTCATCAATCTGTCTTTCAGACCGTATGCAATACAGAAAAATCCACTGGGTTCATGAATACTAATACGTATATAGGTCATTTAGCGAAAATTTTGTCATGCCAAAATAACATTTTTTAAATAATTATAAAATTTTAAAAACATTTTTATATAGAAGACACTTCTTATTGCAGATACTATCTTCCATGGACGGGTTTCACTCTTATTCTGCGCTGGTCAGCAGGGAATAGCAGAAATCTGTAATGATAGTAAAAGCCATGTCACAATGTTTTGCGAGCTTCTATGGGAACTGATAATTTCGGTCCTTCCACGTGGTTGGCATAACGTTTACTTACAATTTAACACAGGCCACACGGAGCTGCAAAAACAAATTTCATAAAACACAAATCCGCCTATAAGAGACGCTCCCAGAAATATGAAATACACCCCAGCGAGAATTTTTAATCAATTTTATGCTGGTCATATGGAAGGATTGAAATTGTCATTTTCCATAAAAGCTTGTAAAAATTGTGGATTTTAGCAAGTTTTGTATTGCCTTTGCAGCTGACGAGCTGTGTCTTCCATATTGACGACCGCATAATAAACGCGAAACCGGTTCATGGATGTTAGTATCTGCAATGGGAGATCCATCCTTATTTTGGTGGGCGCCCGTTATAAATCGGTTTTGTGTATAATACACTTTTATATGTTTAATCTGTTTTTCTCAATTTTGCATTCATTCGGTTATGTGTTAGGGCATGTGTTACAGAATGTATATTTTCTTACGTTTCTTCTCTTCTAATTACGAATGCATCTTTTTTGGGGGTAATTTTAGCTCATTTTTCAACTAGTTTCGAATGAAAGAAGTTGCAGCACATATAGCGTACATATATAAATATTACACAGTTATCAGTTTTAAATACAGTGCCCTCAGTAAAAATGTGTATTCACGATCCTTAGTTAATAAATATACGTACCCACGTTTTCTTAGTTATTAGATATACTTACGTTTACTCTCGGTAAGAATATATATATCTAATGCCAAGCTATGCCCTCATTCTAACGGTGTATACGCATGGGCCTCAGTCTAACGGTGTATATGCAGCGTCCGCATTCTAACGGTGTATATGCAGCGTCCGCATTCTAACGGTGTATATGCATTGTCCTCAGTCTAACGGTGTATATGCATTGTTCGCATTCTGACGGTGTATATGCATGGTCCGCATTCTAACGGTGTATAAACATGGTCCTCGTTTACCTTGCAAAAATACATACTTGAAATAAAACTTTTTTTTAAATTTTCTTGTCACATATGTGATTAGCTTCCTTCAAAGATGCCTAAAATGTGAAAATTATATCAGAAAAATCATTATTTCTGGAGGTCCTCAGTTTGGTGGGTTCCCCGCAGCGTCCTCGTTTTCCACCAAAAACCAACCTGTGTGTGTGTGTGTGTGTCAGTGAGTCTGTGGAGACGATAACTGACGAACGAATGGACCGATTCGAACGAAATTTGGTACAAAAATCACAATCCGTAAACACTGGAAGCTTATTGTTTTTAAATGTAATCGAATGTTCAGAACCCCCCTAAATTTTCGAGTGAAATTTTGAAAAAATCGTCAAAAAATCAAAACAGCTAAACAAGTTATGCAAATAGACATTTCTTATGTAATTTTTCATTAGAAAACGATTTACATAAATTTTAGAACGCTAACATGAACCGTTCTCGAGATATTGCACATTTTTCAAAAAAATTATCAAAAAGTCATATAAAATAAGAAAAATATATTTCCTATTGAGAAACATGTTCACTTTTCATGTGTAATGCCATGCGATAAAGTTGGTGACAGCATTCTCGTGGATCTAGCTCGATCCATTCATGAGAAAAGATATTTCGTGTAATACTTTTGTATTTGAACTCCAATAATCATTTATCTGCTATAAGAATAACTTATTTCTCGATCAGTAAAGCTTGGTGAGATTTTGGGGTCGAATTTGGCGGAATGTCGCCAACTTGGCGAATTTTTTAAATGTTGCCAAATTGACGAAGATCTCGCCAAATGGATAAAAATGACGCTACATCAATGAAAATGACGACTAATTGTCGAAAATTCAAAATCTTGGAAAGAATATAAGTATCTACTATAAGAAAAACCTATTTTTTTACTGTAAAAGTAGTAAATTCATTGCATTATATAAGGAAAGTCATGTGTTGCCCACATCAGATTTTTTTTTATTCAAATCGAAAAAGAATAATTAAAATTAGCAGACAGATTTAATTTAATTGCATTTCTGAGCAACATGATATAAAATAGAATCTTCCTCATAAACTGCGAATATAACCATTTTGATTTTTTTATGCTTTTCATTGTTGAGTAAAAGATGGAGATAGATTTTCCATTTAAATTCATGTTTCAAACAATTCATGTTTTCAGAAAGTTACTAATTAGCGCAAAAAATCACCCACTAAACTCAGAGATAAAGTTTTAATTCACTTTCGAACGATTTTCAACCTTTTCGTTTGGATAAACCACGGAATTAGAGAGTAGAGCTCCTAGGAAAAGTTTTGTTTTTCATTAATATCTCGACAACTCCTGGTCTTAGAAACTCGAAACTTGGACTAAATTTATGGGGGCCATTTCAAGGCTATTCATAAAATTTCATTAAATTCGGTTCAGCCGTTCTTCCGTGATGATGAGACAAACGAAAGTTTCATTTTTTACTAATATCTTGAGAACCACTGGTTGTAGAAACTCCAAACATGGACTAAATTTTAAGTGGGGGTTATTTCCAGGCTACCCACAAAATTTCAGCAAATTCGGTTCAGCAGTTCTCCCGTGATGATGGGACAAACAGACAGACAGATTTTCATTATTTATATAGATTAATTTTGTTTCAGTAGTATCTTGGGTGAAGCTGGGTATTTCTGGTAGTGGATCTATAAAGTTATTGATGTTCCTATGTATCTATAAAGTTATTGACATTTCTATATCTATAAAGCTATTAATGTTCCTGCTTTAATTTTGAATTCTTAATTTCCATTACCTTCTAGGATGTATCTGGAATGCCTGCCCTGTGTCGACCTATTGCTGAAGGAGGTGGAGGATTTGATTACAGACTGGGAATGGCTATACCTGACAAGTGGATTGAGGTTAGTCTTCATCAGTTAGCTCAAGTTTTATTTTTCACCGGGTCCCATTTATCTAAAAAACTTGTAGTTTAGTGAATATTTTTCTTATTTTATGCAGGGAAAAATTAATTTTGTGAAATAATAATATTATTATTATTACAGTACGCGACCTCTTATCCGGCGTTCCAATATCCGGACTCCCAAAACCGGAATACGGTAAAATAATGCCAAATTCTGTGCCAACAAGCGATTATTTGCTAAATATTGCGCCAAATAGCGATTTTTTGTTTAAAATCCCGCCAAATGCTTTTTTGCTTTAATTAGCAATATCAATTTAAAAAAAATGCATTGAAACCTACTATTTTAGAGGGTTTGAAATAAGACGCGCAAACCGCGCACGAAATTCAAAATTCCCGCGCAAAAAAAAAAATGCCGCGCGCACTCGCCGCCGCTGATTCTTCTTAAATTTCAGAAACGAACGCGAGGAATTCTCGCGATAGCGAATGAAAGTATTCTGTGGATCATATTTTTTCCGAGAAGTTCCACAATTCCTCTTTTCCGGAAAACATCGGAAGTAGCACGGTTTTTCTCAAAAATTTCCTAAGCGGCTGCATCCGGCCGTCACCCCCGATAGTAGCTCTCGGAGGTGACGATCCGGCACAGACGAGACCGTCACATCCACGGCGAGACGCGTCATTCCATTCTTCACTAGTTTCGATAGGAGCCGCGACTTGTCTGTAACTAATTCCTGTATAGTATAATACAGGAGGTAGTAACTAACTCCTGTATAGTATAATACAGGAGTTAGTTACGGACAAGTCGCGGCAAGGTGCTTTTTTAATGGCGTTTCATTTTTTTTCTGGGTGTATAGGGCAGAGCGCACTAGGCACAAAGGTTTCGATTTTTCCGAATTCGTTACATTTTCTTTTCTGCGTTTTGTTCCGGGATTTTGATTTTCGGTAAAAGTATTCCAACTTTTTCGCTAGAAATATCCCGATATCTCTAAAGAAATCCTACGCTCTTCAAACGCGATGTGCCGCGCAGAATTCACACTATTTTGCACAATTTAATAAACATTTATTGGAAAAGAGGAAAAAAAAGAGAGTCATCAGCGCATTTACGGGATGATAGAAAGTATGTTTAAGTAAGGAATTCCCGAAATTAATGAGAGTTAACTTTTGCCGAAATGCAGAGAAAAATATAGCAGTTATAAAATGTCATTCACGGCCTTCTGATTGATTTCTTTAAATACTTAACCTAAGCAATAAACTTGTCATTTTCTCGGGAAAATCCATTTTTTTTTTCATCTCCGTGGAAATATACACATCTTCAATATTTTAAAAAACGTTGATGGAATTCCAAGATCAAAATCATTTTCAATTGAATCCTATTATTTGGATGAAAATGGCTATTTTGGACCGAAAATTGACCCTAGCAAAAAGTTCCATTGCAGTATATTTATGGGGTTTTAACGTGTTACATTTATTAATTAGTAATTTATAGCAGACAGTTTAGAAATATCGCAAAAATTTTTTATTGAAACACGATCGCCGGTATATTTCATTTTATTTTTAAATATTTTCCATTTTTTCAATCTGCTTCCATCCACTAATATTTATATATTTTTTGTGCTTTTTATGCTGGGATATTATCTTTTAAACATATTGTTGGTGAAAATGAGATATATGTTTAGGATAACGAAATTAAATTCTTTTTATTTATTCAGGCATTTAGAATTATAAAGGCTTATTAGAAACACATTTTAAAAGCATAAATTAGAATTTGATATATTTGCACCCATAGTTGAATATCTCATTTCAATTAAAAATGAACATCCTTCTCATCTTAATTTTAGTACTTTAAAATATTTTGAAACATATGAACAAAAGTGCTTCTGCCAAAATATTAGATGAATATGGTGAGGGCCCACTTTAGTTGAAATGTTAAAAAAAAAAAAAAAAGACTTCTAATAACTGCCCTAAATAATCAACTTTTTTCAGACATTTTTTTATTTCAAAATTTTTCTTAATCACTAAATTTGATACTATAATTACATGTAATTTGCATTTTAGTTAACCCATATAAATTGTAAAAAAGCATTTTTTAATACATTTATGTTTTTAAAATGAATTATAATTTTCTATAACGACATTTAAGACCAACCATTCCAGTAAGTTTTAGAAAAAGTGTTCCGAATTACGAAAAAACCCCTTATCCAGAATGCCTGAAGTCCCAAGCATTCCGGATAATAGATCCTGTACTGTATTATATTTTGAATTATTTTGTCAAATCTTATGTTATTGTGACAAAATGTCTTGGATTTAAAATAATACACACTATTAAAGCTTTTGCTGCATGTAATATTTGAATTTGTTAGTCCTTTCGAAAATGTTAAATCAGGATTTTACTGTACATAGAAATATACACAATTGAATTGAGTAAATAGTTACTACCACCTGTCATTTTGAGGATATTATTTTTCAGAAATTAGGCAAAATATTTTCAGATTTGATATCAGTAATATCAGAAACAATTGTTTTTGTAAAAATTTTCAAACTTGATACAATTTAAAATATATATTCATTCTGTATGTAATTTTGCAAAATAAAACAGATATGAATTGTTGTTGCCCAATAAATATAAATTTTAAAAAATCAGACCTTTTGTTAGTTTATACAAATTAATATTCATTCTAAATGTAATATTGCAGAATAAAAACAGGCATAAATTGGTGTCCAATTAATATATAATTAAAAAAAATTGGGTTAGTTTTCAAAACCTTTTGTTAGCTTGTAATAAGTTATAACCTGCAATATATTTTGCAAGAGTTTGTGTTGTATTTGCTTACTTGCATGTGAACAAACAGAACCCTTAACACAAACTACAACATTCTGTCTCTGACACTCGTCAGGTTGGAACTAGAGTATAATAGAGACATTACAATCATGGATATATCTTGGATTTGGATGACATACATTTTATACAGTTTATTTCAAATTATGTAATGGAATAAAAATGCCTGAGTAACACTTTTAATAAATTTCTGAATGCATTCTTACAGAAAAAAATTAAATCATAGACAAAAATGCACCAAAATAAATCTTGTTTTAAGGTTTTCAAAATTAGCATTTGAACCTTCTTAAATTTTCTAAGATTTTATATTTAAATACTTTTCAATAACAATTATTAATTTATTTTAAAAGATAAGCAGTGATCTATCTTTTTGTTAGCATATATAATGTTAATCACTATTTTAAAGCAGCTTCACCTAAGTAATATTCCTGTGAGAAAGATAGCTTTTTTCCTTATGAGAGGAGCTTTACTTCCTCTTGCTCATGTTTGTACTAAAAATTTCGGACTATTAGTCAATAACTAAATTTGAAAGTCATTATCCCAATTTCTAAATACTATCCAAAACTTCTTATCAGTTTTTAAAGGAATAAAATTGCATAATTTCTTCTTCTTCAGTGGCCTGACAGCCCAGGATGGGCCCTTGCCTTCCGCAGTATAGAACTCCAGGCTCCCCTATCCCTGGCCAAAGACTTCCAGTTCAAAACTTTTAAAATTTTAAAGTCCTTTTCCACACAGTCGAGCCATCTGAGTTTAGGTCTTCCTCTTTTACGGGTTCCGAATGGTCTGGCAGAGAAGATCTTTTTTGTTGTACGGCTTTCGGCCATCCTGCACAGGTGACCCACCCATTTAATTCTCTGAATCGTGATGTAATTGACTATATCTGGTTCTTTAAAAGACTTATAAAGTTCTGAGTTAGTTCTTCTTCTCCAGATGTTGTTACAATTTAAGCCACCAAAAATACCTCTCAAGATTTTTCTCTCAAAAACAGAAATGATGTCTTTAACTTTTTCTGTCATTGCCCAAGTCTCAGCAGAGTAGGTAAGAATGGGTCTGATTAAACTTTTGTAGATTATAATCTTCGTTTTTCTGCTGATGAAGTCAGACTTTAAGTACCTTTTAAGGCCGAAAAAACATCGTTTAGCAGCTGTAACTCTACCACGAATTTCGGGCATAATGTCATTGAGAGTATTAACTTCAGATCCTAAATATCTGAAGTCGCTTACAGTTTCAAACTTGTAAACCCCAATTTCGAAATAAGGACAGTCATAATTACCACAGGGCATATACTTAGTTTTATTTTGATTAATAGTTAGATGCATTTTACTGGCTGCGGCCTCTAAGGATGTGAAGGCTTCCTTAAGTAACTCGGGAGTGCGTGCTACAATGTCAATGTCGTCAGCAAACGCAAAAATCTGGACAGACTTATTAAAGATTGTTCCACGGGTATTGATGTTAGAGTCTTTCACAATTTTTTGGAGTGCAATATTGAAAAGCAAGCAGGCCAGTGCATCGCCTTGTCTGAGCCCATTTGAAACAGTAATAGGCTCGGAGAGATTATTCTGAATTCTTACCCTAAGCTTTGTTTCGGTAAGAGTAATATTAGCCAAATTTATAAGTTTATCGGGTATTAGAAATTCTCTCATAGCTTCAATTAATAGTTTTCTGTTTACTGAATCATAGGCAGTCTTGAAATCAACGAAGAGATGGTAAGTTGCTATGCCATATTCATTAGCTTTTTCCAACACTTGCCTAATGTTAAAAATCTGTTCAATGGTAGTCTATCCAAAACTTCTTATCAGTTTTTAAAGGAATAAAATTGCATAATTTACATTGCAAATAAAAATATGCAGCACATATTCATATTGATCAATTTTGTTAAAAATATTTTGTGCTCTGCAACATTCAATTAATAATTTTGCGCCTTTTTAAAAAAAAATTCTTGAAAGGTCTTATGATAATTAGCCAATATTAAAAATATATCTCTGAATGTGCCTTTGGTCATATTTTTTAATCGATGAGGGACCAAAAATTTGTGCAGCAGTCACCAAGTTTTCATTTACCAAAGATTTTCATCAAATTTGGTTTATTGTCCCAATTTTCTAATTCACCAAATGTGAATCTTCTGAATCATATTTGGTGAGGTAGCGAATACTTAACATAGGCTCTGTTTTTGCCATCAATGGATGGCAGAATGAGTAAATTTCTTTAAATGACCATATTATTAACTTTTTGTACTTACGATGCTTCTGTATATTTTCTATATATTGCATTTAATGTACTGTATATTTTTCATTGATATTATGACCATTCATCTCGATCTATCATAACCAGCTTTTCTCTCAAAATTAGTTGTTGAAAGAAAAATCAGATGAAGATTGGAACATTAATAATATTGTTCACACTTTGACCAACCGCCGGTGGATGGAGAAAACCGTAGCTTATGTAGAGTCACATGATCAGGTATGTGTCAGAATTCAGAATTGTATTATAAAAGAAAAGCATTCTCACTGTCTATCTCACTTGACAACAAATTTGATAAAATATCAGCAATTTGGCAGCAGATATAAAATAACCAATATTGTATAACAGCTTGCAATGAGACCTCAAATTTGTATTGTAAAAGTGTGATACATAATTTATGTTACTGATTTCAAACTTGTTTTATTACTCATCTTTTACATATTGATGCAAATAAACGCTTCCTCTAAGCGATGCACATCAAAATTTGCTAAAAAGAATGACTAAACTCATCTTTATACTGACCATGTAATAACAGACACTGCCTCACTGTGTTAAGTGATCTCCGTGTTCCCAGTCATCCTGATATGTGATGCAGCACTGTAGCATCCAAGGGCGGATCCAGCGAGGGGTAGGGGGGGTCGCATATTTTCTTTTAAATAGGGTGTCTAAATTTTTATAAGGTCCCTTGAGCAAAAAACATGTTTAATTAGAAAGTTGCATTGCACAGTAACTAGTCAAAAGGAAAAAGAACTATGTGCAATTATCTGCAATATTCATGATAGTATTTACAATGCAAATAACATAAAAAAAACCCTACCAAAATAGGTTAAATAGAAAAAAAAATTAATTGGGTTTTCCCTTGAATATGACTTGGTCTGCAGTGGCTGATTGATTAGTTACCATACAGTGCAACTTTTACTAATTGAATATATTTTGCTCAAAGGGCCATAAAAAATTTGAACCCCTTATTCATTTTAAAATGCCACTCACCCGAAAAAAATTATATGAAAGAATTTCACATTTGATTTTAATAAACTTTCAAATTGGAAGTTTGTGTGAATTAATTGCCAAAGCTCAAAAAGTTAGTCAACTATGCTGAAACACCCTATATAGCAAATAATTAGAAAACAAAATGAAAGATTATTATTTTTTATATGTCAGAATTGTGTTTGTTTTCTGACTAACCACTCTATTGAAATGTTACTGATTTGAAGATTAGCTTCTAATTTGTAGCTAATCTGTTCTTATAATCTAACAAAATATACGTATTCTGCAATACAAATAGGCAACGATAGCATCAGAATTTTGTACTTTACGAGAACTTATGCATCACAGTTTTATTGAATATTGGAAAATAAAAATAATAAAGTTTAAATTGAATCAATTGTCTTCTGGACATATCTGGGGCATTTAAATCATTCTAATTGATACAAAACTTTCTTTTTAAAGCAGTTTGATTATTTTTCCCAATTTTAATGTTAAACCATGGCATTCAATACTGGGCCAAAAATTTTAAACCTGTATTTTGTTAGTCTTACTTTTCAAAACCATAATATTTTGGAATTTTAAAACAGTTGAATGTGTTAAAAATTTTAGATTTGTAACTTAATTTGAAAAAATGTGTTTATCTATCTAATTAAATATGATGCTAGTTACAAAGAACAATTAAATGAAAAATGTAATAATTTGATAGTAGTGTTAAGTTAATATCTGTATTAACTAATTAATCAGGTATTCACAAGAAGCAACATATGCCTCAAGGTCATATGTGTAAAGAATATGAAAAAGAGTGGCATAAACATGTAACTAAATATACAGACTTGTATGAAATATAACTAAAATTTTAATCAATGCTAAAAAATTACTTCAGAAAAAAAAAATAACCATGAAATGAAAGTAAAGCAAACAAATGCCGCGAAAAACTACTTATGAGAATCAACAAATCTGACTAAAGATAAAACACCATAAACGATAAATACGATAAATGATATAATAAAGCAGAATAATAAAAAGATTAATTGTTAAAAGCCAATACTAATTAGAAGAAATGCAGACTCTTCTTGTGATATAAAGCATATTTAATAACTTTCTTGTGATATAAAACATATGTTTAACAAGTTTTTGATGACTTAATTAATCATTGAAATGGATACATTCAAGCATTGTATTATAATGAATATATCTATGTGTACTTGATTTTTATTTCTTATTCAATTAACCATTGGACTTAAAACAGGCTATACACTGAGGTTGATGCATGTCATGCAATATGTCATATATGTTGCTTAAATTTATGTCACATGCTCAATGATATTACATTAAGAAAGGCATTCTGCAGTATCAGCACAAAACTATAAATATGAGCAAACACTAATACAAACTTTAAAAACAACCATGTCATCTGATGAAAATGTTCTGCATGTCTGTGTTGTCAAAGAACAAATGTTGAGAATATGTTAACCATTTGACAAATCTGTTTTCTGCATATGCAGCACTGCATCTCATTGTGAATTATCAGTCTGTGTATGGTAGGTGACAGGTGTTGGTAAGGAAAACACGTTTTCCTAAAAGCTCCTGAAAACTAAAATTATCTAAAAACTTGTAAAGTTCTTAAAACATCTGAAAAGTTTCTGAAAACTCATGAAATAATCTAGAAAGATCTGAAACATTCTAAAGTATGCCAGTTAACCAGTTACCCTAAATGCATAAAAATATGCTAACCTGTAAAACATTGCAATAGAACTTTCTAAAATAGAAACTGTTGTGCTTAGTTTCAGAGATTTTTGTTTTTCTAAATTAAAATATGCTCAAAATTCATAATTTTCCCCCTTCTCTTCAAAATTCTAAATTAATTTATGGTTATTCAGTATTTCGGCGATTTATCTCATATTAATGTTTATTTATTATCCCTTTCATGCATTCCAATATTCTAAATTACTTGCTCAATGTATCTACAAACGCTTAATATCTTTCAAGTCCTTTGCTAATTCGCCAGTATCACTGTAATTTATTTTTGACGTTCATATATACTATACGTATTATGGAAGAGATATCTTCATTGTGCAGATTGGAATGTTGAATTCACAACTGCGTAGCAGAGTAAACAATAAAATGTCCATTGTTGAAAAGAAAAACTGAGTCGTATTAGAAAATCAAATCACTTTTATTAGTGAATGAAGAATCCATTACCAAAATAGTATTACGTCACTTGGTAACATTTTTATCATAAAGCAGGGCAAAACTTCCTGGGAGGATATTGCATATATCTATCGCAGAACATCTTGGATCAACATAAAGATGACAGGAAATGGCAGGCAAAATCCAAACATTTTCATTTGGTCACTGAAGATACAACAAATCGCTGGCTCTTTCATTCCAAACAAAATACTGCAATCCAGATATAGTGAAGACTAAACATTGTAACGACAGGGAAAAGTGACATACATTTATAAGAATATTGTTGAAAATAAAAGGTGCAGCAATTTAAATGTTTGTATAAATAGATGAGTCAATAGAACATTTCGTTCTGATGTGATTGAACCCACACCACATGGGCGCTGAAGCGAAATGCAAAAACAACTTGAGCTGGAAATGTTAGGATTACATTTCCAGCTCTGTGTAATCCTAACAAATGTAACTAAATGTAATCCTAACATTTCCAGCTCTAAACAATGAAAAAACGTGCGAATCTCTTTATATACTCTCAAGGTTATTGTCATAAATCGCAAATAAAACTATCGATAAATGATAAAATAATTAACGACAGATAATTTTAATATTACATTCAACCAATCAAAAACTCAAATTTTTAAAAGAAGAGAACAGCAATTTTAAAGTAGATGAAAATTAAAAGAAATGAAGTAAAACAAATTGAAATAATAAAATTCCACAATATTTTAGAATTGGCAATTCTGTAAAATTTAAGAAGTTGAAAATAGAATAAAAATGAAAAATTTCGATAAATCAATGAATTTTACCGAGAATAACATAAGAATCAAATCAAAAGGAATAAAAAAGAGAATAAATGGAACCACAAATTAGCCAATTTAAATAAATTTAAACAAACTTTTGCCATTTGGAATATAATACCTATGGAAAGGAATGCATTTGAAACAGAAGAATATTAAAAACCTAAATAAATGAAACATAGATAACTGGATTTAAGAAAAGATAATAATAATATGTAAATAAATCTCCTGAAACCGTTTTTAGGGTACCAGGAATGTCCTATCTCCGCCGTGTTAAATTCACCATTTTCATGTACCTTTTTCTCAGAAACTATATGGGTTAGATGTATAAAATTTTTATGGTAGTTAGAGTGATATGTTTTATACATTTTAACATCTCAGTTTTTTTTATATTTAAAAATTATAATTTTATAGAAAATTTTAATTGGAAGGTCACTTTTCAGCTTGCATTTTTTATTACATTTAAATTTTTAAAAAACTCATTTCTCAACAAATCACAAAATCCTTACATTAAAATATGCAAAATTATATAACATATATATCATAAAAATTAAGTCATTAAGTTTCATAGGTAATGAGAAAAAGGTACACAAATCTTAAAAATCAATATTTTGAGAAAAACAGATTTAAACATATTGTTGGCATTTCTGTCAAAAATTATTGATAGTAATTTAATGAAATCCTGATTTATAAGAAGTATAATCTATTTCCTGCTCATTTAAAGTGTCTTCGAGTTTACTTTTGGTAATTTGATTCTTTTGTCTGGCTTTTTTATGGAAGTGTGATAGTTTACACTCTCTATCGATAGCACTTTCCTTATCAAGTTGCTTGAGTATGTCCAGAGAGTGGAAGCCTAGATTGATTCCAACTCTAGCTAATGTGTAACACTTTCCATTAAAGCAGGAAACAGTATCAAACACTCCAAATTTTAAAGTTTTAAGTGACACAAACACAATTTTCGGTAAACGAGTCCTGATAACACAATTCACAGATTCATTAGGATTTTGGGTTTTTCCATGAAGACATTTTTTTAACAAGTCTGGATTAACTAAGTCTCTGAAAATAGATTTAATTGCCTCCATAATAGGCAGGGCAATATGTGTTCACTTATCATGGTCATAAACTTCTCCTTTGGCAAGTGCACGTTGAAATTTACACCGGCTTTCATTTCCAACTGGACAAAGTCTATGATTATGATTTGCATTACTTGATAGCAAGTGGAAGTACTCTGCCCATACAGCTTGTTGCAAATTTTAAAGAGAACCATCATTTCGTCTAATTGCTAAGCCATAGCATTTTTGATTTTCAAAATTAAAGCAACAGTGAATCTGTTCTTTCCTCCTAATGGTTTTCCATCACTAAGTTTTTTGCCACTGAATTTCTTTCTCAGCTCATGCAAGCGGCACCCCATCCTTTTTTGAATATGCCCTATGCACTCTAATTTTTCAATTTGTGTATCACCATATATTTTTGAAGCCACAATTGCTTTATAAGCTTTTGAATCTCCATTACCCAGATATTTCACATGGCATGCACCATACAGAGTTTCTGATCTATTAAAAATTTTTCTGACCCTAGCAACTTCCATGCCTCCACTTACTCCACTGTAATTAGCAATACATGTATCAACATGTATGCTTGAATTCCTTTGTGGGCATCTGCAAAATTTTGACATAACAGCAATATCTATTACTTTTCCCGTGTCAACACTTGTTGCTGTAAGTACACCATTATGTGACAAATGGCCACATTTCTGTCATGTATCATCAAATGCAACACACAAACCCATGTTATCATTCAAAGAAATACATTCTTTGGCAGCTTTATCCACCTCTTGAGAACAAACATGCTCTGATGCTGAATAAAACATGAACATGTGCAGCAAATTTTGTCGGTGGAGGTGGTAAGTTCATGACAGCACAAAACAGTCGTCCTGATGTGTTTCCTTTGCCTATTATATGTAAAGCGTAAACAATTCTGATATTTAAATCATGTAAATTTGTATCACATTCAGCATTGTTTACCTTTTCTGTATTCATAAAATCAACATTGTTTTCACAACTGTTACAACTTGTATGTATTTCAGATGCAAGATCTATTCGTTTTTTCACCCACAATGGTCCCTTTACATTGTTTACACTCAGCAATTTTATTTACAACATCTTTCAACACACTCAGGGAAATAATTTCATTACCGCAATGTTCAGTTTATGTAAATTCATCATATTGTTAATATGAAGTCTGAAATTTAATATAATTACTGTCCTTAGCAGCAGCAAGAGTTTCATCCGACTTCATCCCCACACTCTCAGTATAGTGAGGCTTGTGCTTGGATTTACAAACATTAATAGGTTTTCTAAATAACCTTTTACTTCACCCCCATGCTAAATAAATGGCTCACAAATATTGCTGCTAAGTGCTTCTGGAAAGCATCTTTAATTCACAAACTTCCAGTTCTTCGATTTAGAAGTATGATATACAGCTGGAAAGAGGACATTCTGCACTATTTAATGCAGCAATAAAATAAAAATAGTTTTTGAGTGAATTTTTTCTTTCCTGGTCCCCTTAATAAACAAAATTCCTCAAATTATTAAATAGCAAAAACAACCCAACACAGGCATTGTTGAAATTGATCAGCATTATGCACATGTCCTTTGTATACCACATGTATACTCACTAGTGTTCTAAAGGCTCGAGAATAAACTGGATATTTTGGAAAAAATTAAAAAGATGTTATTTTCCCTTTTAAATTTCTGTCTCCCCCCCCCCCTTTTTTTTTTCTTCCAAGTATTGCAAAATTTTTGGTTTTTGAAAGTGCTATCCTTTAATGTGTGGCCTAATTAATGAAGCATCAACCACTATATTAAATTTTTTCTTTCTGATGAAGTGAAATAAAATCATTCTGATAAGAACTTTTGTCTTTCTTAATTTTCACCCCCATAGGCTTTAGTTGGAGATAAGACAATAGCATTTTGGCTAATGGATAAAGATATGTATGAATATATGTCTGTCCTGAGTCATATGGTACCTAGAGTTGACAGGGGTATTGCTCTTCACAAAATAATCCGACTTTTAACACATGCATTAGGTGGTGAAGCTTGGCTTAATTTCATGGGTAAGTATTATCTATACTTTTATATTAAACATCTAGTTGAGTAATGTCCTATCTTTGAAAATTGACTTATTGAATATTATTATGCAAAATATATTATACAAGGTGATTGAAAGTTGCACACATCAAATTTTGAAATCTATATAAATAAAATTGAAAATCTATTTGTATGTGGTGTGTGTTTGGCTTATCACAGATAAATGACTGTACCGAACTTTATGAAATTTTGTGGGTATCCCATACACTTAAAATTTAGTCCGTGTTTCGAGTTTCTAAGGTCAGGTATTGTCAAGATATTAATAAAAACAAACCTCCCATAGGAGTTTTATCTCCTCTCTAACTCCATGGTTCCTCCAAACAAAAAAAATGTTTTTAAATCACTGGTTTAAAACAGGAAGATAGCTGGAAACTTTATCTTCATGGTTTATTTTCCACAAGCTTTTACTCAATAATGAAAAATATGACAACATCAAAATAGTTAGTTATTTAATTATGAGCATCTTATAAAGAAGATAATTATATCATGTTGCTCAACAATGTAATTAAATCCAATTTGTTTATACGGTAGATAGCTTTTATTATTTTTTTGGTTTAAGGGGACGCTTCAGTTGAAAAATGTCTCCGTTCCCTTAAAAATTGCACCCGGTGGCTCAAGAGATGGGCAGTTCCTTTTTTCAAATGATTGGCATCTGATGGGCTAATGAGAGTAAGTAAGGTGACGAAAGGCCCTTGGACCTCTATAGTTTATGACTTGCTCGCCTGTCCAAGAGGATAAAGAGGGGAATCTTAGAAGGGTGTGTGGTTTGGGGGATGAGGTAAATGAATGAAAGAATGAAAAAAACGTAACTGGAGGCTTTTCCCACTTACTGAAAGGAAAGTTTCCTATCCATTCTATTTCTTGTCAAGGAATAACCAAAGAGTTCTCCTAACCGATTATAATATAATTCTAATATAAATATATATATGTGTGTGTGTGTGTAACTTCAATGTGTGTTTTGAAGACTAATCCAGGTACAACACTAAAATGTGTGTATTAAAAAACTGGAATTAAAAATAAAATTAATGATATTTTTATGCCTATGAGTCCAGAGCGATGGTATAAAACTAATATTTATTTAGTCATTTTGAATATATCATTATTTCTTTTTTAAATAGTATACATTAGAGTGCATTGTATGAAATTTGAAGTTTGAAATGGACGATACAGCACTAATGTGATATTCTACTCACCGCATTTTTTTAGTCTTGCAGGATGTATTTGGAAATTATAGTATTTAGCATGAAAATTCCTTGTGTTGAAAATGATTTGTTTCAACCGGGGTTACTCGGAAATCTCGGATTCTGCATAGTAATGAATAGCAATGGAGGTTGCCACTACACGGGCACTGCGGAACTGCAATTCTATTCAAATAGCTAGTCTCTAGTAGCGGTACTGCACTTTCACATCGTTTTTACAGAAAAATGATTTCATTTGTTGACATAGTAACTCAATAGAGACCTATATAATACTTGTCCTGCATGTGTTTTGTTTTTATAAACCCTTCAAAAGCCCTGGTGGCCTAGAAGACTAAATCTTTGTATACTCAAAAATTCAACTTCGGTACAGAACTTAACACAGTCGGAATTTTGAGGGAGAAAAACTACTGGTTCACCGAATATTTATACAAACAATAAAAATTATTTACAAACAAGAACGGAAAAATGATTTCATTTATACATATACTGTAATTCAATAAATACCTATATAATAATTATTCTGTGTGTATTTGTCGTTCCAAACCCTTCAGAAGCTTCCGGTGACCTAGAAGACTAAATCTTTGTACACTCATAAATTCAACTGCGGGACAGAACCTAACGCAGCAGGAATTTTAATGGGAAAAACTAATTGGTTTACCAAATAGTTAAATACTAGCTGAATATCCATTGAAATTCAACGACCTCCCAATGAGCAAACCCCAAAAACAGGATTTTTTAAATAATCCAATTTTTTCAGTTGTCTTTTTCAGACTGTTCACTCATGCACCAAATTTCAAATGTATGTCTCCCTTTAGACTGGGCATTTTTCAGTTATTCAGCCAATTAAACATTTAACATACATGTTAAGCACATACACATAGGCGTATTTAAGGGAGGGGAGGGATTCAACCCCCCTCCCCCTCGAAATTAAAAAGTTTCAAAATGTTTCCTAAACACACATGTGATAAAGATATTTACTCAATCATTCAGTTTGTCATTCTGGAGTCCTTGAACTAGAAATGCAACCCATTTTTACCTTCAATAAATAAATAAATAATGGGAATAAGTAAGGAGTTTTTAGAATTTAAGAATTAAAAAAAAAATGTGTTCCGACTACTGCGTCACTGCAATAAGGGGATGGGGGAATTATCTAAATTTGGAAAAATCCCAGTTCTTGGAGCCGGCAAAAGAAAAGGAAAAGTCGAAGATCAAAAGTCAGTTATTTAGAGACTAGAGGTCTGCACAGGTCTAATTTTAAAAATTTTCCCGGTTCAAAAATGTCAAGACTTGACTTGTTCAAAGCCCGAGATTTTTTCATTAGAATTCACCTGAGCCATACTGTAAACACTCAAAACCAACCCCAATGCAGCCCCGGCCTGAATATTTTCCAATACATTGAAACCTGTTGGCTTGTATGCTGATTAAAATTTGCCATTTAAGGAATTAAACACAAGCTCATCACATATAGTATATAAAGGATACCAAAAAATAAAGGATAAATGTAAAGGAACCCAAATTTTAAAATTAATTTCAAATTAAAAGTAATTAAAATCAAGAATGAGTATTATTGTAAAATGAATTTTTATTTATCATTTTGGTTGGAGATGAGAAGGGATGAAAAAAGACTGGGATTATGTTTTTAAAAATGCTTTCTTCATTTATCAGTGAACAGTGCAATGACTATTTAGTTAGAACTCATCAGCATCAAAGATATAGCATCAAAGATGCAGCAATAGCAAAACAAACATGTCATATGCCACAATTGTTAGTGTTGTTAAAAACTTTTCAATGCAATTAAACTTTCTGTGTAAGTATAGATAGATAATATTTTCTTTAATTATGACATAATTATGAATATTTTTTAAATTTAATAATTTTAGTAAAAGTGTAAGATGTTTGGAATAAACACATTCAAGGACAATAATTCGCATTATCTATATGTTGATTTCAAATTATAACAGTTTGCTCGGATAAATTTTTATTCAACATTTGTTATAGGAAAGAAATCGCTGGAACTGTGTTTAAGAATAAAATTTATTTAATTTTGATAATTTAGAAACATTCGAAATCTAAGAACTGAAATTAAAATCATAGAAGAAATTGAATAAAATATCAGTGATAAATTTTAAAGTAAACAGTATCTTGGATTTCTTATTTTCATTTATTTATTGGATTTCATATTTCCTCCACCAAACAATCACAGTACAAAAGAGATTAAACTTTTTGCGACAAATTTAAAAATAAAACAAATTGAAACTGGCACTTGACCAATGATAATAATCTAATGATCATTTCCTCAAAAATTAAATTTGGAATGTATTTCTTCCCTATTCAATTTATAAATCACATGATGTTACGAAACATGACAATTGGTGCATCGGTGTATATTTATACTGCTGTATCCAGGCCAGAACATATTTTTTGTTCTCTTACTATAGCTTTAAACAAATTGAATGTTGTGAAGAGGAATGTTTTATTTTAACTTCGGAATGTAGTGGAATAAAGAAGTCTTCAATTTCTTATCCAAAATTATAATTTTTCTGTATCGGGTTCTAATTGACCCATCTGCGTTCACCTTGCAAAGTAAAATTTTAGTACCTAACTAGCAGCATGCCCGTTCTTCGTACGGAGTATCTCTAAAAATGCGATACATTCAGCCGTAATATATCACAATACTGTAATAATTAATTATATTTGAAAACTTAAAAACTTCATCGAAAAAAACAAACTTGATTCAAATGACGTCATCGAAATATAAATCGCATGGCTCTCTGACGGCAGTTATCGTGCTAATGGACAAACAGACAGAATGAACAAAGTCATAACCACTTTCCAACTATGTAGTAAAGTGTTAAAAATGGTTATTTAATTATCAGCATTTTATGAGGAAGATTCTTTCGTATGCTACTATGACTTATATAATGCAATGATTTTTTTTTTCTTACGTAATGCAATGAATTTACATCTTTCACAGTGACAAAACAATGTATAAGATTCAAGGCCCTATATGTTTAGGTGTAATTTTTTTCACAGTTTTGCATGGTAAATCCCGAGCAACACCGGGTATTCGCTGCTAGTATAATATAAAGAAACTTAAAATTTGCAATCATGCGTAAATTACTATAGTATACTAAATGACATTGTTAATCAAAATATTCTGTTAAAATATTTAATTTAATGCCCCTAAAAAGAAGTTAGAGAATTTCTGTTCTCTCTATACAAAATTATCTTCATGGGCGGATCTGAAGAATAAAACATCCCGGCCCCATTTTCAGGCAAATAACCAAAAAATATGAAATTGATTCAATATATGAAAAATAAAAGTGTTAAAATTGTATGGCAGCCTTAGTACTTATATTCGCAAATATTAGAAGATATACCCTATATTAGTAGATTACATGTACAAGTTGAAAATATCAATAAACCCATAATCTTTACCTGATGGCAGTAATTGATTCCAGTATATGGCAAAATGAAAGTGCTAAAATTATATGGGAATATATACCCGTAATAATGTCGTAACCCCTTATAGTGTCGTAGATTAGAAGATATGTCTTTGTGTTAGAAGATTACCCGTATTACAATATGAGTCTCAAAAATCTTTGCCAAAGTAAAACAATTGACGTAATAAATTGAAAATATCAATAATCTCCATAATCTTTATACCAGAAGGCCGTAACTGATTACACAATATGCCAATATATGTCTACATATATGCCAATATACCTGTACTACTTATATTCTCGTAGATTAGAAGATATACCCGTGCCTTTGTAGAAGATTACTCGTACAACGTACAATATATGAGTTTCAACATTTTTTGTCATAATAAAACAATGGCATAATAAATTGAAAATATCAATAATCCCCGAAAGTATCAATAGTAACAATGTTTAAACCTGAAGACCATAATGGATATTATCCAGTCAAAAATGCAATGTCAATCAAATTTATTTTACAGACATATATTTATTATTCAAATCGGAAAAGATTTAACAAGAAAGATCAATCACGTATAAATCATTGATTATGACACACTTTTCAACTGTACTCTAAGTCCTCTGGACGAGTCGGACGGTCTGGGTCTTCAACACTTTTCAACTGCGATGCAATTTTATTTAAACATCTCTAAAATGCGATACATTCAGCGGTGATATTTTTAAAATTGTCACAATAGTACAATAATTTATTATATTTGAAAACTTTATCGAAAACAAATGAACTTTATTAATTTAGGGTAGCGACAGAACCGGGAAATCAGGGAATTCTCAGGGAAAAATGATTTTCTGGAAATATCAGGGTAAACTCAGGGAAATTTGCTTTAAATCAGGGAAAATTCGCGAGTTGACGATCTTCAAATCCCTGTGAAAACATCTGAACGGGAATTTTCCTTTCTCTTTGTCCCTCTGCGAAACTGCCCTCGTTATATGGAAGTGTTAAACTTTATTCTGATAGCTGTTTATCAGATGACATCAAAAGCTTAAAATTCCCACTCACCACATGGCGATTAAACTTGAAAAACTGGCGATTAACGAAATCCAGATTACCGGGAAAACTGTGTGATAGCGTAGGATGGCTATTCTCCCTAAACAAATCCACCTGTGGAGTAAGAAAATCTGTTAACAACCGCTACAATACTGCTATGGCTCTCCTATAGTTTTCCCCCACGAGGCAATCATAATTTATTGCATTTGCTGCTGAGGATGAGTGCAATCCATTATCCACATTCCTATCCTACCCCTCCCCGTAATCACTGATGTGATTTACGACATTCTGGGGTGTAGCGTCTTAGCCGTGTTCTCTACAATGAGCACGGCAAATAATAATTACAGCTTAAATGGGTTCCCCCATTTTTACATCTGACACAAATTTAAAAGGATTCCCGAAAGCGGATTCATGAACGGAATTACAATCACTCGCTAAAATAAAAATGGAGTGTGAAACTCGTTTCCGCTATTTCGTGCTTGTGAATTTATTTATTGTTTAAATATTCATTATAGCATATTTTTCACAATGAAAAATTAAAAGAATTAATCTAAATGAACGAGTTTCGGGAATACGCTGCCGCTCGGGGCTAGCACGAATAAAGGATATCAACCTTGGGGATGGGGGAATGCTTTTCTGAGCTGAATTGCCGATATTGCAATGTTATGTATTATTGTTCTACTTTAACCTACATATGAATGGCCCATAAACGACTATACAGAAATAATGAATGTGTGTAGCATTAGCTAAAATAGTGCATTTGAAGGATGCTATCCCGGACATACTTCGTATTAATTTTAAAACTTGATCGCGAGAACTTCATAATTTTTAAAATCTCGATGTACGATAGTTTTACGCTAGGAGAAATTTCAGATTTCCTTTTACAGATTATACCCTGTTTTAAATTATTAATCTCTTGTCGACGATGTATAAAGCAAAGATGTATGGATTCCTAAAGTGTTTGCTTAGTTGTATTTTCAGAAGTGCTAACTGTTAACGATTATTATAAATTCAAAGTTAAATAGGTTCCATTTTTAACTTATCTGCGGGGCCAGGGATAGTTCACGGCCCTTTTCCCGTTGATCGGAAAATTCGGGTATTGCAATAAAACGGCATGCTTCTAGCGATATAAAACGCCATTTTTTAAATTCAAAACTTCGAAATATTAAAAAAAATCAAATTTCTTCAAAAAGTTAAAAAATTTATTTGTTATGAAATAAACATATTGGGGAAATTTTAAAATAAAAGAATTCATAACGTCCGTTAATATAACGGGAAAAAAGGTCAAAATATCGCGATCGTGGTGATTGAAAAATTAGAGTAAATGTTCAAAATATAAAACAAAAATATTAATTTATTAAAATTCGCCGAAAATGATTTGTAAAACCCTTGAAATTAAAGAAAAATTAGTGGACAGGCTTCTTAAAAATAAAAGAGGAATAAATAATAGTGAATGCTTCATAAGCTTGGAAAAGTAAAAATAAAAAATCAAGATGAGAAAACTTAAATGAATTTAAAATTACCTCAAAATGTATTTGAATGCTTCATGATAAATGAATATTTTTTATGATGTATTGGAAAACAAATACTATAAAACACCTGAAAAAGTCTATAATGAAAATCATTGACAAGATTAAAAAAAATTACAAGGTTAAAAAAATTAGTGAATATACATATTTAAAATATTTAAACAATGGATAAATGAAAAATTTAAATTTGACAAACCTTTAAGAAATGGAAAAAATGGTAATAGTGACAATAACTTATAGAAAAGAATTATAAATAATTGATTTGGTACCACGTCTGATGTTAAATAGCAAAAAGAAACACATCCACAATAGAAGGTTTTTTATTATTTCACTTCCTCAAGACGTACAACAGTTTAAAACAGGCCATAGCACTTTCGAGCATAGGTATGCTCTTCATCAGTGGCTACACGGAAATAAAGTTTGAATCGTTCATATATAGACCAGATATAGCGACAGAATTTGCATAAAAACAATCCACAAAAGAAGCTACGTCTAAACAGGGTACCGTAAACAATATTTCAAAAAAAATTTTTAACAACCAAAGACCAGCATATCAATTTACAATTACAAAATCAATATCAGAATTACAATATAATATCAGAAACAGGGGGGCAATCAAGCATAATCCCCAAAAAAAGGAAGACGTCAAAGATAACTTTGCAGAGACTTGAATTGCATGGAGTCGAGAATGAGTCGCCAAGCGTAACTCAATTTCATAACAGGGTCAAAATTACAAACGGACTCATGGTAAATATAAATAAAAAGGGATTCAAAAAGGAGAATATCACGAGGGCTATTACAACGCATTAAAAGGAAAGCCTTTTCAAAAAGAGGCTGAAAATTATCTTTAACAACCAATTGAGCAAGAGCCGTAGAAAGTTTACTATCCCTGACATTTGATTCCCCCCGTTTGTAATTTTGACCCTGTTATGAAATTGAGTTACGCTTGGCGACTCATTCTCGACTCCATGCAATTCAAGTCTCTGCAAAGTTATCTTTGACGTCTTCCTTTTTTTGGGGATTATGCTTGATTGCCCCCCTGTTTCTGATATTATATTGTAATTCTGATATTGATTTTGTAATTGTAAATTGATATGCTGTTCTTTGGTTGTTAAAATTTTTTTTTGAAATATTGTTTACGGTACCCTGTTTAGACGTAGCTTCTTTTGTGGATTGTTTTTATGCAAATTTTGTCGCTATATCTGGTCTATATATGAACGATTCAAACTTTATTTCCGTGTAGCCACTGATGAAGAGCATACCTATGCTCGAAAGCGCTATGGCCTGTTTTAAACTGTTGTACGTCTTGATGAAGTGAAATAATAAAAAACCTTCTATTGTGGATGTGTTTCTTTTTGCTAGAAAAGAATTAGTTTTAGAAAAAAAAAAACTTAAATAAGTTTTGAAGATTTATTAAATGTTAAAAATGAGAAGATAGCAATAATAAATGCATGTTAACAATATTACTCATTAATAAATTAAAATATTTCTGTGAATTTGTCTTGGTTGGTTGGTGTCGTATCCCTAATATTTATTAAGGGAGAAATGAATTTGTCTTTGCTATTGTCAAATAATAATAATAAAATTTGTATTTTGCCAATATCTTAAATGTTCCCCAATTTTTATAATCCTCCTCTGCCTCAACATCGAAATAATAGATTCTATAAAAGTAGATCCTCTAAGGAGTTTTCTTGCCAACAGACATATTGTGATACCTTGATAAAGTACTCATCAATTCAAGACATGGAGAGAAGGATTGGTTGTTTGACTTATATCTACTGTACAATAAATCTATTATAAATAAGTACTAAGTAATAAGAGCAAATTTCTAAATTATTTTAAAACATACTTACAATTTAATTTTGCATAACATTAAGCAACTTTTATTTTTACTCCCTTTGCCTCTTTACGTGAAAAACTCATCCAATGTTTTCTGCTTCGAAGTTGATACTCGTTTTTTTTATGCTACTTATCTTATACAATATATATGAATGTTTTATATTTATCTTTTATATTCATTTATCCGTCTATCAGTTGTTAGTCGAGTTTATGAGTAAGATTGGGAAATTCTTATGCTAACAGATGATTGAAGAAAATCAGGGAATTTCAGGAAAAATACTCTGGAAATCAGGGAAAACTCAGGGAATTTTGTTTTTAAGTTTTTGTAGCCACCCTGTAATTAAGAATTTTGTTTCATATGTAATTTCAAATTTTTCTTTTACGGTATTGATTTATTTTAAGCTTTTTTATTTAATTTGACACGGCCCGATCCGACCTGAATTTAATATATAAACTTTGCCAAATTGAATATTAAAATATCCCACTGGTGTGAGGCATTCCTAAATTAGTGAATATTAAAAAACTTAAATTATACACTTTATTTCTATTTAACGATCTATCAGTCATCTTGCATCAATTTTAAAGTCTCAATGATTATCACAATCTGTGAGTACAAAATTTTCACATATAGTGTGTTTCAGATTGTATCTTTTTGCTATTCAAAGTTATCTTCACAGGCAGGTCTGAAGAATAAAACATCCTGGTCCCTTTCGTAAACAAATTTACAAAAAATGTGAAATTGAATTAATGTATGTCAAAATGAAAGTGCAAAATTGTATGGGAAGACATACCCATACTACTTATATTCTCGTAGATTAGTAGATATACCTGTGTATTAGTAGAAGATTATCCGCACTACTTTTATGAGTTTCAAAAATTTTTGCTAAGAAAAACAGATGACATAATAAATTGAAAATATCAATAATCCCCCCAATCTTTAAACCTGAAGGTCGTATTCGATATAATCCAGTCAAAAATGCAATTTCTATAAAATTTGTTTTATATGCATTTCTTTATTATTTAAATCTGGAAAAAAATTAATAAAAAATCTTCTGCTCTACATAAACACACTGGTTTTAAATCTTTTGTTAAGTGACATGATATCATTTCCTTCAAATAAATTTGCGGAAAAACATTGTCTGCATAATTCTATGTCTATAAAAGGTTTAACTGTGCGGTTTTTTTTTATTAATATCTAACTTGAAACATGGACTCAATTTTAAGTGGGGCTATTCCAAAAGCTACCACAAAATTTGTCGAAAAATCGGTGCAGCCTTTATCTCAGGACTAAATCTTTACTCATAAATTCAACTACGGGACAGAATTCATCAAAGCAGGATTTTTGATGAGAAAAATGTGACTAGTTCACTAAAATTTTATACATACTATAACAAATTATATATATATATATATTTACAATCCAGAACCCCCCGGTGACCTAAAAGACTGCAATTAATATAATATTTACATTAAATAAGTATGGACCAAATATATGCAAGAAGAAAAACAGTAAACCAGCGTGAGCCGAATTATCTGTACTGATACAACAAAATGTAACGCAAAGGACTTCTCTTTCTTTATTGGACCAAAGTCAAAAGATACCTGCTAAACACAACAAATGTACCCCTTCATTCATTTCCCCGATACCAGTCAATTATCCACCCACCCCTCAAATCTCCACACCAAGAATTTTCACCCCCATTTTTCCCCTGGGAGGATAGAAGGTGTGGCTAACGTTGAAAATCGGAAGTTTTAGCAGTTGAAACACGATTTACTATTCAAATATACTAATCCCAAATTAATTCAAAAATCTAAAAAAAAATCTTAAAAAGAAGCCAGAAGTATAATCTATTGAACGCTGTTTTTCAAAATGTGAAACGTTTGATAGTTAATTTTTTATAGCGCAATTAAGAAGGTGATGTTTTATCTAAGAAATTTTGACAAATTAACTCCATTTCAAGATATATTTAAAGTCTAATTTAAAAAATTGATGACTGGGTTCATTGCATTAAACTGTCTACAATCATGAGCAAAAAACAGAATTTTAAATTATTCATTTGCTAATGTGTAATTTGCGGAGAACTTCCCCCATAGGTTAACATGGGCATGAAAGCTAACTGAAGCGTCGCCTTAAATGATAAAAATATAGATATAGAAATAGCTCTTATAAATGAACAGTATTGTATTTTTGACTGGATTATACTAATTATGGCCTTTGGGTTTAAAGATTAATTGCTGATATTTTCAATTTCATATGTCATCTGTTTTA
This sequence comes from Amaurobius ferox, assembly GCA_951213105.1. NCBI lineage: Eukaryota > Metazoa > Arthropoda > Arachnida > Araneae > Amaurobiidae > Amaurobius > Amaurobius ferox. The sequence continues at coordinate 16,452,157 of OX578152.1, read as the reverse complement.
TTTTAACAAAGAGTTTTCAAACTCATATTTAGCCAATTAACTTATATTGTGTTTAGCCAATTGTTGAAACAGAATATTAGTGGTACAAGTGTGTCGTCTTCTAATACCCATTTTTATTTTAGCATATGCAAACTAAACCAGGATGTTTTATTCTTCAGATCTGTCTGTTAAGATAATTATGTATAGCAGAAACAGAAATTCTTATACTTCTTTTTAGGAGAATAAATTAAAAATATTTTGAATAACAATGTCATTTAGATCAGGCTTCTTAAACTTTTTCCACTCCCTTATTTGCCTAAGAAATTTGTATGTGACCCCAGGTATATGTATATATATAATAGGTATACAAATCAAACATTTACTGATAAATAAATCATAAAAATAAATCGTTTATTTTAAAATAATTCTTTAGTATAAGTTTACCATTTATTAAAAACGAAGACAAATTGGCATACTGATGAGATAGATGTGCTTGTTTATTTTTAAATAAAGAATTAAATCCTGTCTGAATATTTTACTACAGGATGTTTCAATGTTTTTCAGAGTTGATCGACATTTTGATTTTATAATCATCTATGCTGAGAACAAACACCTCTTCACATAAATATGTAGTACGAAATGGCAGAAGTATGTTTAGGGCCATTTCAGAAATTGTTTGAAATTTTGTACGAATCCCAAGCCAAAATTTATTTAACAATTATTTTTTAGGAAACTCAAGTTCTGAACCTGTGTCACTTGATAACTTGGCAAATTCTTCTTGAAATTTTAATGGCAGATAACTAATGTGTTTAATTTCAATTGAGTATGGTTTATGAACCCAACTTAGTTTTTTAGGATCAAAATTTGAAAGGAAGTATTTCTGAAACTGCTTCTCTAGACACTCCAGATTATCAATTATAACTCTTACAATTAAATCTTTGGGAAGGTTAATTTTCAATTATAAAATCATCTGTAGCTGTAAACATTTTTAAAGAGCCATTTTCCATCCTATTCTTGTATATAATGTTTTAGTAAAACTTTCAATTTTATTTTTTAAAATAACTATGTTACAATTTTTTCCTTGATGTAACTTGTTTAAATCAATGAGTTATTTTAAAATATTCGAGAAATAACAGTTTAAAATCCATAAGTCATTATGATAAACTTAACAAAATCGTATTCCTGCTCAGTCAAAAATATAGCAACTTCATCTTTCAATTTCAATAATCTATTTAACCTTCGACCTCTTGAGAGCTTTACCTCTGCCTCTAGTACCTTATCTCTTCAGCTTGTACACTTTACCTCTGCCTGTAGTAATAAGCTTTTATAATCGGAGTCCATATTTTCCCAAATGTTTGAAAACAAACTACTGTTATGAGCATGGCTTTAATGAAGTTAATGATTTTGATAGCATCATATAGCACAACATCTAATTCTGGTGATAAAATGTTTTGGCTATGAGTGTCTACCAATGGATCATGCAGTGAGTAAAAGTGATATGTCTATTTCTACCAGCTTTAACTTTTCTACAAAACATCTTGAATTCTTTATACATTTGGTTTTGATTTAATTTGTGGTCGTTGCGCATTCAGATACCTTTTACTGTTGCCAAATTTTTTCTGATACTATATGGGTTCGTTACCTGCAGTTTAAGATGCTTGGATTTAGAGTACTATAGAAATATGTGTATGATTATGCATTTTAAATTTTTTTGCATTATATTTTCCATACAAAGAATGGGTATACTGCTAGTCATATAATATACCAAGAAATTGAAATAGCAGAATTGCTTTCAGTTAGGTGCCACTAATGTACTATCAAAAATACATCAGAAACACAGTCTACTGTTTTTAACACTTTACAAATTGAAAAGTGTTTATGACTTTGTTCATTCTGTTTGTCTGTCTGTCTGTTAGCATGATAACTGCCGAAAAAATGACTTCAAAATGAAATTTTAGTATATTATTCAGACGGTCAGTGGGACCTATGAGAATATAAATATATAATATCACCCAATTAGGTTTGGATTGAACCCGGGTTGAAAAAATAAAATACATTGAACCCTATGGGACCTAATTTTTCAAACATTTTTTAAGCAGATTTAAAATTCACAAATTGCTTTGAAAATTTTAGGAAATATTCAAATTATCCCATAAAATATATAAAAAAGATTTCAGCAAAATATATTCAGTAGTTTTTTAAATAAAAATTAAAATAATAATTACACCTTTTATGTAAAGTGATCACGTGACCACTATATGAAGAGATCACGTGACACACTTCAAAATAAAATATGGTATCCATCTTGTGTCAAAATCGTGGTTTTTAAAGTTCTTTTTAATTCATATTTAATGTTGTATCCATCCTAAAACCACTTTATTTTTGCTTAAATTCTGTGCATCTACATACTGAAACAACACTATTACAATATATTTGAGTTTAAATGTTCATCCAAATTTGATTATTTCTACAACGAAGCCTACTTTTCACTTATGGAAAATGTAAACAGGAATGAGTTGTATAAGAATTGCTGCATTTCTTTAACTCAAAATTATTTAACTCATGGAGTCTGCAATATAATATAGTTGATATGAATGAAATATTCATTGATTTTACAGCGAGAAGGATGATTTTTTTGATGAAGTTTTAAGCATAGAGTTTAATTACTTGTACCTCCATGGTCTTAAGTTTTTAAATAAAATAAATTATTATATATAGTATTATGATGAATGAAATGCTGCTTTTATAGAGAGAGCCAGGCGTGTTACATTTCGATGATGTCATTTGAATAAATTTCAGTTGTTTTCTATGAAGTTTTCAAATATAATAAATTATTGTAATATTATGATAATTTTTAAAATATTACCGAGGAATGTACTTCATTTTAGAGATGTTTAAACCAGGCAATTTAAATTTCAATGCCGTCAGTTGAATGAAGTTCATTTTTTTCGATGAAGTTTTATGTTTTCAAATATAATAAATTAATGTAGTATTGTGAAGGTGACACGTTAAAACCGATTTTTAAAATTTGGATTATTTTTTGTTTGTTATTTAATGTTTTATGCGATTTCGACCATTTTTTTCCCTTTTTTTCTCCACCATCCAGATGTTGTAGAAAAAACAGATCACACGACCGAAAAGAGCAGACAGTTGCGAGTAAAAATATATCAATTTCAAATCTCAGGGACAAATTCAGATATTTTTTAAAGATTTTAAAACAAAAGTCATTTTGCTTTTTATAAGGTTTCTGGCTCATTATGCTGGATTGAATTGTGGCGATGTATTATTTACATCGGGTGGTGGTTGGGACCGCAATAAAAAAACTTTAAACACTGAAGAAATGAAAAGAAAGTTATGGAGATTGTCGCCTTTCATTTATGCATCGGGTGGTGGTGGGGACAATCTGTAAAAAAAAAAACTTTTTTTTCACTGAGCAGCATCATTATTTCTTAAATACTAAATTCACATTCAACATCAGTCTCAAAAATACTTTCATGTCATTTGTGATGCAATACTAAAAATGCAGACATCCGGATACAATTTCATTTATGTAAAACAAAAAATAGAAGAGCATACCTCTATAAAAAACATAGGAGCAGCTGATCCTGACTGTGAGTACACATCAAATGGATCCCTTTCCTAGGGTTACAGGTACAGAAATCCTCAGAATCTCACAGTTCACAAACATTAGAATAAATTCACTTTACAAATCAATTTTCAAGAACCCCCCTAGAACATTATTTTTCATCTTGAAATTTCATTATTAATTTTAGCTTTATTAAACTAAACTAAACTTTGTTAACTCCACGGGGTTGAGGGCGCGGTAGCCCAGTGGTTAGCGTGCGGGAGTTGCACTCAGTAGGCCCGGGTTTGATTTCCGCCACTACCAAAAATGCCGCCATGTTCATGCAGAGTACGATCACGTTAAACATGTAGGACTGTAAGTGCTTCCTAGCGGTTGGTGGTAGGGGAAGGAGGGTACAGTCCCTGTGGATGCCTCCCCCACTGGGTTCCGGTCTAAATTGGGTGGCTCTTCCTGGCTGTCAAATAGTTACCTTACACCTTTCTGGTTTCGGGCGCGGTAGCCCGGTGGTTTGCGCACTGGATTTGTATGCTGCCACAACTGCCACCGTGTTCATGCGGAGTACGATCACATTAAACATGTGGGTCCATAATGACGGAAATATGTATCATATCCGTAAGTTATATATTGAAAATTAACGTATAATTAAATTTCTGATGAAGCTGGTGATAGAATAACTATGAGCCACGAAATTCTGGTTCCACAACTTCGTTGAAAATTTAAAACAGAGTGTTGCAGCTATAACAAACGTTAGATAGTAGTTGTAGGAATACAAGTAGCTGTAGAAGTGTTAAATGAGAACAGTTCCAGTTTAAATCAAAATCACTTTTATTGAAGAGTGAATCCATTGTATTTGCTTACAGTATATATCATGAAAACAGGTAAGCCAAATAACTAAAGCATACTATTTACAAAACATGAGCACTACAGCTCATATGAAGGTTTTTCAGTGTAAGTTCCATGCCTAGACACGTTTCTGGTTAACGTATTATTTCCACAAGTAAGTGGAATAAAAGCATTTCACACTTACGTGACCACGTGCACTTTCCGACGCCACCACTAGCTGGGCACACGCTATGGCAAAACTTTAAACTTTCCGGATCAGCACTATAAAGTCCACAACACGGGAAACATGGTCTCCTTAACTGAGAACCATCAAAACTACTAAGTTTAGTTTAAATATCCGCGTTCACCGATAAACACTTTATCGTAACTTTTCGACAACATCGAAACATGACTTTACGAAGATCCGTCTGCCCGATCTAGATCCTTCTAGATCCTTCCATCGATCAGTATATCGATCAAATGACTAACCGGTCTAATGACCAAAGCGATCTCACTTTAAAGCGATCTGACATTAAAGCGATCTGACTTAAAACCAGAAAAGTGTCTAGCCTTTATACCCGAAGATGGGTGCGTTCCGGAACATAACCGTTGCCGGCAACGCCCTCTGGATATGCAAAACAGGATGCGTGAGCGGCGAGAAAGGTGATTTGCATGATCAGCCAAGTTTTGTCCACATCGCGATTCGTTCACGAGAACGGAATAATCATTTTAATAATGACGTCACGCTCCCGCGAAACGAGAATCGCGATGTAAACAAAACCAAGTTTCTAACAATCGGTCCCCTCATGCAAAAACACCAACTCTCGGCGCCCATGCTTTCATCCAACAAAAGGTTATCCTAAGAATCAAAGTTCTTAGTATCCTAAAAACATAATGTATGCATACACAAAATTTTATACATTAAAGAAATTTATAACACTTATAACATTTAGAAAGTGAATAGCCTTTTCTCAAAATGGCAACAATCAAATGAGTACACTTATCTATTATGCAGATCATAAGCATTCTTTAAATTACATGTTTAAGGATAACATAGTCAAAGAAAACAGTATAACCATACTATTGCCCTTTCTTAAGTACTAGCTCATACTGAAGAAAGCTATTTCTTTACTATTTTGAAAATTTATAAACAAACATTAAGTTTAAAATTTAAAAGTCTAAAGATATCAAAAATTTTAAGCTCTAGAAAAATTTTAGGTATAGTTATCAATTTTAATATTTAAGATTAAAAATTTAAATCTAAACATCAAAATCAAGTTGTAGAAAATTTAGTGTATAACTATGAAATTTAACATTTAAGATTAAAAATTTAAATCTAAACATCAAAATCAAATTGTAGAAAATTTAGTGTATAACTATGAAATTTAACATTTAAGATTAAAAATTTAAGTCTAAACATCAAATTCAAGTTTGTAGAAAATTTAATGTATAACTATGAAATTTAACATTTAAGATTAAAAATTTAAGTCCAAACATCAAATTCAAGTTTGTAGAAAATTTAATGTATAACTATGAAATTTAACATTTAAGATTAAAAATTTAAGTTTTTATTATCTTAGCCCATGACTAGTATACACACTAAATACCCAATACAATGGCAATGATAATAAAAGATACAGAAGGTAAATATACATATGAGATAAACACAGATTAAAAAAATTTTATGTTTCATGTGAATTATATCAATAATGTACATTCAGATAACATTTTATTCACATAAGCGAAAATGCATTATGCGTGTAGTAAAAATGGATATATATATTTTTTTTTCAAGTGTAATGTGAGAAAAGTAACAGTTCATTGTCACATAACAATATATACTCAAGATACATTTCATTTGTATCAATGAGAGAGGAATAAATTATAAAATACCCTAACCATTTATACTTTGAAAATATGAAAAAAAAAATTTAAAGTAAAAATTTTTTTATTTGAACAGTTAAATTTTATATTTTAAAGATATCATTACTAAATTTTAAAACTCTATCTTTAGTCATTGGCTTCGTGAAGTAATCTGCTACGTTATCTTTAGTATTAACAAAGTTAATTTTAAAAGACTCGTTTACAACTAAGTTCCTTAAATTCCACACCCAAAAGTCTTTTGACTTTTCCCAATTCTTTGATATCAAATTCTTTACTCAAAAGTGAAACTGTATGGTCTATATCATTTTGTTGTTTCAAGAAAATTTTATCATTCAACTTTGCATAAAGATATGCGGACTTAATGTCCAGTTGAAAATGTTTCCATTTAAGCATGCAAACAAATATGGAGAAGAAAGCTCTGATTAAACTAAAATTAATCACAGGGCTAAACACTTCATCATATGAGTCCCCCTTTATCTGGGTATATCCTTGAGCTACTAGGCGAGCTTTGAATCGTTTAACATTTCCCCTTTCATCCTTCTTAATGGTATAAACCCATCTACTTCCTATAATTTTTTGTTGTGAGATGGGTGCAGGCACTAAGTCCCAGACACCCCTCTCTTGCATTGTAGCTATTTCATCATCCATGGCTTCTTGCCATTTATCGGACTGGGGAGATTCTATTGCCGATTTATAGCTCTTGGGTATCAAGATCTCAACATTGCTTGCTTCTGGTTTCCTTTTGATATCACTTACCCCCTTTTTCTCTCTAAAATTAAACATTTGCTGATCATAATGAATGTTAGCTTTTCCACAAAACTTTCTGACATCATTATGAGATCTCAGCCTTTTATTGTCACCTTTTACTGAGTAGTAAATATCCGTCCTACTCCCATCAGGCCTAGGTACTGCTTTCCGTATCCAGTCAATATCTGAGCAGGGTGTCAGACCAGAATCAGCAGGAGAGTCCTCATCCCCACTAGATTTACTAGTGTCACGGTTCTCACCTGCTTCTTCCTCTGACACTCCTCCTAAGCATTCTGATTCCGAGTCAATCGACTGAGTAACGTTCGATTTCCTCAAGGTGATTCCTTTAGGGTAATTAGGGCCCAGGACGCCTTCCGCTGCCACTCCTTCCTCAAACCTTACATTAGAAGTTTCCTCAACTTTCTTTTTACCCGCTATATAAATCCTATAGCCTTTGGTGCTTTCGGCATATCCGACCATGATTCCTATTTGGGCTCTCATATCCAACTTATTTCTAATTTGTTTGGCTGTGCCCACATAGGCTTTGCACCCGAAAACTTTGAGGTGAGCAACGGCTGGCTTCCTTCCATAATATAACTCGTGTGGAGTTTTGGTTTTGAACTTATGACATATTCTGTTCTTGGTGTGTGTAAAACACAAAATCGCTTCTGCCCACATTCTGTTATCAACCTTGCTTTGATCAAGCATAGCTTTCACACAATCTAGTGCAGTCAGATTAAATCTTTCAGAAACCCCGTTCTGTTCGGGTGTATATGCATTTGACCTTTCTGATTTAATCCCCAATTTATTTAAGTATGCCTTGAACTGGTTGTGACAGAACTCCATACCATTGTCCGTACGGATACACAAAATCTTTTTGCCTAGCTGCCTTTCTTCCTTAGCTTGGAATTCTTTAAATATCTTAAACACCTCTGATTTTTGTTTCATTATATAAACAAACACTTTCCGGCTGAAGTCGTCAGTGATTGTCAAAAAGTATCTGTTTCCGCCCATTGAAGCTGTAGGTAAGGGACCACACACATCCATATGGAGTAATTGTAAAGGTTTAGTGGACCTTATCCTACCAATTGGCTTAAAAGAAATTCTCTTAGACTTTGCTAACTTACAGTGTGTACAGTTAATTTTTGCATATTTTAGTCTAGGGAGTCCATTAGCCGCGGAAACTTTACTTGTCTGATATAAATAATCAGAGTTAATGTGGCAATATCTCCTATGCCAGAGTTCCGTTTTATTCAAAACCTCAGAAACCGCACAACTTGGTTTCTCATTAACCTTTTCCTTTGACCTCGACTTCACCTCAGAGTTACGTTTACTTTTATTTATTCTAGGCAAATTTTTCATTTTGTCAATACTGTTTTTTTTATTTAGGGGTTTTCTATCTTTCTTAGAATTTTTATCCCTACCCTGATCCTTTCCTTTAGTTTTACGGTCTTCAATATTGTTATTTGCAGTCTGAACTTCGTATTGAGGTTTTAAAAAATATAACCCTTCTTTTCGCTTAGCATAGAAGAATTTTTCTCCCTTTGGAGTGTAAAACCACAATACCCCATTAGCCCCTTTAAAAGTATACCCCTGTTCCTCAAGAACAGATGCGGCTAATAAGTTTCGTCTTAACTTAGGCGAAAACATTACATCAGACAAAACAATATTACTTCTTATGTTCTGAAACTGAACATACATTTTGACCGTACCGATAGCCTCAACTGGGCTCTCAATATCACCCACTGCTAGCGACATAGATGCACCTTTGCTTTCCTTAAATTTTGAGAATAAATTAATATCATTGCAAAAGTGCCGCGTAGCAGCGGTGTCAATTACCCAGCTGAGTCTATCGCTAGGATCCTGCACAGTATTAGCTTCAACTCTAGCAGATGAATACAATTCAATTATATTTGAGCTAGACTTAAGAATAGGGCAATTATTCCTTAAATGACCTGCCTTCTTACAAAAATAACATGGTCCTATGACCCTTTTAACTGGTTTAACACTTTTAAACACTTTGTTATTTTTACACTTTACATTTACATTACTCTGAGACAAGAATACAGATGAATTTTGACTTACATTGTTTCTATCACTACGGAGTTGCCGGATACGTCCTTCTTCCGCAGACAATTCATGTTGGATTTTCTCCAAAGTGAAATCTTTGTCCTCCCATCTGTAGATTAGCTGAACTATTCCCTGGAAGTCATCAGAGAGGTATCTTATGGCCTGGAATGCCACATAGACGCTTTCCACCGGATGCTTGACGTCCTTCAATTTGGCGACCGCCTTCTTCAAACGCGTACAGAAGATATCCACCGGTTCATCTGGCTCCGGACGTAGGCTGAAGAACTCATCCAGTAAACGCACCAGGTTGGCGCGAGTCGGCGCGTCGAAGTGCGTTTTTAACTTATCCCACGCATCTGCCGGATCGTCGTTAATGTCAATTAACTCTTGGTAATCAGATGAAACATTCTGGAACAGGATTGCTAACGCGCGGTCCTTTCTTCGCATGTGATCTTCATAATCACGGCGTGACGTTTTTTCATCCACCGGTAACGCTGTTCGGTCTACAAATCCGAAACAGCCCTCTCCTTTTAGAGCGAATGAGACTTCATTCCTCCAAGTGACGTAATTGTCTCTAGTTAATGCAGTAATTTTATTTGCCTCCATGGCAAGGTGGCCTTTTGGAACTGAGCTGAACAGACCTTTTGTTTACGCTTTCGTCGACATGCAAATGGCGCCGTCCGCGGCCCCCGTCGACAGGATTCGTTGGAACTCTAACACTTCTAAATTTTTAACGTTGTTATGGGGAGCACGGGCCCGTAACCTTTGACGGAAATATGTATCATATCCGTAAGTTATATATTGAAAATTAATGTATAATTAAATTTCTGATGAAGCTGATGATAGAATAACTATGAGCCACGAAATTCTGGTTCCACAACTTCGTTGAAAATTTAAAACAGAGTGTTGCAGCTATAACAAACGTTAGATAGTAGTTGTAGGAATACAAGTAGCTGTAGAAGTGTTAAATGAGAACAGTTCCAGTTTAAATCAAAATCACTTTTATTGAAGAGTGAATCCATTGTATTTGCTTACAGTATATATCATGAAAACAGGTAAGCCAAATAACTAAAGCATACTATTTACAAAACATGAGCACTACAGCTCATATGAAGGTTTTTCAGTGTAAGTTCCATGCCTAGACACGTTTCTGGTTAACGTATTATTTCCACAAGTAAGTGGAATAAAAGCATTTCACACTTACGTGACCACGTGCACTTTCCGACGCCACCACTAGCTGGGCACACGCTATGGCAAAACTTTAAACTTTCCGGATCAGCACTATAAAGTCCACAACACGGGAAACATGGTCTCCTTAACTGAGAACCATCAAAACTACTAAGTTTAGTTTAAATATCCGCGTTCACCGATAAACACTTTATCGTAACTTTTCGACAACATCGAAACATGACTTTACGAAGATCCATCTGCCCGATCTAGATCCTTCTAGATCCTTCCATCGATCAGTATATCGATCAAATGACTAACCGGTCTAATGACCAAAGCGATCTCACTTTAAAGCGATCTGACATTAAAGCGATCTGACTTAAAACCAGAAAAGTGTCTAGCCTTTATACCCGAAGATGGGTGCGTTCCGGAACATAACCGTTGCCGGCAACGCCCTCTGGATATGCAAAACAGGATGCGTGAGCGGCGAGAAAGGTGATTTGCATGATCAGCCAAGTTTTGTCCACATCGCGATTCGTTCACGAGAACGGAATAATCATTTTAATAATGACGTCACGCTCCCGCGAAACGAGAATCGCGATGTAAACAAAACCAAGTTTCTAACACATAAGTCCTTCCGAGAGGTTGGTGGTAGGGGAAGGAGGGTACAGTCCCTGTGAATGCCTCCCCCACTGGGTTCCTGTCTAAATTTGGGTGGCACTTCCTGGCCGTCCAAACAGTTACCTTACACCTTTCTGATAGGTCGGACGGTCTGGGTCTCAACAACACCTTTCTGGTAGGTCGGATGGTCTGAAGACCCCCAGACCATGTGACTCACATAGTGGGTTTAGAGTAGCTAGCTTCACGGCCGGGAAAGGATACGTCCTGCTCTCAGGAGGCACCCAAGATCTACCATCCCGCCAAATGAACTTTTATTTAGGTTTAAAAGTATAACAATTGATGAAAAATATTGTGATTAAACAGACTGTTTTACATTATATTTGATTTTGACAAGTACGTCCATTTTACAAAAATGGGAAGAGGGTTATTGTAAATATAGATAAAAAGATCATTGAAAAATAAAATTTAGAGTGAGGTATAATAACATAATGAAAAATAGATTAAAATTAAAGAAAATAATAAAATTTTAAAAGTAAAATTTAGAAAATATATAAAAAGAAAATATATGAAAAGGAAAAAAATTAGGCGTATGAAAAACAAAAACAGAAATTTAGAATAAAATTTAGAAAAGAAAAATTAGAAATAAGGTCGGATGGTCTGGGTCTCAACAACAACTCCATGGGTTATGGCGCCAGCGAGTTTGCCACGATCAGAATTTTCAAGGTTAGCGAATAGGCTGGTCGCCAAATGTGGCTAGTCTTACAATAAAAGATGTTTATGTCATCTGTAGCAGAAAATCTAAGCATCGGACAGCAACAGAATATGATTTTAAGCAATTTTCGCACATCAGTTCCTTAGTGACCAAAAATATCATCACAGAGTTTCCATCTTAACATCATAGGAAAGATTGAAGAATGTTCTTTTCAAAGATGTTTAAACCAAATCCATAAGACAATGTCTTCATATTTATTTATTTATTTATTTATTTATTTATTTAAATATCCCTTTTATTAATAAAAAGAAGTCTGTAATTATCAACTGACATATTGAAAACAAACAATATGTCTAACATATTTTTTAGGGTATATTAGTGTCACCCAACTGAAAATAAGTCCACTATTTCAATTTCTTGGTACATTATGTAATTTTGACATTTAATGTGCAAGACTTTTTGATCACCCTATGTATGAAGTGCTGTCAAAAAGTTCCCAGATGTTACTGATTAATTTGTGACTTTGACCAATGGGTAAACATGCATATTGCTAGGGGGCACTGCTCACAGGCCTCAAGAGTCATGGTAATAAATAGCACCATGATGTTGAGACCCAGACCGTCCGACCTACCAGAAAGGTGTAAGGTAACTGTTTGGACGGCCGGGATGTGCCACCCAATTTAGACCGGAACCCAGTGGGGGAGGCATCCACAGGGACCGTACCCTCCTTCCCCTACCACCAACCTCTCTGAAGGACTTACGGACCCACATGTTTAACGTGATCGTATAGCACCATGATGTGTAAAGATGTGTAAATTTGAACCCATGGTTCTCATGCTTTTGTTACTACATGTTAAATTTGATCTGTAATCTTGCAATGACTAACAAAATTCAGTAATATGTATGTATGTCAGCAATATGTATGCATTAAGTTTTGTTGTTGTTGTTGAGACCCAGACCGTCCGACCTACCAGAAAGGTGTAAGGTAACTGTTTGGACGGCCGGGAAGTGCCACCCAATTTAGACCGGAACCCAGTGGGGGAGGCATCCACAGGGACCGTACCCTCCTTCCCCTACCACCAACCTCTCGGAAGGACTTACGGACCCACATGTTTAACGTGATCGTACTCCGCGTGAACACGGCGGCAGTTTTGGCAGCGACTGGAATCGAACCCGGGCCTACCGAGTGCAACTTCAGCGCGCTAACCAATGGGCTACCGCACCCGCATTAAGTTTTGTGTGAAACTCAGAAAATTGGCAAACAGGACAGTTGAAATGTGTTCTCGGGATTTTGGTGATGAAAATTTAAGTAGTCTGGAGTATTTTAGATGACACTTATGTTTTAAGGGTGACAAACTAAGAAGCAATAAACTTAAAACATTCATTTAAGAATTAAATTATTAAGATAGATTAAAATTTAGAACAATAGTCAAAACAAGAATCTTATATAATAAAGCGTGTCTGGCTATATGTCTGTGTCGTCTGTAGTGGAAAATTGAAGCTTTAAACAGTGGTAAATTTTGGTATAGAGGTACTTCAGGGTCCCAGAAAATACAGCTTAGTAAGTTTCTTTTTAAATTCAAATTGTTTTAAAAGTAATGAACTTTTAAAGCCAAAAATCCATTGAAATTTCGACTATGTTTTGGAATCTGTAATTATTTCAATATAAATATTCCCTAACAATTTAACTTTAATTGAATGAAAACGAAGTAAAATAGCAATTTTTAACACTTTACAACATAGTTGAAAAGTGTTTATGACTTTGTTCATTCTGTCTGTCTGTTTATCCGTTATCACTATAACTGCCTTAAAAATGATTTATGTTTGAACATCAAACTGAAATTTTAGTATGTTATTCAGATGGTCTGTGGAACCTATTGGAATATAAATGAATAATATCACTCAATTAGTTTTGGATTGAACCCAGGTTGAAAAAATTAAATACATTGAACCCTATGGGACCTAATTTTTCAAACATTTTTTAAGCAGATTTAAAATTCACAAATTGCTTCGAAAGTTTTAGGAAATATTCAAATTATCCCATAAAATATATAAAAAAAATTTCAGTAAAATATAGTTTTTAAATAAAAATTAAAATAATAATTACGCCTTTTATATGAAGAGATCACATGACCATTATATGAAGAGATCACGTGACCCACTTCAAAATAAAATATGGCATCCATCTTGTGTCAAAATCGTGATTTTTAAAGTTTTTTTTTAATTCATATTTAGTGTTGTATCCATCCTAAAACCACTTTATTAACACTTTACAACAAAGTTGAAAAGTGTTTATGACTTTGTTCATTCTGTCTGTCTGTCTGTCTGTCTGTCTGTCTGTCTGTCTGTCCGTTAGCACGATAACTGCCGTAAAAATGAGTTTATCAAAATGAAATTTTAGTATGTTGTTCAGACGGTCTGTAGGACCTATGGGAATATAAATAAATAATATCACCCAATTAGTTTTTTATTGAACCCGGGTTGAAAAAATGAAATACATTGAACCCTATGAGACCTAATTTTTCAAACATTTTTTAAGTAAATTTAAAATTCACGAATTGCTTCGAAATTTTTAGGAAATATTCACATTATCCCATAGAATATATAAAAAAAAATTCAGTAAAATATGTTAAGTAGTTTTTTAATTAAAAAAATTATTTAATATAGGGAAAAAAACAAATTCAATTAAATTCTGACTTTGGGATATCTTCCAGAAAGAAAAGAGAGAGATATTATATAATAAATATCTCTCCATTTGTTTAAACGTTTTGCATATGGGAGTGGCTTCATATTTTAAAATAAATTTGGTAGATAACAATTTTTCATTTTTTTTAAATTTTATATAACTCTTCTTGATAAGTTTAATTGATGGCATTTTAAATGCACTTTCCTACGTCCTAGAGAGTTAAAATTTGGTACACAGCTTAAATTTGTTGAACATTTTATTCGACAAAAATTTGATGGATCTTTAAATATAGATCATACATTTTTTTCGAAATGGCCTGAAAATAATCCCCGTTCACTTCTATAAATCATTGGTGTAATATTGTTAAAAATTCTGATGTGGACAGCACATGTCTTTCTCTGCAGACTCATATTCGTTCTCTTTATTTATTCAATGATAATTTGAGTTTATCTGCACAACATAAGTATTTTAAATGACATTGAATTTACACGTTAAACTTAAATTTGGTTCTCATTTGATAGCTGGACTTATTGTCAAAGGTGGCGTAGCGAAAACGCGAAAAAACTAGAATATCTCAAGAACGGCTAGTCCTAGAGTAATGGGGTTAGTCTTATTCTTTTTGTTGTCAAAAATCACATATAAAATAGGAATTTAATTGATATAATTGAGCACACGTAGTCTTTTATTTTTATATATAACGATTTTTGCTGGCCATTTCGCAAAAATAGCCCGTTCCTTTTTCCCGAATCGTAGTAGAATAACCTACAAATGATTTATATACAAAATTTTGTTAAATTTGGTATATAAATCACTTGTAGGTTATTGAAATATTATACTCCAAATTTTGTTAAATTTGGTTCATTAGTTTTTAGCTAGAGTGGATAAAGGCAATTTCTGCGGCCATTTCGCAAAGAAGGCAGATTCTTTTATTGCGAATCGTACTATAATCTAATGAACATCAGGATTTCCCACAAAAAACATACCTACCAAATTGTATGAAATTCGGTCCATTAGTTTTTCAATTAGAGTGGATGTAATATCCACACAGACACACAGAAACATACACAGATACACCTTTACACACACAGACGTCTTCCTAAAAGTAGTTTTTTCGTGTTCTAGAAGTCCCAAAACGTGTAGATCCTTTGAAAATTCGAGTTCCGATCTTCGGCACGAGTCCAATACTTTGAGTACATACACATACACATATATATTATCTTTGTATTATCTGTGTATCTAAATTCCGTGCCTATGCAATTACAATAGTTGTGATTTTAAATGATCCCTAAACTTTTATTATTTCTTCAAGGAAGCCTAATTTTAACATATGCAGAATGCAAATATCTCAAGCGATTGTAAGATGAATTACATAAGAATTGCTGAATTTTTTTCACACAAAATTATTTAGCTCTGGAGTCTGAAATACAAGTTATATGAATGAAATATTCATTGATTTTGCATAAAGAATCAGATGATTTATATTTCGATACAGTTTTAAATATTTAAGTATAATAAATTACTGTAGTACTGTGATAATGTAAAAGATATTACCACTGAATGAATCACATTTTAGAAATTTTTAAATGAAATTACATTTCAGTTGGAAAGTGTTTCATAATCAATGCTTATGCATGATTGATCTTTCTTGTATTTTCTGCTTTAGCGAATACTATTATTTAACTTTCTCATATGACATATAAAGTAAACACGCATTTATCGAAACGCATTTCTAGAATATAACCGTTTTATTTTCAAGTCTACGTCTGTTCTAATACGCATTAGGAAAACGAAATATTTTTATTAACTTCTCTTCTCAAGTAATTATTTTAAATTATATATTTATTAATTATTAATAAATTATTCAATATTTTTAACGCTGATTCAAATCTAATTGTGTTCGGAAATTTCGTTGATATAGTAGAACTCAACTGGTACGAAAAAAAACTTTGCATATAGCTTGAACTAATCATGTTTTGGGTGATGATGAAACTTTTCTATGACTAAAATTTCGGTCTATATACTGACACTTCTATGGTCGAAGATCAGATAATGTTAAGTACATGGAAGAATTTTATTTCAAAACATCCACACGCCAAACATAATTTATTTTCTCTTTTGGCATAACTTGAAAATTGTACAAGTTACTAGACGAAACTATGCATTTAATATGAAACATTTAATATGTTGAATTTTTAACACTTTACAACAAAGTTGAAAAGTGTTTATGACTTTGTTCATTCTGTCTGTCTGTCTGTCTGTCTGTCTGTCCGTTAGCACGATAACTGCCGTAAAAATGACTTAATCAAAATGAAATTTTAGTATGTTGTTCAGACGGTCTATAGGACCTATGGGAATATAAATGAATAATATCACCCAATGTTAGTTTTGGATTGAACCCGGGTTGAAAAAATGGAATACATTGAGCCCTATGGGACCTAATTTTTCAAGTATTTTTTAAGCGGATTTAAAATTCACAAATTGCTTCGAAAATTTTAGGCAATATTCAAATGGTTCCGTAAAATATATAAAAAAAAATTCAGCGAAATATATTCAGTAGTTTTTTAAATAAAAATTAAAATAATAATAACACCTCTTATATGAAGCGATCACGTGTCCATGATATGAAACGATCACATGACCCACTTCAAAATGATATATGGCATCCATCTTGTGTCAAAATCGTGATTTTTAAAGTTCTTTTTAATTCATATTGAGTGTTGTATCCGTCCTAAAACTACTTTATTTTTGCCTAAATTCTGTGCATCTACATACGGAAACAACGCAATGACAATATATTCCAGTTTAAATGCTCATCTAAATTTGATTATTTCTACTATTAAGCCTATTTTTCACCTATGTAAAATGTAAACAACAAAATATGTAGAATGAGTTGTATTAGAATCGCTGTAATTTTTTAACACAAAATCAAATAGTCCATGGAGTCTGCTTAGCTGATATGAATGAAATATTCATTGAATGAAATATTCATGAAATATTCAGTGCTTAATTTTTAAATAAAATAAATTATTATAGTATTGTGATGAAAGACATGAATGGGGGAATTATTTATGAATGAGATGTTCCTTTTATAGAGAGAGCCAGGCGTGTTATTTTTTTATGACGTCATTTGAATGAATTTCAGTTGTTTTCGATGAAGTTTTCAAATATAATAAATTATCGTAGTATTATGATAATTCTAAAATTATTACCAAGGAATGTATTACATTTTAGAGATGTTTAAACCAGGCAATTTATACTTTAATGCCGTCATTTGAATGAAGTTCATTTTTTTCGATGAAGGTTTAAGGTTTCAAATATAATAAATCAATATAGTATTGTGATAAGTTTTAAAATATTACCGAGGAATATATTGCATTTTCGACTTTTTTAAATAAAATTGCATTTTAAGTAATTAAGTTGGAAAGTGTTTCATAATCAATGCTTTAAGCATGATTGATCTTTCTTGTTTTTGTTTAAATTTTGTGCATCTACATACTGAAACAACGCAATTACAATATATTTGAGTTTAAATGATCATCCAACTTTGATTATTTCTACAACGAAGCCTAATTTTCACTTACGGAAAATGTAAATACCAAAAGATGTAGAGTGAGTTGTATAAGAATTGCTGCATTTCTTTAATGCAAACTGATTTAGCTTGTGGAGTCTGCAATATAGCTGATATGAATGAAATAAATATTCATTGATTTTACACAGAGAAGCAGATGATTTTTTCGATGAAATTTTACGCACAGAATTTAATTACTTGTACCTACCTCCATGGTCTTAAGTTTTTAAATAAAATAAATTATTATATATAGTATTATGATGAATGAAATGAATGGAAAAAAGTTCATGAATGAAATGCTGCTTTTATAGAGAGAACCAGGCGTATAGGATTTCAATTACGTCATTTGAATAAATTTCATTTGTTTTCAATGAAGTTTTCAAATATAATAAATTATTGTAGTATTATGATAATTTTAAAAATATTACCGAGGAATGTATCGCATTTTAGAGATGTGTAAACCAGGCAAAATTTATCTCTAGGGTAAAGAAATTTTTTTTTTCCCCATTTATTTGTGACACATATCAAAAGAGCTTATTTGAAGCATATTATATGCTTATTTAAAGCATTATACAATACAAGAATATTTTGCCTGTATTGTATAATTGGCATGATTATGCATTGGAAAAAACAGAGCATGGGAATGATTTGGGTTCAAAACAGACAAAAATTAAATGGTTTTGTCTATACCTATATTATTTGGATAGTAGGTGCTTATTTAGGAGACCAACACTAGGTAATTCATTCTTGTTTAAAATAAAAGAATATAAGTTATATATTTTTGAATGAATTAACGTTCACAAAGACTTGCTGTAAATAAGCTAAAACAGTTTTACTCCTACCAAAAATTTAACAACATAAAATTCAATTACAGTCGTGAATTTTACAAGAATATTATAGTACTAACAAGTTTTTTTGCTGTTATTGTAGATATCTACTATTTCATGCTGATGAGCACATGATAAGCTCAACAGGATTCACAAATGCTGTTATTTGCAATGGGAGTGCAATCCTGTTAAAAGTATTACAGTAGAAGCACGATATAGTGTTGTCTGGGAACATACATCACCCCCTCCATTGTAGCATAACCACAGTATATCAGATTATACCATAATGATGGTGTGAGGCATTATATCTAAATCTGCAGTATATTAGACTGCACTGTATCAGGCGGCTTCTACTGTATATACCACTAAATTTCAAATCTACAAAATTTTGAAATTAAGATTTTAGTAGTTTAGCAAATATGATTAATCTGTACAATCTTATCTGAGAAATGTATTTTTTTGCAATATTTTGAGAAATGAATAATAGTTTTAGTACATACCTGATAGTATGATCCTCTGTCTAATTGCTCGACATTCAATTTTTTTTTTTTATCATAGGAAATGAATTTGGTCATCCAGAATGGCTGGATTTTCCAAGAGTGGGTAACAATGAAAGTTATCAGTATGCAAGACGACAATGGCATCTTGTTGATGATAATAATTTACGATACAAATTTTTGAACAATTTTGATCGTGCTATGAATCTTGCAGAAGAAGAATATCACTGGCTAAGTTCTAATGGGGTAAGTTGAATTTAAACTCACTACTGTACCAACGTTATATGTAGTTTTTCAGTAAGTATTTGATAAAAGTTTTCAGAAAAATTTCAAATTTGAAAGTTTTTTATTCCTAGTAATGTCTCTATAATTTAGATGCTTGCCAAATTAATCTTTTAACTATTGTAGGGTTCGTACAAGTCCTTGAAAATTAGTGGACCCTTTTCAAGGTACTTAAAAGTACTTGAAAACATAAAACGCCCTTAAAAACTCCTTGAATATTTTCCTTTCGGTGGAGAAAAACAGATCATCTGAAGCCGGACATAAATCCCTTTTCCCCCTCTTTCGCAGACCTATCCTTATTTTTCCAAAACTCACATTTCATATTAACAAACTCGGTACCCTCTTTCACAGACCCATCCTTTTTTTCCCAAAACTCCTGTTTCGTATTTATAAACCCGGTACTACTAATAACAAGCAACACCCCCACAGCACAAGTTTCCTGTCATTGCTGTTTATATGAGTTATCAAAATACAGAATGATTGAAGGGAAGGAAAAGTTGGGTCTTGCATAGTGCGTTGCAGAGAAATATTTTTTTTTTTTATTATTATTTCCAATGGCAAGGCAATACAAGAAGAAAAGTACAAAAATACAACAAATAAAGATTAAAAGTCCAACAAATGTTGACCGAAGTCATTGCCTTAAAAGTTCTCTAGCATGCCAATACAATGCCGTCTCAGCGTCGCCATGAAGTGCCGAGCAACGGTAGAGGTGGGCACGATTCATTGGTTCTGCCGTATTAACTTGCAACTCTTCGATATTTAAGCAAAAGGTAAAGCATATAACCTGGGAAATAATAGTAACTGACAGTGTCATCTGTAAGGTTTGCCTCCATGAGGGCAAAAACATCAATATTGTTCTCTGAAAGAGTGGATTATATCAGTTCTTTTTGATTGAGACAAGCCACCAGCATTCCATTGCAAAACACGTAGGCCAACCAAACGATGGCTTGTATGGCAAAGATGAGGACATCGAAGCTCAGGATGTGGACGAGAAAAGAACTTGCCGGAGCTGCAGACCATTTTGCTGTTTAAAAACGTTGCCCAGGGTGCACCATGTGGAGGTAGGTCTACTTTGCACCCCTGCAGAGAAATATGGGAGAACTATTATTTAATAACTGCCTCGGTGACTAACTCGTCACTTTTTAAATAAGTTCTTAACTTTCAATAGCTTTCTTGCAGTAGCTGTCAATCGAGCACCTGCGTTGTGTTTGCAAATCACGGTTAATTGTGTTAACTATGTTGGTGAAAAATAGACTTTTCACAAAGTCGTTAGCAATGTTGTGCAGCGGCAAAGGAAAAATAAACAAGAGTCAAGTTTTCAATTGAAAATGCTGAATCTGTGTTTATTCAAATTGCAGAATCTTGCCAAATTGCATGCAAATGACTTATACAAATGACTTGCTGCCATAAGCATATGCAACTTGAACAAGTTGATACAAGTTGTTTTGCGTGGGTGAATTGCACAAGAGGTTTGCTCTGGAAACATTATTAACAATAAATTTTAATTACCTTGATACAGTAGAACCTCGATTATCCGACGTAATTGGGACCGAACCTACATCGGATAATCGAAATTTCTGGATAATAGAGAATTTTTCAATAATCGTCTAGTTTAATATGTAACATCGTCATCGAACTGCTATTATGACTATTTAAACTGCTAAATAAATATCTAAATTCAAATTACAGTACAGTATAGTAGTACATGAAAATTTATTTTGAAACAAAAAACTTACAATTATTTAAATGGAAGCTTCATCTGGTGTAAATTGGTCATCCTTTGTCATGCAGCTCTGTCACGAAGTTTTTTTTAAAAGCATTAGTTCAGAGGAATCACACTGTTCTTATTGTTCCAACCAAGCAAGGCCTTTTGAAAAACACTCAAAAGCATCATTGTTACTAATCTTTACTTGGGAATCATTCTCGCCTTCATCATCATCTTCTTCGTCTTCTTTTGGAGAATGTCGGACTTTTGCGATAATTTCCTCATCATTAAGCAACTGGAAGCCTGCATCTTCCATGTCACAAATCAACCAATCTGTGATTTCTTTGATCCCACAGTTTTCAAAACCTGGCATCGTGCTAAAAATGTTTGAAAATTCAGTAACACCATCTTTTGCAATGTCTGTAACATTTCATCTGCGCCAGTTGAAAAATTCGGCAAAAGTTTTCTCCAACTTCGTCTTAGTATCAATTGCGGCATACATTCCCATGCTTCACTGATCATATAAATGCAGTCTTTAATGTTGACAGATTTCCAGAACTCTAGTATTGAAACTGTAGATGCAGATTCTCCTTCAAAAAGTAATTTTCTTATTAATTTCTTTCGGAAACGCCATTTTAAAAGTCGCGAAACGCCGTTAAAGAAAAATAAAGTCAGGAAACCGACATTGGTTAATGGAGCGTTCCGGTTAAACGAGGGTCGGATAATCGAGGTTCTACTGTATGTCGTTTGGCTTTCATCTCGTGCAGGTCACATATCGAAACACAAAACTTTTTTTGACACATTATAGTTGAATCTTTAAACTAGAATTGGTCGACATTGCTTTAAGATTAAAAGTACTAAAATTCACCGGTGTATAAATTTTTACTAGCGACAAGAACCGTCACTCACAGACTAGCTCATCTAAATAAGAACTTTCTATTCTTTAACACCGTAATCATCTAATACCAAGACATATCAGAAAACCCTCAGATCAGATCTAAAATCAGAATCAAAGATAAACTTCTTCTTCTCCTAATGATGTTTCCACAGTGAACCTCTTATACAGGGTGAGTCAGAACTCTTGGGCCAAAATTTAAGGGGTGATAAATCATATCTAAACAAGCAATTTTTGTCATACAAAACAGGTTCGTAACGCGAGAGGTGAACTGCTAGGTGGTAGTTCATGAAATGAGGAAAGGGTGACTCTCTCGTGAGAAAGAAACACAAAAATGACAGAGTATGCACGAAGTACATTTTACTGACAAAAATTGCAGAATGCATGGACAAAGTTACAGGAACTGCTCAAAAGTGCGATCACCAGAAGTAATTCAGGCTTCACAACTGCGACGTAGCAAGCAGCGCACGTTAGCGAAAACACCCCTGGATATCTTGGACAACGCCGGCAGCAACAGCAATCCTAGTAACAAGGTCCTCATTGGAATTGATGGGGCTATCATAGATTAGACTTTTCATACGGCCCCATAAGATAAAGTCAAGACAGGAGAGATCAGGCAATCGTGCCACGGCCAAGCTATGGGATCACCCCGACCAATCCATTGCTCTGGGCAGTGGCGTATGCAGGGGGGGGGTTACAGGGTCCCCCCCCCCCTTGAGCCAAAATATAGTGTCAGGATTTAAGTTACTTTCAAGATTATTTTTTTAGTAATTTTGAAAACTGCTGGTAAAGCTCCAAAACAAAAAATACTGTCATTTTCCCTTCTGCTGGCTCACCTACCCAAGTTGACAATGGAATCTCCAGTTTCTGTGATTGACAGAGCTCTTTTGGAAGACCTCAAAAGTTGAGGGATGAGGGGTGGGAGGCAACCGGATTCCGGTTACTGGAGGAATGTAGCAGTAAAGAATCTGAGAGAGCGGTTGGTGCACATGCTTATGTCACGTGCAATTTTTGTCACAACATTTCTGTAAATTCCATTAAATTCTTCAGTACAAAATGGATGTACTCTCCTCGAAATCAGTATCGTCTGACGTAGTAAGCATCAAACCCTGCTATAAGAAAAAAGAAACTTTAATTGTTTCGTTTTGTTCATTCAGTTCTGACTCTGACCCCGCAAGCTGGTACTTTTTATTCAAGCTTCGAATTTTCGTCAGTTAATCACAAATTGTGCTCATTAAATCAGTGGCATTGATATTTGAATTTGAATTTTAAATTATAATCTAAAGTTACTGCATACTACTCGGTATGTCTTAAACGATCACATATTTCAATTTTACATTTCTTTGGTAAAAAGCCACGTGTAAATGACTCTCGCATGAGTAGTGCAAATGCAGACATAACGCCATCCATCCCAAGTGCTTCTTCTTCCACTCAGAACAAATGTGGTGCTTTTATTGACAATTTCTCTGGTTCTGTTAGTGAAGTCGCCCCTAGTTCAACATTCATATCGGAATTGAATAACGGTGCAAAGCCACGTGTGTCATCTAAACCCGATGGATGTGAAACGATCCTGAATGCCTCTCAAAGCTTTACTAAAGCACACCCATATGATATTGGATTGTTTGTAGCAAAAGATATATCGAATGATAAAAAAATCACTGGACAAACTCAACAACGTCTGGGAACCCAATCTGGGATTTGTTTTTCGAACAAAAGGAAAAAGAAATTTTCGATTCCAGTGTAAATGGCTTTATCGGTGGAATTGGCTTGCTTATTCAGACTTTCTGGGTGGAGCCTTTTGCAAATTTTGTGCACTTTTTTGCCCCTACTGATGGTGCCGGATCTGGTAAGCAGCCCTTAGGTCAGTTATGTAAAACTAAATTTGATAACTGAAAAGATGCCGTCGAGTGATTTTCCAAGCATGAAAAGTGTCACTATCATAAGCAATCAATAGAGACTGCTGGAACTTTGAGTGACATCACATGTAGAAAGAAAAAGTCTGTGGAAGAGCAATTAGACACTGTAGCAGTGAGAAAAAAATTAGAAAACAGAAAGAATATCATACCAATCATTGAAACAGTTTTGTTTTGTGGAGAGCAAGGACTCGCATTGAGAGGGCACAGGGATTTGGGGAGAATTGCAGTGACCGAAAAACCAGATGAGAATGACGGAAACTTACGAGCACTGCTTCGTTTCCGAAGTTAGTATGACCCCATTCCGAAACAAATGTTGGAATGCAGCGGTGGAAAAGCACAGTATATCAACCTCCGAATCCAGAATGAAGTAATTGAAGCCTGTAATAATTTGATACTTCGCAAGTTTGTTGAACAAGTATCACTATGTGTTCGTTATATCGACAGGGAAAAATTCGTTGTGAAAGAATTTTTTTTGCAATTTATTCCTATCCATGATGTAACGGGTAAAGGAATTTCAACGACAATAATAAACAAGCTGCAATCATTAAATGTGGAGATCAAGAAGTTGCATGGCCAAGGCCGCGATGGAGTAACCTCAATGAGCGGAAGACTAAAAAGACTAAATGGTGTGCAAGCCCATGTGAGAGAAGTGATTCCATCCGCTCTTTATGTATACTTCTCTGCCCACATCCTCAACTTGAAAGTATCAAAAGTGTGTGAGGTCACAGCAATAAGAAATTACATGGGGACTATAGCAACCTTCCTGAACAATGAATCAATTCCTGAATGAATTTATTCAGGAATTCATTCAAGAAGTTCAGGAATTCCTATGAATTCCTGAACACTCCAAAAAGACAACATGTACTCACGACCACAATAAATGATATGGAAACATCTACTTCGCGACGAGAAAAACTAAAACATCTCTGTGCAACCCGATCTTTGGAAAGGTATATCTCCGTAACAGCAATAATATAGCTTTATGATCCAGTTGTTGAAACACTCAAAAAAATATCAGACTGGATAGATAAGGATTCGTCAGCACAAGCCAATTCTCTGCTGTGCACTGTAACAAATTGCCAGTTTGTGATTTCGCTCTTTTGCATTCACAAGGTGTTCTCCTTAACTGTGCATTTGTGCAGGTTTCTACAGAAGTCGACAATTGACTTACGGGAAGCAGTGAACCTGGCGGAAGACATTAGTAGTGAAATAAAATCTTTGCGCGAAAAGGCTATGGCTAATTCTCTAAAATATTTATTTCTGCCTCAGAAGCCTTAGAGGTGTGGCTGGAAGACAAACGAATCGCGTCTACATATCAGCAGCGACACCAGAAACATATTTTCGTGTCAGCATTTTCATTCCATTTCTCGATTCTTTCTTGTCCCAGCTGGATTTACGCTTCTTAACACCCCGAGAAATTTTAAAAGGATTCCAGTGCATTCTACCAACTGATCCTTCAGTTTTGCAACCTTCACAGCTTGAAGCGTTCGCAGCGCTCACATAGTTTTATACTAAAGACTTGGACAGTTGCCAGGAAAACTTAAATTCTGAGCTAACACTGTGAATTATGAGAGAAGGGGGACACGTTAAAGTTAGCCCCCAAAAAACTGCTATAGAAGGTCTGGCTATATACAACCAAAATATTATGCCTAATATATTTAGACTTCTGGAAATATTAGCCGTTCTTCCAGTTTCTACTTGTACAAGCGAAAGATCATTCTCAACCCTTCGCCGTCTTAAGAGGTACCTACACAATTCCATTGGAAGTACAAGGATGAGCGGTCTAGCTCTTCTGAACATTCACAGGAATCATACCTCAATTGCAGAAGACGTATTTAATGAACTTACAAAGAATCCTCGTCGACTGGACATTGCCTTATAACCTGTGAAGTGTGCAGTGACAAATCCGTGCATTGACTCATAAGTATTGAGAATTATCTCTTTCATAATCCAATGGAACTAAAAAAATAACTTTTATATTATTCTGATGTTATACATATAATTTACAGATATGAATATTTGTTAGTCCGAACGGATTTACAAGTATAATTCAAATAAATGATTTATTATAAAAGAATTACACACACAAACATTATATATATATATATATATATATATATATATATATATATCACAACATCACTGGGGGAAAACAATCTCAAGGATGAACCTCCCCCCCCCCCCCCCCCTTTGAAGAAATCCTGGGTACGCCACTGGCCCTGGGAATGTAGTATCTAAGGTATGCCGCATATCCATGCTGAAATGGAGTGCTGCTTCGTCGTGTTGGAACCACATACATGCTTTAATGTTTGCAGGAAGATGTTGCAGTAACTGTGACAATATCTCCTGTTAAAATAGGAGGTATGTTCTGCCGTCTTCTAGCGGTTCACCTCTTGCTTTACGACCCTGCTTTGTATGACAAAAATTGCTTGTTTAGATGTGATTTACCATCCCTTAAAGTTTGGCCCAAGAGTTCTGACTCATCCTGTATATACTGAGATGGGTACCTACCGGAATTCTATGTTATCTGGGGTCCAACCCAAAATATACAGATGAATTTGTGTATGCGTCGGATATTCAATTTGAATGAAGACTTCTACTGAAAGAATGCCGTGAGTCACTCCCGAGAATGAAGTAAGTGGTTCAAAAATAAAAGTGAGTTTATGAACATTGTTCAGGGGAATGATAAATCACAATGTTTGTTTACATTCTTCCAGCAATCGTCCTCATGCAAATCATTAAATTCGATCTCATACACAAGTATACCTAAAAATTTAATCCAAGAATAATGTTAACTAAAGTCAAGTTTCCAATATACCATTAACTTATAATGATAGATACAACAAAATTTAGCCTTAGTTATAAATATTTCAGAAACAATAATATCTAAATTTAAGTATATACATAAGTTAAAAAACATGATATAACATTAAGTATAAGTATAATCAAATTTTACTTGAGTTTTATGTATAATCTTTAATTGGAGTCATGAACTTTAGGTATAATTGTAAAGCTAAAAAAATCTGTAAGAAATTTGAATTGTAGAAAATTTTAGGTATAAACATTTAACTTTTAGGAACGATAGAATTTAAGTATAAACATGTAAGTAGTTAACATTTAAATTTAAGTATAAACAAGTTAATTGTCAACATTAGAATTTAAGTATAAGCAAGTTAATAGTTAACATTTAACTTTGTGTATAAACATTAAATTTTAGTAACTTTAAATTTAGTTATAAACATATTGATTTCAGGTCATTTAAATTTAAGCATAATCAATTAACATTTCAGTTTAAATTTAGGTATAATATGTTTTAGTGCCAAAATTCAGTTACAGTATACACTTTAAAAATCCTAATAGTTTGAATCAAAACGCTAAAAATATAAAAGATTTCTTCATTGCACATAATGAAACACATTAGCTAACAAAAATGCTTTTGTGGGATTGAAAATGGGTATATATATATATATATATTATAGCAAGAAATATAAAAAATGGCATCAATGCATTGTTTAAACACACATGAGCAACTAAACTGCTAAGTATGGGAGTTCAAAAATAGTGGATATATGTACATAAACATATAGAACACAGAAAGTACATCAACAAAATTGATACTCATATGACAATTTAACTTTGTGCAATGAGGTAGAAGTAAATGATAATGTATTTTGTATGATAATATTACAATATCAAATTTAAAGCTTAAAGTTAGTTTTAGAAAGTTAAAGTTTTAAAAATCACATTTTAAATATTTCATTACAGAATTTGAGATTTCTATCTTTTGTCGTGGGTTTAGTGAAATAATCTGCATCATTATTTTTGCTATTCACAAAATTAACTTTAAATCACTCTTTGATAACTAAGCTTCTCAAAATATGATATTTAACATCTATATGTTTAGTTCTATGATTTTCAATTGGGGAATTTGAAAAATTTATAGCCGCCTGGTTAAAGAATTATACTTTTGCATTTGTTAAATATTAGCCCTATTTGTTAAACTTTAACCTTATTTGTTAAATTTTAACCATACAGTTCACAAAGTAGCTGTCGATCGCACATTTTTGCTACATATGCTAAAGTCACTGCTAATGGTGCAGTTTATGAAGTAGCTGTTTATGTGTCTTCTAGCGCAGCTGTTTATGCATCATATTGTCTTTTATTAGTGGATGTGTTGGCAAAATTTAGTTGAATTTGAACGAAAAACTTTGCAGCAGAAGAATTTAAAGTGACTACTAATAGTAGTTGACAGTGGAACAAACTGGCTGCATGTAATATGCAGAGGTGACTAAATGCCCATTGGAAGAAAGCAATTCAAATTTTTAAGACAAACCACTTTATTGTGATATGAATCCATTACTTAATAGAAGTCACTCAATCTTCAGTAACTAGATAGTAAAGTCACAATATTTACACATTGAGCTCTCAAGCTCAGGGAAAAGGTTTTTCAAATAGTTCATGACTAGACACATTTTTAAAACAGCAAGATGTTGAAAAACACAGGTAAGTAAAAAAATATTTTACCTTACATAATGCCGTGTATTTCAAAAGCCACCATCTACTGCAAATACTTTAAATTATCACATTCGTGTTTTTTCAGAGTCCACTATGCGGAAAAACATGGCCTCTCAAACAGATAACCATTATAGCGCAAGATCATCTATACAAAAGATCATATTACTGCTTTCACAATCAATCGATCAATACAGTCGAACAGACTCTAACATAAATTTTAACAGGTCTCTCGAGACCTCTACGATCTAGGTTGATCTATGTCCACTGAAACTAAAAATGTGTCTAGTATATATATCCAGCGATGGGTGCGTTCCGGAACACAACCATTGCCGGCAACGCCCTCTGGATATGCAAATCAAGATGCGTGCACGGTGAGAAGATGATTTGCATGTTAAGCCTGTTTGTTCACATCACAATTCGTTCACAAGACCGGAAAAACGATTAAAGAAAATGAAATCACGTTCACGGGAAACAAGAATCACGATGTAAACAAAACTTAGTTTCCAACAGGATGTATGCAATTTGCGTACAATACACGCAGCAACGATAATTCTACTACATGTAAGAACCATATACATACAGTACATGCGCTTGCAATTCATGTGCAATACAAACAACCAAACTCCATTCATTAACGATACTCCCGCTGTGCAGACACATGTTATCCACGTAGCATTGCAGTAGCTTTCCATCACACACCCTTCCGCTATGTAGGCTCATATTTGCTTCACGGACACATACAATCCATGTAAGTTTCTTGCAGTAACTACCAATTTACCAGCTAGACTTTGGTTCTTAAGGCTGTACCTCAAAATTTTATGTGGTGACTTTGTGGAGCATTTTGGAATTTTTTATGGTTGCTTAAATCAAATTTTTCCTTCTTTTCACTTCTGTTTATTGACAAGCATAAAGTTGTTCAAAATAAAAAAAAAAATTTTTTTTTATTTATAGCATCAGAAAAGGTTATAATTAATATATTCCCACACAACACAAGTACGTCCACAATAAGTCCAGAGGAAGTCCTATGCAGGATTTCAGGACTTCCAAAGGAAGTCCTATATTTTTCTAGAGACGTCTTGAGGAGGTCCATAGGAGATACAAATGTCTCTTTTTTTTACGTCCTGTGGAGATCCATTTTAGGATGATTTAATGACTTTTCAGGATGTGTTTAGGTTTTTAATGGATTCTTTAGGAACCTGTAGGATGTCTTTCGACATACCACAGGAGGCTTTTGGAACGTACGGGATGTCTTACGGCATGTAACTGGAGCCTATGGAGATCCTATTCAGTATGTGTTTAGGCTTTTAGTGGAATATTCAGGAACTTGTAGGATGTATTGCAGCATATCACAGGAGACTTTCGGGATGCTTTGTGGAATACCATTGAAGGCTTTCGGGACTTATGGGATGCCTTATGCATATCATTGGAGGCTTTTGGAGCTATTTTTAGGAGGATTGACAGTGGTTCTAGGCTTTCTAGGTTTCTTCAGGGATATTATGGGACGTGTTCTAGCACATTACAGGAGGATTTTGGATTTTTCAGGATGCTTTTCCTCTAGCTGCTTGTTTTATTTTCCCCATGTTAAACAGTTCCTAAATCACTAATTAGTTTTTTTTTTTTTAAATCTCTTTCCATGTTTTTATTAAACATAGATTCTGAGAATAGAAATGTGTTTTTAAAAAATTGTTAAAATAGAAGTATTTCTAATATTTTTGTAAAATGAATGCACATTACTTTTATAAACATACTAGAAAATACTTTAATTTTGCAGATTTTTTAAGAAAAGCATAAACCTTTCTCTTTTCTAAATCTACAATTGGTAGACAACAGGAAAGCTAGAGACTATTTCCCATAGGTGAACATGGGGAAAATAAAAAAGAAACAAGCAGTTAGAAAAAGAATATCATCTTAATATATCATTTAAGATTACAACATTCGAATTATCATAAAAGAAATCCAGTAGTCAATATAGTTTATATTTATGACATCCAAATTTCATTTGTTTGATGACAAAAACTAGTATTCATTTAAAAGTAATCAACTTATTTGTAGTGTTAATAGTCAATGTTTTCTTGTTACTAGGGAAGACATTTGTCGCCTTCTCTCTACTAATATTTTTTCAGTTAAGCCTTGGAATACAGATATACTGCTATTTCCTTATATTTTAGTTCATTTTGATCCAAATATGTGTCACGTGAATGAATCTCTCATGGGATTACATTTTCTGATTTTTTTCAGTTTTAAATTTAAAAAAATGCAATATATCAATATCTTAAGTGTCATAAATGATGCCATTCAATTTTAAATAAAAACATGTGCATAGAAAGTAAAACTTTCATATACTTTCTATAAATTATTTTGATTTATTCATATTTGAAATATAGCTGCATGTTGAAAAGTAATGTCTTTTAATATATGGCGAATAACTCATGAAAACAATGGTATTCATTTATTTATAAAGTGTGCACTGACTATAACATTGAGTGTATTTAAATACTTCTCTAAATCATTGATTTATATATCTTTTTTCATAAGATTTACTGGATTCATTTGCCACGAATAATAAATAACTATTTGTTGAGAAAATTATGAAATCTTCCCACTTTATAACACAAAAATTCTGACCCACCTATCAGCTATTATCAATTTCCTTTAGTGGTAAAATATTCTTACAGTTGATTATAAAATTTTGTCATTTACAAATAAAAAAAACTCAATCACATTCTGTGTATTTCAATAAATGTAAAAGTAATTTAGATCATAAAAGAATGTTATTTATTGGTCAAATTAATATCACCTCCACTACCGTGATATTTCATTAGTAATATAATATGTTTAATCTGAAAACAAATATGCAAAATTCAAGTGATATACTATAGAGAATTCTAATAATTTGATTTATTCACAGTCCATCTGTATAAGTTATGGACCAAAATTTATGAAATACTGCCCTAGAGAGACATGCAAAACATCCCACATTTTAAGGAATTTATTTAAATTATTTTATACTTACTTTATTAGATGGACCGATTTTTGGTATGATACATTAAGACAGACATACATACATACATAAAAACATTTTTTTTATTATAGAATAAATAAAAACCTAATATACACAATTCAATTTATATTATTATAGTTCTACAAAATTTCCAATCTTCAGCGGTACATGAATGTTCCGTTTATCCATTGTCTTCGTGGCAATATATCTAAAAAAACAATAATCATATATATTAGATAAAATCAGAAAAGTACTTAGCATAATTGGTTTTCCAAAAATATTTGCATTATAGATATAAATTAAAGAAAGAATGTAGGTTTCAATGACGTCTTCATAATTTCCCTCAAAGCAAAGTTATGTCCATAGAATTTACATACAGGTATCGATACAGGTAATAACAATAAGTGTATATACAAGTAAGCGTAACGATTATGTTCCACACTTAAAAACAGTATAGGGATTCTATATTTGAGTTCATTCCAATAGGGATACCCGATAAAAGGCGAGTTCATTTTAAATGGCAATTCCAATTTAAAACACAATGAAATCACAACTCTATCTTTGATCCAAAACATATTTGACTTAAATCAGTTATGAATTAAAGTTATATTGACATTCTATATCTTTAATTCATTTCACTATATTCTCTTTTTCACATATTGTGATTCGGTGTGCAAAAATAAACAAGTAAATGTGTTGATGCCAGTTTCCAAATCTGACATTCCCCCAAAGCAAAATGATGTGCATGGAATTTATATTACAATTTGACAGATAAATTCCAGAAGTTGAACTATAAACAAGCTAGTAGTTTTTGTAGATGTTATTTATAAGGAGTACACCATCAGTATGAAAAACAATCATGATAAACTTTAGGATGACCGGCTGAGTCTGCTCTGCTTAAACACATACACTCTTTTAGAATATGTGATGAAGTAAATTATGATAACTTCTTACTGTACAATAATATAACCAACCCCCCCCCCCTCTCTATTTTTTTTTTTTTTCGAGAAAAAATGTGAATTAAGTAAAAACAACAAAAATACTTAACATATACCACAGGCATTTAAATGCTCATGTAAAGAAATATTTTCTTTTACAAATTAAAAGTTACTATAATATTAGAAATAGTACATAATACGAGGCATGTTTTTTATGTAAGTACCGTTTTGCGATTCCGCCGCCGCAGCGCTACGGTCGGCGTTCCGCGCATGCGCGCTGGTTACCTACATCTCTTGTCTACGCACTGACGCCATTACAGTCTGATTCTTCATTGTATACGTTGTTTACTGAGTGTTTAAGATGCCTCCGACAATCGTGAGTCCCGCCGATTGTGAAGTACGGGCTGTTATACGATTTCTTAGTGCTAAAGGCGTAAAACCGATCGATATTCATCGTGAGATCTGTGAAGTTTACGGACAAAACATTATGAGTGATGGAATGGTAAGGAAATGGGTGAGAGCATTTAAAGATGGCCGCACAAATGTGCATGATGAAGAACGGAGTGGGCGTCCTTCGGTCTTTAATGAAGATTTGGTGCAGAAAGTGGAAGAAAAGGTGAGAGAAAACAGACGCTTTACAATTTCATCAATGTGCGACTGGTTTCCTCAATATTCTCGTAGTGTTTTGTATCGCATTGTGACCGAGAACTTGAATTACCGGAAATTGTGTTCACGTTGGGTTCCAAAAATGTTGACGGATTTGCACAAAACCCAACGTTTAGGCAGTGCATTGACTTTCCTTGAGCGGTACCACAATGAAGGTGAAGATTTTTTAGACCAAATTGTTACTGGTGACGAAACATGGGTGGCCTACGTCACACCAGAATCAAAACAACAATCCATGGAATGGCGACATTCATCATCACCCAAAAGAGTGAAGTTTAAGCAAACAATTTCTGCCCGGAAAATCATGTGCACAGTTTTTTGGGACAAAAAAGGAGTATTGCTAGTGGAGTTTCTGCCTCGTAATGAGACAATCAATGCAGCGTCTTATTGTGAGACATTGAACAATCTGCGTCGTGCAATCCAGAACAAAAGACGTGGCAAGTTGAGTAAGGGTATCGTTTTGCTGCATGACAATGCCCGTCCACATGTGGCTAATCGGACCAAAGATCTCATCAAATCTTTTAAATGGGAAACTCTAGATCATCCTCCATACAGCCCTGATCTGGCGCCCAGCGACTACCATTTGTTCCTGCACTTGAAGAAACACCTGGGTGGTCAGCGTCTTCAAGACGATAACGAAGTCAAAACAGTTGTGATACAGTGGTTAACAAGTCAGGCGGCAGAATTTTATGAGGAGGGTATTCAAAAACTGGTGCCACGTTATGACAAGTGCCTCAATATTCACGGAAATTATGTAGAAAAGTAGATTAAGGTACAGGCTTTCATGTAGAAATAAAATTATTGCGATATCTTTGCACGTCTTTTTTTAATTCCAAAACGGTACTTACTTAAAAAACATGCCTCGTACTATATATATTAATTTATTTACATCACTCATGGTGTACCTATAAGTAATCTTTTAATGTTGTTTACTTTGTAAGTTTTAGTATTACATTTTAAAAATTTTTTTGCAAGACATAAAATAGATTATACTCACCCTCACTTCTCTCAAAGTTACGACAAATAACAGTTAAGCATTTATTTTACATTTAATATAGATAGATAAGGATTCCAATTTTCACCATAGCTTTCGTTATTGGGAATAGATTTGTTTTGACAATATACAGGAATTTCCCCATCACTGCAATCACTTACTGTTAATTCATTTTAATTGCATACTATGAAATCTAAAAATTTACATATGCAGTAAATTGCAGACTAAAATCATAACTCCTCACAATTCATTTGATAAATTGAGGCAAATAGGATTCAGTATCAGGAATTAGCGAAGACAGAGTCACTTTTTATACAATTAATGAAGGGCTGCCTAGCAATAAAGCAGCATATTTAGTATTACTACTACAATGGGATTTCTTTTTATTTTGCAATATTCTTTGCACATAATTATGCTATTATTCAATACCTACATAAATGGGGCCAACTGTATTACCACCAGAACGTTAATGTTATAAAGCTAAGGTTTCTTAGCTAGACAAAAATTTATATGACATAATATATAAAACAATTAATTTCCTTAATTACACTCATAGATAAACATTTTTACACTGCTCCCAATACATCCTCATAGTCAAGTCAGAATAGCCCAAATGGCTGTCAATTAATTCAAAGACTGTAATAAATGATAAAAAAATTAGGTGATAAGCAATATTATAAGAAAGACTTATCCGACTGCGTATTATAAAACAAAATATCAATATAGAATATAGTAAGGTTGACCTATCTCTTTTTAAATCAATTTATTTTTTAATTCATTAAACGTATTTTCGGCAACTGTAGCAATACTGACCTCTTATGATTCTATTTCAACACAATAATCACTTGCAGCATAATCGTCAAAAATAAGACCTAGCAAAACTTCTTTTTCTTGTAACCTACTTTACATTGAAGTATCTTCATAAGCAGAATCAGAAATGGATTGTTGGTTCTCTTTACTGTTTTCAGATGAGCATCACGTCTGTTATAATTTAAACATCCACAGGCAATCTTTACATATTTGGGCTTAATGTCTCTGGGGATGAATCTTTGTCACCAAACTTATTGTTGCTCCTGAGATTTTGTTTTTACTTAAAGAAGTAATGTGAAAAAAACACATTTTTTACCTTTCCCAACTAAAAACTTCACAATATCCAACATACATGCATTTAATTGTTCGCTATAAGCAATATGTTTTGTTTAACATTATAAAAGTATAGAAGATTCAAGGTGACAGAAAAAAAAAATTCGCAATAACCAATAGTTTGCTACAACATCCGAGCTAGCAAGCGCCACTCTAGATTGAAATGAGTATTTTGGATCTACAAATTTTATTTTGACAATCAAGATGTTAGACCAAATCATCATTTTCTCTGTCTAACTTTTCTGCTTTTTCCCCCATGTACAGCAGAAATTCTGACATATCGTCTTTCTAACAACCTAACCAATGCATGTCATGAATTACATGTGTCTGCGCAGTGAGTTCTGCTAATAAAAAGTAATTTATTTTATTGGCTGCATAATAAGTAACTTCAAAATTGCATTCAAGTAGAACATTTTGGTACCTGAGTAAAAATAATTAGGTACTATTGATACCCGGCTCCTAATTTCTAACCCTAGCACCACTATATTACTTTTAACCCTTTGTGGATGGCGGCTTTTCAGAACTGATGTGGCCCAAAGGATAGAGCATTTCACTTCCGAACTGTTCCAAAGCATGGTGCATTTCACTTCCGAACTGTTCCCGAAGGACGGCATATTTTTTGTACTTAGCCTAACTAAAAAAAAAAAAAAAGGGTCATCCGTTACAGCATTCTACTTTTTTCAGGAATAAAGGAAATACTTATTTTCCATTAAATGCATATGTTACACTCAAATTATCTTTTATTTAAATATTAAAATTTCATATGATTAAAAATGATTAATTAACTTGATTAAAATTGTTACTTGTTACGCAGGAAAAATATTAAAATGATTGTACTTAATACTTTACACAGCTAATAGAGATTATGTACAATTTTTAGGAAGAAAATAGCTTTGTTACTAATTATACGCCTTTTACGCATAATGTATTTCAAACATGGATTCACACACAGACAAACATTGCAAAATTTGCATTTATAAAAACTGTCCGTGTGCTCATCAGAAATACCAAACATCCACGGATCTTCACTATCTGCAGTACTTTTATGACTATTCTGTTCGAATACCATGCTAGTATATTCTTCTATACATAAAAATGTCTTGACATAGCCATTCCCTTATCCGAAATAACCTAATAAATTCACTACCGAACATTCTGCTAAAACCCAAACTTGAAAGAAAATACTCCCTTACATTCTAATAATTCACCAATGCAATCATTAAACTAAAATCGAAACGAGAACACATACTCAGTTACAGCATAGCAAGAGTTTGGCAGAAATGATGTGTTTGTTTATATTACAAAACCATATTTTACCGCTTTAGATGAAGGGATGATTCATAGGGACCCCCTATACCAAGGTTAAATATTTGCAAAATATGTTGTAAATGTTAGAATGGGTATTTAGCACCATCTAGTATTCAAATAAATTCAAACAAATATGTTCCACATGAAAGCGCACATTGGTATCAGTTGCCCTTTAGGGTAAATTTCTCCTGGACGCGAATGCATGACTGTCATCCTTGAATGCAGTTTCACAGTTGATGCATGGATGCGCCTACCGTCCGTAAAGAGTTAAACAGCTAAATTAAAATTGTTGCTGATGATTTTTAATTTGTCAGTTTACCAAAATGCCAGTTATAGTTTTATGACTAATACGTCTGTTAGTTCAAACAGTTTTCCTTAGGCCTATGCGATTCCTCTCAAAACCATAAGTTATAGACTCAGTCCGGGAACTTTTGAATCCTACTCCATATGTTAGAAACCGTAACACCAGTGGCGGCTCGTGAGCGACATGTAGAGGGAGGCGCTCATCTATGTATTTATGCCTATATATATGTTAGTAATATATATATATATATATATATATATATATATATATATATATATATATATATGTATATATATATATATATATATATATATATAAGGATAT
The DNA here is from genome assembly GCA_951213105.1 of Amaurobius ferox. NCBI lineage: Eukaryota > Metazoa > Arthropoda > Arachnida > Araneae > Amaurobiidae > Amaurobius > Amaurobius ferox. The sequence continues at coordinate 16,415,000 of OX578152.1, read as the reverse complement.
AAACAAGAAGAAAAAATAAGCGAGAACAGGAGTGACCATATGATTTGCATAGAATGGCAGGGGTGGATTGCGACACCCCTTTCCCGCTTAAAGCAGCTTTTACGACCCGGGCAACGCTCACGGCACCAATGTAACTCAATGGTCAATCTCCCACATGTGCAAAGACAGAAGCACCCGAACGGACACAAAAGCAAAGATGGAACCAAGCATGGAAGAGATACACCCTACAATCCAGCTTGAAAACACAACATTTTATAAGGGAAAGTCGCACATGCGCGATAAGACTTCATGATGATAGGATCGCAGATATGAAAATATATATGATTAAGAATACTCATTTAGAATCAAACAATGCACAATTTCTTTCTTTGAAAAAGGAATAGTAATAATGTTGTAAAAAATATCTAGGGTAATTTCTTTTTAATGCATCATTTATTATTTTATTACATTCATAAATGCAGTCTTTTTTAAAAGTACTGTAGTTTCTGTTTCTTCTGAAGTACCCGACAATAATATTTCTGAATATATTTTTAGTGAGGTTTGAATTCCAATCAATAATATTATTAATTTTGATATTGTATGAATTTCTCTTGTCGTGTATGGTTGTATAAATTCCATACTGTTGGTGTTTTCTTATTGACAAGTCCAGGAAGTCTGTCGATCCATCCTCATTGATCGGGTTTTCAATTAAGTCTAATTCCCTTGGGTAGAATGCAAAATCTATGTCAGGGGTGTTTGCATAACCCCCTAATATCACATCGTCAACATAACGGAAATAAGGTATTTCCGATAATATATGGGTTCCTCTTTCATATTTGGATAGATAAATATCCGCCAATATTGATGAGCATGCACCACCCATGGGTATGCCTTTGACCTGTTTGTAGTAATGCGTACCGTCATATAGTATGTTTTCATTCAATACTAACTCAATCAAATCCAAATATCTGAGAGTTATATATGGTTTTAAATTATATTCCTCATGTAATTCTTTCAAGATCATTTGTAGGTTTGTTAAATCGATGTTATTAAACAGATCCCGGAAATCGTAGCTTCTGAAGTTCAAATCTTTATGGCAAAATTTCAGTCGGTCTATCAATTCCTGTCCGTTTTTTAACATTATGGAGTTTTGCTTCTTAATATCAGTTATAACATATTGGAGTAATTTCAGAAGTTTTTTATTTGCTTGTTCCAGGTACGATCCGCATCCCACTGTTACAGTACGGAACTTGACTGGTTTTTTGTGTAACTTGGGAATAAGGATCAAGTATGGAAATTTTACTGATTTAATATCCATACCAATTCTTTTATACAGTGCTTTTATTCTATTAGTGATGATTGATTCGTTGCTAGGAATTAAGGTATACATGGCACTATCCTTATAGCATTGTGTTAAAGTATCGACATAGAATTTTTTACACGTGAATGCAAAATTTGATACGATTTTGTCGGTGTATGTCATTACGAATTCTTCATTAAAATGTTTGATTGAAGACGGATATCGAGAACCTCCTGAATCCTTGTTTCTTCTCGGGTAGAATTGGCAAAAAGCACTGTAAAAGGCATATTTCCATGCGTTAAAAGTTTGTACAGGTATACTGTGTTTGACTGCCATCTTGTATATGAAGGTTTCCAGATCGTAATTAAATTCATTATAAATATTATTAAATTCTTGTATTCGGTACTTAGTACCAAGTTGTAATAAGTTTTTGAGTTTATTATCTTTTATAAAATCTAAGTTTCCAGTAATTATATGCTTGTGGTAGGGATCACAATGTATATTTTTATGACATTGACAGGATTCAATATTAAATGAAGACACAGTTTTACATAATTTATTGTAGTTGAATAATCTTCTTCCGTTGGTTCTTACAAAGCGATAGGATATCTTAATATTTAGATTAGGCAAAGGAAGACGTTCTTCTATATTATGTAATATATGGTTGAATGGAATATTTTCGAACATTTTATTCTTAAATGTTGTGATAAAAAATTCTTTTGATTTGTTGATTTGATATTTTGGTTCAAGTGCTACATTATATTTTGCGGCTCTGAGTTTAATTAAATCCAGAATGATGTCTATATTATTGTTTTTATCTTCTGTATTGCAGTTATTTTCACTTAAATTGAAATCTATATAAATAAAAATGAAAATCTGTCTGTCTGTCTGTCTGTCTGTCTGTCTGTCTGTCTGTTTGTCACACCATCACGGGAGAACGGCTGAACCGAATTTGATGAAATTTTGTGGGTAGCCCAGAAATAGCCCCACTTAAAATTATATCCGTGTTTTGAGTTCCTACGACCAGTGGTTCTCGAGATATTAGTAAAAAACGAAATTTTCGTTTGTCTCATCATCACGGAAAAACGGCTGAACCGAATTGAATGAAATTTGGTGAATAGCCTTGAAATATCCCCCCATAAATTTTGTCCAAGTTTCGTGTTTCTAAGACCTGGGGTTGTCGAGATATTAATGAAAAACGGAACTTTTACCTTGGAGTTCTACTCCCTAACTCCGTGGTTTATCCAAACGAAAAGCTTGAAAATCGTTTGAAAGTGAATTAAAATTTAATCTCTGAGTTTGATGGGAGATTTTTTGCGTTAATTAGTCACTTTCTGAAAACATGAATTGTTTGAAACATGATTTAAAGGTGAAATCTATCTCCATGGTTCATGGTTTATTTAAAACAAGCTTTTACGGAACAATGAGAAGTATAGAGAAATCAAAATCGTTATTTAATTTCGCAGTTTATGTTATAAGACATGACATATTTAACATGTTATAAGATTCTATCTTATATCATGTTACTCAGAAACGCAATTAAATTAAATCTGTCTGCTAATTTTAATAATTATTTTTTCGATTTGAATAATAAATAAATGGATATAAAAATATATTTTAGAAAAGAACGATTTGGTTTTTCTTATAGCATTTTTGACTGGATAATATCAATTACGGTCTTCAGGTTTAAAAATTATTATTATTTATATTTTCGGGGATTATTGATTCAAGGATTATTGATATTTTCAAGTTATTTTGCAATTATTTTATCATGACAAAAATTGTTTAAACTCATATATTGTATGTTGTACGAATCTTCTACAAATACACGTGTATATCTTTTAATCTACGAGAATATAAGTAGTACAGGTATATTGACATATGTTTTGATATATATTGGCATATATTGGAATCAATTACGACCTTCTGGTATAAAGAGTACGGATATTATTGATGTTTTCAATTTATTACGTCATCTCTTTTATTTTGGCAAATATTTTTGAGACGCATATTGTAATACGGGTAATCTTCTACTAACACATTGGCATATTTTCTGATCTGCGACAATATAATTAGTACGGGGTTGCATATATTCATTCAATTCCTATTTTTTCTTCTGTAAATTTGCTTACAAAAGGGGGCAGGATGTTTTATTCTTCAGATCTGATCGTGAAGATAATTTTGCATAGTGAGAACATATATTCTTAAACTTCTCTTTAGGAGCAATAAATTTAATATTTTAACAGAATTTGCACATGATTGCGAACTTTAAGTTTCTTTAAATTGTACACTCCGTACGAATAACGGGTGTGCTGTTAGTGGTTAATAAATTTTAACATTTTAGGAGGATATATCATGTTGCTCGGCATCGCAATTAAATTAAATGTGTTTGTTAATGTTTTTATTATTTTTTTTCGATTTAAATAATAAATAAATGGATATAAAAGTATATCTTATGAATGGACGGTTTGATTTTTCTTTTAATTATATTAATTGCTGACTGCGTACATCAATTTCATTTATTTTGGCAAAGAGTTTTCAAGCTTATATCGTATTTAGCTACTAAACTCATATATTGTGTTTAGCCAATAAATTCATATAGCCGATTGTTGAAACAGAAAAAGAGTAGAGCGGGTGTATCCTCTAATACAATTGTAGTGTTTTCATTTAGTATATTGAAACGGGATAAGAATGTTTCATTCAGATCTGCAAATTCAAAGCTACGAATTTGGAGGGATATCGCTAATTTGACAACTTTTCTTAAACTTTGCCAAATTGACGGAAATGTCGCAAAATTGATATAAACGACACACAAACAGCTGCCATAAACCTTCGGGTTGGTCGTGTGGCTTGGGTCTTCTACATATCAATGAATTTTTTTTTTTTTTTTGTTAGAAGAGAGTACTGAAATGATGTTTGGTTAGCATTTATCTGTCAGACCAACCATCCTACTTAGTAATACATTTAGCGAATTTTTAAAATGTCACCAAATTGATAAAAATGTTTTCAAATCTATAAAAATATCTTGAAATTGATAAAATTGCGCTACATAAATGATATTAATTGTTTTTTGTTAGGGGATAGTATTGTGATGATATTTCGTCAATTTGTCGCAAAGTGGAACTGTCAGTTCTACAGTCCCACTTGGCGATAAATTTGGCGATTTTTTAAAATGTCGCTAATTTGACCAAACTGTCGCCAAATGTTCCATAGAAATATAACTATTTAGACGATATTTTTTCTACCAATTTATTTGAAGCAAATGATATCATGTCGCTTAGCAACGGATTTAAATCCAATGTGTTTATGCGGCAGACGATTTTTATTAAATCCTTTCCGATTTGAATAATGAAGATATGTATATAAAATAAATTTCATTGCCATTTCATTTTGGACTGGATAATATCAATTATACTCTTCAGGTTTAAACATTATTATTATTGATATTTTCCGGAATTATTGATTCAGGAATTATTGATATTTTTAAGTTATTACGCCATTGTTTTATTGCGGCAAAAATTGCTGACACACGCATATTGTACGTTGTACGAGTAATCTTCTAGGAATGCACGGGTATATCTTCTAACCTACGAGAATATAAGTAGTACAGGTATATTGGCATATATTTTGACATATATTGGCATATATATTGGAATCAAGTACAGTCTTCTGGTATGAAGATTAAGGGGATTAATTATATATTCAATTTATTACGTCGTCTGTTGTATTTTACCAAAAAACATTTGTGACTCATATTGCAAAACGGGAAATCTTCTACTAATAATCGGACATTATAAGTAGTACGTGTATATCTTCCCATATAATTTTAGCACTTTTATTTTGACATATATTGGAATAAATGACTTCAGATTTAAAGATTACGGGTTTATTGGTATTTTCAATTTATACATGTAATCTACTAATGCAGGTTATATTTTCTAATATTCGCGTATATAATTAGTACGGGTCTCATACAATTTTAACGCTTTATTTTGCATATATTGATTCAATTCCATATTTTTTTTTTTTATATTTGCTTACATAAGGGGTCCAAGATGTTTTATTCTTCAGATATGTCCATGAAGATAATTTTATATAGCGAGAACAGAGATTCTTAAACTTCTTTTTAGGATCATTATATTAAATATTTTAACAGAATATTTTGATTAAACATGTCATTTAGTATACTATAAGAATTTGGGCATGATTATGAATTTCAAGTTTCTTTATATTATATACTCCGTACGAAGAACGGGTATGCTGCTAGTTTATAATAAAATTCCATATACGTTGTAAGTATTTGATCTTTATACTGTTGGCTATATTCTTGATCCATCCGAATAACTGATATTAAGAACTGATATTATAACTGATATTAAGAAGCAAAACTCCATAATGTTAAAAAACGGACAGGAATTGATAGACCGACTGAAATTTTGCCATAAAGATTTGAACTTCAGAAGCTACGATTTCCGGGATCTGTTTAATAACATCGATTTAACAAACCTACAAATGATCTTGAAAGAATTACATGAGGAATATAATTTAAAACCATATATAACTCTCAGAAGATATTTGGATTTGATTGAGTTAGTATTGAATGAAAACATACTATATGACGGTACGCATTACTACAAACAGGTCAAAGGCATACCCATGGGTGGTGCATGCTCATCAATATTGGCGGATATTTATCTATCCAAATATGAAAGAGGAACCCATATATTATCGGAAATACCTTATTTCCGTTATGTTGACGATGTGATATTAGGGGGTTATGCAAACACCCCTGACATAGATTTTGCATTCTACCCAAGGGAATTAGACTTATTTGAAAACCCGATCAATGAGGATGGATCGACAGACTTCCTGGACTTGTCAATAAGAAAACACCAACAGTATGGAATTTATACAACCATACACGACAAGAGAAATTCATACAATATCAAAATTAATAATATTATTGATTGGAATTCAAACCTCACTAAAAATATATTCAGAAATATTATTGTCGGGTACTTCAGAAGAAACAGAAACTACAGTACTTTTAAAAAAGACTGCATTTATGAATGTAATAAAATAATAAATGATGCATTAAAAAGAAATTACCCTAGATATTTTTTACAACATTATTACTATTCCTTTTTCAAAGAAAGAAATTGTGCATTGTTTGATTCTAAATGAGTATTCTTAATCATATATATTTTCATATCTGCGATCCTATCATCATGAAGTCTTATCGCGCATGTGCGACTTTCCCTTATAAAATGTTGTGTTTTCAAGCTGGATTGTAGGGTGTATCTCTTCCATGCTTGGTTCCATCTTTGCTTTTGTGTCCGTTCGGGTGCTTCTGTCTTTGCACATGTGGGAGATTGACCATTGAGTTACATTGGTGCCGTGAGCGTTGCCCGGGTCGTAAAAGCTGCTTTAAGCGGGAAAGGGGTGTCGCAATCCACCCCTGCCATTCTATGCAAATCATATGGTCACTCCTGTTCTCGCTTATTTTTTCTTCTTGTTTATATCCTTATATGCTACTCTGGATGCAGAGCTGCTAAGCGCCACATCCTCTGTAAGGTTTCTGTTTTCTCCTTTACTTAAATAGGAGTTCCGTTCGTGATATACTTATTTTTATATATATATATATATATATATATATATATATATATATATATATATTATTTATATATATATTATATATATATGTATATATATGTATATATAAAGCATATGTATATACATATACGTATTTTGGGCATAGCAACGGGAGTATTAAAAATATAAACGACGGATGTATTAAGTAAAATAACGTACCTCCCACCCGCTCGCTCGTTCATAAAAAGCCTGGACACATGGAACGTATCTTTCCTAGTGAAAAACATTACATAGTCCTAATTTAAGTAAAATTGTAGGGGCTAGTTAAACTAAAAATGATGCCCAGGGAGTTGACTAAAAAATATGCATATTCTGGCGATACGTACTGATGGTTCAGACACTATAGCCACCCGTAAAATCAAAATCGGTGGATTAGGAGGCGAGATAGAAAATTGGGGGGGGGGGGGGGGGGGGTAACCAAAGTAAGAGTTACGCTCGGAGATTTGCCATATTAAAGTTGCATATCGAGGTGACATGTACAAATGGTAGAGAAACTCACTACAGCGACAAGCCGAACCAAAATCGCTCAATTAGAAGCAGATATGTAAAATTCTGGGGACTATTTAAACTAAAAGTTATACCCAGGGGTTGACACAAAAATATGTGTATCCAATTGAAATGTACAAATGTTGCTCAGACTATATAGTCACCAGCAGAATCAAAATCGCTCAATTAGAAATTGAAATGTAAAATTATCGGGACTAGTTAAACTAAAAGTTAAGCCCAGGGGTTGACGCAAAAAACGTATGTATTTTATATCCATCAAATATGTATATCAAGTTAATATGTACATGTGGGTCAAAGACTATAGCCACCATCTGAATCAAAATCGCTTTATTAGGAGTCGAGATGGATAAGTGTGTGTGTGGGGGGGTGCTATTTGAAGTAAAAGTTACGCTCAAAGATTTATCACTATAAAGATGCAGATCCAGGTGACATGTGCTAATGGTGCAGACACTATAGCCATCAGTAAAATCAAAATCGCTCAATTAAGAGGTGAGGTGGGAAATTGGAGGAGGGGGGGGGGGGCGTAACTGAAGTAAAAGTTAATCTCAGGGATTTCTCACAAAGATGCATATCCAGGTGACATGTACAAATGGTGCAGAGGCTATAGCCACTAGCAGAACCAAAATCTCTCAGTTAGGAAACGAGATGTAAAATTGAGGGAGCTAAGCTAAAAGTTACGTCCAGGGGCTTGGCACAAAATATATATTTAGATGACACGTACAGAAGGTGGAGAGACTATAACCATGATTAGAATCAAACTCGCTGAATTAGAAGGCGAGATAAGAAATTTGGGGGCTACTTCAATTTAAATATAAGTCTAGGGCCAATATTATAAGTCTAGAGCCAATTTGGGGGCTACCAATATAGTCGCCAGCGGTCGGGCCAAAATTTCCAGAAAAACGACGTCAGATAAAAGGATTAAGTTGAAAATTTAATTTTTAAGTTTTTTAACAAATACTTAGAATTTCTTTAAGTTTTAGGCATTTTTTAATGTTAAATAGCTGAAAAAGTAAGACAGCTGGGTAAGTCAACTCAAACTAAATGTCCGAAACAACACATTTATGAAAGTGTCACTAAAAATAGCCTATATGTCAGTGGGCCAAAAATTGGAAACTCGTGACGTTTACAGAATTATTTTGAAGTCAAACATATTGAAATTCGTCACCAGCAGATCAACCATAGCATTGAAATAAATCCCTTCCGGAAGAACAGAACAACAGACAAACTACATCAGAAATGATGAAATGCGAAACAACTTCAATAATTAAGACTGCTGGGTGGGACAAACGATCCCTCAAACTGAGTGTCTTCAACAAGACACTTTATTCACGATGGCCAGAAACCCCTAAAATATCATACCCCCCCCCCCCCCCCCCCCCTTTCCCATCACCACACACGTACACTTAATTCTCTCATTTGTTCAAATGTTTATTTAAACTTCCAAATTTATAACAAAGACGAGAATGAGAACAAACACATTCTTAAATGTAGAAAATTGAAGCCAAATTAGCGAAACTGAGCCAATTTGAGAAGTCCCTCTTCATGTTTTTCTACTCTTCTGTTTCTTTTTGGCTGGGGCGCGCTCAGTCCCGCGACACAATCTACTAGTAAATCTGCAATGTCTGGTTTTTTTTCACGCCAAATTTCTAATATTGCTCCTATACCATTCTTTCACTCAGGATATGTCGACGGTAGGGACGCGGCTTTAAAAATATCCCTATATTTTCCCCTATGTGTTGAAAATTCTGTGCAATACAGCTTTCGTGAGTCGACTTTCTCCGAAGAAAGGTGTAGTGCTGCCATCTAGTGGCATTTTCATAACTTATTTTTAATAATTCTCGATTTAATTGAATCAAAAATTCAGATTTTTTCAATAGAAATTTTAATAAATCTGTATAACTAAAAAAATAATTTGGGGTGATTACTCGATGGTGTCACGCGTACTCGCGGCCCCCCCAATGGCCGCCACTACGTAACACAATTATTGAAATAAATTTGGTGCTCTTGTGCATTTACCAGATGCTTTAGCGGTTGTCAATAATAGAATACATGAAGCAAAAAAAATTATCACTCAGGAAATGTTTTTCCAAAATAATCAACCTCTTTTAATACATAAAACGAAAGATACAATGCTCAATTCGCCCCAGCAACCCGAACGTCAAATCATAGTTCTATTAACATTTTTATCAGTGTTGCCATGCAAAAATAAACTCTTGAAACATATGTAACATCGGTAAAAAGTCAATTAGTCCAAACGCAAAAGTGTTTCTTTCATTGCAGTTCTTTCCAAATATTATTTCCAACATCCTTCCCCCTTTTGAGTCGACCTTGGAGGACTCAAAACCTCAATAGCATTGTGAAGGCCCAGTCTCTGGGTGATCTTGATAACACGACCAGTTAGAGAAACACGAGGCAAGAGTGTAGAAGTTACATGTTGTTCAGATTTGGGACCCTCCTCCTTCAGAGTATCTGATGCAGGTGCAACTTCCTTCGTAACCTGCAAAAAACAATCTAAGGAATCGTTAGAATGTAACTCAAGGAGATAAATTCTTTGGATAGGTCTCGTCAGAACACCATTTAAAGTTTTTAGTTTAACAGTTCGTACTTTACCATCTTTGCCAGGTATCAACTGTATTACCTTGGCAAGTGGCCAATTTAAACGTTTTTTACAGTCATCGCCAATCAACACTATTTCCCCTAACTTTACTCTAGAACAGGGGTCGGCAACCTATTGAAACGGAAGAGCCAAAGTTACAATTTACAAAATTTCCCTGTTTTTAAAGAGCCACTAAAAATTTTCGTTTCAATATTATAGTATTTGCTTATATATATTTGATTTTTGATTTGAAATAAACGGCTTTAAATACGGAATAATATTTATTCATATAAAATCACAAATATAGATAGTTACATCAATGGGAGCAATGGCTTTGCATGCCTTTTGAAAGTTTGATTAAATCTGGCTTATAACTTGTTGTTTTAAGTTTCAAGCACAACTCTAGATTTTTATTTGTTAGTTGACTTCTAACTTTACTTTTTATTATATTCATGCAAGAGAACGCTTACTCGCACGAATAGGTCGACGCGAAGATCGTCAGCACTCTATATGCCAACTTCTTCACCTCACTGTAGCATACTGGAAGACTATTCCATACGCCGAATATGAGGGCCTCAACTCGTGGAATTTCTTTTAGAGCTGTCCACTTGTGCTGCGAGATGTGCATGCATTTCTGGACCTCCAACTTTTCAAACTTGCTCTTGAGTTCTGTGAACTTGCCAATCCACAAGTCTTTGGTTTTCAAATCTAGCAATTGCATTTGGAGCGATCCAGCATCAATTCCAAATGGCTCAATGTTGATCTTATTTGTATTTGTGTTGAAAGGATTTACTATGAACGCGAGAGTACTTTTGTTTGTTTTGAATTGCTCGAATCTCTCAGCGAATCCATCCTTCGTGTTTTCTAAAGCTATGCTGAAGTAATTCGTGTCAATCGTTGCATTGGTCTCATCGCGATATTGCTTCAGATTTTTAAAATGAAGTAATGTACCGCTCTCTATGTCTTCAACAAAAAGAAGCAATTTTTTTTCGAAACAAACTACTTCTTCAAGCAAGGCGTAGGCTGTGTTGCCCTTTCCTTGCAGTTTTAGATTTAGTTCATTTAGTTTCATTGTGGTATCTACCATGAAGTTGAATTTTTGCAGCCATTTGTCTTCTTTCAATTCGGGATGGTCAATGCTTTTTTCATTGAGGAATGTTTTTATTTCACTCAAGCACAAAGCAAAACGTTGCAATACGTTACCTCTGGAAAGCCATCGCACTTTATTGTGCAGAAGTAGGTCAGAAAACTGGCTATCCATTTCTTCAAGGAAATCTTTAAACTGGCGATGGTAGAGTGCTTTTGCCAAGATGCTGTTAATAATCTTAATTACCAAGTTCATGACCTCAACTATTTCGGCCGAAAATGTTTGGGCACAAAGCGCTTCTTGATGAATTATGCAGTGAAACGTTAGAATTTTGTGGTTTATTTTTTTCTGAAGAATTGATGTTACCCCTCTATGTATTCCTGTCATACTTCTGGCTCCATCAGTTGCTATAGAAACGATTTTATTTATATCGATTCCATTGTCTTCCAGTCATTTTTGTGCACAGCATTTGCTATATCTTCTCCACGAGTTTACCCTGAGAGCGGTAGCAATCCTAGCAGTTCTTCTTTTGGACCTTGGGACGACATATACCTGACGAAAAGGGTAACTTGTGCCGTGTCTTTTATGTCGCAAGTCTCATCTATAGCAAGTGATAAGGCAGAAGCCAGTTGAACGTCTTCAACTTGCATATGTGTTACATTTGAAGACATTTTAGCAGTTCTATCTTGTACTGTTTTAGCAGATAATGGCAAATCTTTGATTTTTTTTTCATGATTTCTGCTTTGTTTTTAAAATCACGAAACAGTTCTTCAGGTGCACGTATAAAACAATCTTTGACGTACTCACCATCTGTGAATGGTTTTCCTCTTTTTGCAATTTCTAATGATACTGCAAAGCTTGCCAGATTTACATTATTAGAAGATTGCGCCCCGTTACTTAGCATGGAACTTGACTGTTTTTTTTTTTTAGCTCTTCAACAGCTTTTTTTCGTGCGTCACCGGTTGGATATTTACCAGCAAACTGGGTATGTTTTGTAGTGAAGTGTCTCTCCAAATTTGACTTCTTATTGTGTGCAAGTTTTTCGTGGCAAATGAGACAAGTCGGAAGGCCATCTGTGTCGCATATGAATGCAAACGACTCCGTCCAATCCTGATTGAATTCTCGATTTTCTTCTTCAGTTCTTCTCTTTTTTTTACCAGATGCCATACTGGCGGCGGAGCTGAAAAAATGATTTTTTTTTAAATTTTACTTATCTATCTAAAACGGCAAACAATTTATTTACCATTATTACTTCGTTAACATGATCCTCAGATATGTAATCCAATTCTGTTACTGATTTTATTATATTATACGTGTACATACCTTTGAGAAGGTAATTCGTTTCTAAATCGTATTCTTCTTGAAATAACAAGCGAATAGACACACAAAAACCGCAAGCGATTAAATTAACACACATGCAACGTAACGTCGACCGCGCTATCCGAGGATGACTGACTGACAACACGTCTAGAGTCTAGACGGTGGCTGTTTGGGTGAGACGGAAATGGTATGCAATTGGCTGAAAGATAAACATGGTCACGGAGTCTCATCTCTAAGAACAAAACAATAGTTCAAATTTATCTCATTACGGTCATGTTAAGCGTAGCGATTTGTAATTAACGATTATGAAAATAGAAGCTATTGAGAAATTAGGTACTTAAAAATATATTTTCTTATTTTTTAAGGGTTTTGATAATTAATTATTAATTTTTTCGTATGGAACTGGAGAGCCGCAACTTTACATAAAAAGAGCCGCATGCGGCTCGCGAGCCGCAGGTTGCCGACCCCTGCTCTAGAATGTTGAACTTTTTGAATATGCCTCTGAATCAGCTGACTAAGATACTCTTGTCGAAAATGTCTTCTCAATTCTTCTAAGAGTTTCATTCAGTATCTTATTCTTTTGCGACAGTGCTTCGCATCGACTTGATCAACCTCAGTTACTTTGGATTCCAAGTTTTCAAGCAAAAACATAGCCGGTGTAAGCGGACAAAAATCATCGGTATCTTCAGATAGGTCAGCGGATGGGAGTTTATGATCCATTCGCAATCGCACAAGATTGTGTTCAGCTCTTCATCAGATTAAACAGCTCTTCTTAAAGTTCTTTTAAGGTTCTGATTAACCTCTCCCACCATCCACCCCACCAGGCAGCGGTAGGTGGATTGAATTTCCAGGAGATTCAATACAAGTCAGCTTCGTTAAGAACTTTGTGCCAATCAATTTCACGTAAGCTATTGTATGCTCCTTTAAAGTTTGTTCCATTGTCCGAGTAGATAATCCTCGGCCGGCCTCTTCTAGCAACAAAACGGCAAAAGGCGAGAAGAAAATTATCGGTGTTTAAAGATGTCACTAACTCTAAGTGCACAGCTCTGTAAATCGCACATGTAAATAAAACTATCCATGTTTCATCTCCACGCTTAATGTATAGGGGTCCAGCTAAATCTATGCCAATTACTTTGAAAACACAGGCATCTTTGACCCGATCAGCAGACAATGATACTGGATCTGAAAGTAGAGATTTTGCTTTGAAACACTTCATAAATTCAGTTTACACTTCATACATTTATTTACAATACTACGAACAGTTCTCCTTCCCTTGACAATCCAGAACTTTTCTCGTAAAATACTTAACAGAATTTGAGAACCTGCATGACAACTTAGTTCATGATAATGTTCAATTACCCATTTAGTCAGTGTACATTTATCAGGTAACAATATAGGAGATATAAAAGAAGACTTATCAATGCTTTTGGTAATCTGCATTTTTACTCGGAAAACTCCATCTTCATCCGTGAGAGTGTTACACATAGGAACACAACTGGTAGGTCGGACGGTCTGGGTCTCAACAACAACATAGGAACACAAGCCTTTGACAAAAATGAAGATTGTGCCTGTTTAATTAAAAACTTCTCTGCGTTTTCCTTTTCTTGCAAAGAGAGTTTCCCAAATTTTCTTTCACTGAGCTCTCTTCTTAAATTATTAGCGAAACGCAGAACCCATGTCGTAAGTCGAATGATTAACTCAAAACTGGAAAATCTCACAGCATACCTCAGGGGATTTTCAGATTCTAAGTTCAGATTACTCAAATTGACCTTACATCTTTCTAAATCGACTTCTTTTTCACAAAAGATTTCATTGTACGGCCAATTTTCTGAACTTTCATTCAACCACTGGGGTCCATTCCACCATCGTGACTTAACCAACTCTTGTGGTGTACAACCTCGAGAAACAAGATCTGCAGAATTCTTTTTTCCCGGAACATGTCCCCCTCAGGGGTTCACTTCTTTAGTGAATACGGGTGTTGCAATCCCGAGGTACCTTAGCAAGGCTTTTCTTTCCTTTATCTTTCTCTCTCTTTCTTTTTCCTTCTCATTTTTTTGTCTATATTCCTTTCCCCTTCTTTTTTCCTTTGTTCTCCTTTTATGTTTTGTGTTTCTTGTCCCTCTCAGCTGCTGGTGTCATCAATGCCGAGCCCTTAGTAAACATCACATCTGCTCTATGGGCCCTAGTACCACTCTTCGGCCTCTGCCATAAGGTACACCGTTTGGGCTCGGGAATGGGTTCATGTGGGTGTGATGCGAAAGGGGTAGAGCTGCGTGCACCAGTAGTTTTGCTTTTGAGAAACGTTTGCAGTAAACGGTTCCAGAGGTGAGTCCCTTGGTTGCGTTGGTTGGATGGTGGAGAGTGTTTCATATCGAGAAATCCCCCGTGGATCCTTGCTGGTCCATGGGCCCTGTGCACCAGGTGCACGTTATGGCCCGCTCTCCATCATCTGGCTTTGCGAATGACTCCGGCGGTTACACTTGGCACGTTAGAAAAGTGTGGGGAAACGGAGCCTGGCGGGGGCTCCGATTGAACTGGAAGGAATCCGTGGTTTTTCATTTAGTGGTTAAAAGCATGGAGAATTCGAGAATGCTTTTGGCCTCGGATTCTTCATGCTTTTCAAGTGAAAATTCTAATGCTTCCTTGCCTTTCAAGGCAGGATCTCTTAATTGGGCGGATAGAGTAGATACCTCTAGTGTTTCCGTATCCTTGGAACATAAAACTAATGATAGTAGTATGAACGTAAATACAGATATTTTACAAAGAATTAATGAAATAGATAATCATAAAATGACTACAACTGAAGCAAAGTATTTCATTATGAAAAGAATAGATGGATCATTCAATAACGTTTCACCCTTTTTGATTCAAAAAGGAATACTCAGTACTGTTGGGGAAGTGGAAACTATAAAGAAGCTCAGATCTGGTGACTGGTTAGTTAAAGTTTTGTCTACCGCACAAGCTAAAAATATACTTTTAATGAAAACCCTCGCAAATATTCCCGTGTCCGTGACTGCCCATAGTACATTGAACTTCTCTCGTGGGGTTATTTCAGAACCAGACCTTACACATATACCTGAAACTGAAATCCTTAACAATCTAAAAGACCAAAAAGTTAGCTCTGTACGACGAATCTCTGTAAGACGAGATGGAACAATGTTTCCAACAAAACATCTTATACTGACTTTTGACACCCCAGTCTTACCTAAATATTTAAAAATAGCCTACCTCAGATGCCAAGTACGGCCATATGTGCCAAACCCATTAAGATGCTTCCACTGTCAGAGATTTGGACATCCAAAAACTTCCTGTCGTGCTCCTAAAGTGGTGTGTGCACACTGTGCAGAACACGGACATGACAGTGAGGGATGTACATCTACCCCAAAATGTGTTAATTGCGAGGCTGAACATCCATCTTATGCCCGTTCATGTCCAAAATGGGTTTTTGAGAAAGGAATCCAAACTTTAAAAACATCCAGTAATATTATTGGATGTTTTTAAAGTTTGGATTCCTTGTCACACTCGTTTTACTCACAGACATTTACTTTTAGGAGAAATTGAACCCCTTTGTAATGTTTGTCAAACCGCAGCGAGTGTAAAACATGTTCTAATTACTTGTCCTAAATATAAACAGTTTCGTTTTAAACATTTTAAAACGTATACTATAACTTTGACGGAATTGATTGGAGAAAACCCTCATTCAGGGATTTTTCCATTCTTATTAGACATTGGTTTTTACCATCATATTTAAATTCACTTCCTATCACCTTTTAAACTTTTTTCATCTTGTTTCCATCATTATCCCTCTTGCATTGTCTTGTTTTAGTCATACCACTTTTTAGATTATACACTTGTTTTTATTCTTTACCTGTATCTGTATTTTAGTACCATCTGTCCGGCGCAGTATATCCTCTTTGGATCTTTTGCCAAAAATCCTAAATCAACCAACCAACCCGGAACATGTCACCGGTGTTCGGGAGACGTTAATTTGCGAATTTCTTTAATTTGATTGGACATAAAAATGGACCACTTACCATGTTCACCACAGGGCAGTCATAGAATCACTCCAAAATGTGAAACTTATATTGGGTAAATCAAATGCCAATCTTATTGAATAAGCTAATCTTGTTCCTATACAACAGGCCATGAGTTCTAGCTTTGTTATAGACATGTCTTTCATCGGTGCGACTCTTGCTTTGGCTCTCACTAGCTGAACTTTAATTTCACCCGAGACTACCGACCTTATAAATACACTGACTGCATATGATCTTTTACAAGCATCAACGAAATTATGCAGTTCTGAAGTTTCGTTTATCTCTAAGTGTCTAGGAATTTGTAATTCAGAAAAAATCGCCATTTCCTTGCACCAATTAGAAAATTCCCTTTGCATGGTAAGGGGCAAAAGAACATCCCAAGGTAATTTGCTCTTCCATGCATCTTGTAACAGTAGCTTGGGTAATAGAGTAGCAGGGCATAACAAGCCAAGAGGGTCAAAAATTCGTTGTACAGTAGGTAAAACAGTTCTCTTAGTTTGATCTTATTCAGGATCTATCTTCGTCGGAACATTGCATCTTAAAATATCCTGATCTAGGTTCCATACCATTCCCAAAAGAGAAGTATCACCAGTAGAATTGGATAGATAGGGACTGGAAACATTACCTTCCCATCCTCGCAAATTAAAACATGCATTTTTCATCAATTTTTGAGTTTGGGGTACAAAATGAGATAACTCTTCCAGACTAGACACTCCAGTTATGCAGTTATCAACATAGAAAGAATTCTGAAGCTATGAAACTGTGTCATAATATTCTACAGCAGCATTCTCAAACAAATGATGCAATGATGCCATTAGAAGAAAAGGACTGGTGGTGACACCGAATACTACTCTACAATGTCTATAGACAATAAAGTCTTCAAATTCAGAAGAAAAGATGAATCGCAAAAATTCTCGATGTTCCGGTGCGATACTCAACTGTAAAAACGCCTTTTCTATGTCCGTTGAGAACCCAATGTTATATAATCTAAATCTATCAATTATGTCCGGAATCAATTCTATCAAATTAGAACCCTTAATCAAACAGTCATTCAAAGAAGGGCCGTTACCGTCTTTGGCAGAAACGTCAAACACAGGTCTAATTTTAGAAGTCTGACTTGATTCCTTGATCATGGGCCTATGGGGTAAATAATGCTCTTTTATCTATCTCTTCAACTGGAACCTTTTCAATGATTTTCAATCTTTCCCACTCATTAAACACTTCCACATAATCTTTTAAGAAGTTTTTCTTCGCCACCCATTTACACATATTTTTGTGCCTTTTCAAAGCTAAGTCTTTATTATCTGGTAACTGAGTATTGTATTTGAAGGGTAACAACAACTCATACCTTCCATCAGGAAGAATAGTTGAATTATCTTGAAATTGCTTGACAGAATCAGAAAAAATTAAACTCTTTTTAGCATTTTCCCTTAGATCTGACAATAACATCAAGGTCCCATAAATGATTAACAAAGTTCATAGAATGCAATGTTAAAACACTAGATATACTATAACATGAATTACTCTTAATGGCATTCGCTTCTTGTATAACTTCACATTTATAAGAAATATATTCTTTTCCCATCAAAGTATAACCCAATTTTGTTTCTAAAACAACTAATCCTGAATTTAATTTAATAGAATTACCCCTCATGATTGATCCAGCAACATTAGCTCCTAAAAGTAAATCAATTTCATAATCTGGAAAATTCAAATCTGGTATCATCAAGTTATTTTCTTTTAACTCCTTCAAAGTTAAAACTGTTCGAGCTTTCGGAACCAATCCACATATTTTATCTTCTGATAGAACATCAACATTAACAGAAAAGGTACTTTGCAAATCAAAAATATCAATTTCATATTCTTCATGTAAACATGGTCTAGATTTTATCCCCCCAAATAAGCTATGTACAAGATTTTGTTTTCGTTTTGGTTGCAATTTAAGCTTATTAATCACTCTGGTGCTTAAATAGGAAAGCTGAGACCCAGTATCTATAATAGCTCTAACCATTATCTCACTGTTTATAGTTTTAATCTTAACTATCAAAGTCATTAATAACACAGGCTCAACAGTACAACTATCGGTTAAAATTTTAGTTGTGTCAACTCCTGTTTTGTTATCACTTGTGCTTGTTTCACGGTCAGGACACATCAAAACAAAATGATTTCTATTGCAATTAATGCATATGTTTTTAAATTTGCAAGCTCTTGAAGTGTGTCCTAGCCACAAACAAGAAAAACCAGCACCTTTCTTCGCCAAAACTTTCTTTTTCTCTTCAATATTTAATCTTCTGGCATAAAAACAGTCTTGACTGGGATGTTTTTATCACAAAAAAGACAATTAAAAAACTTTCTACCTGAGTATTCTTGTGCATTTAAAAAACTTTCTACCTGAGTATTCTTGTGCATTAGTGCTCACTAAGGCTGCAGCAGAAGCGATTTCGTAAGTACACTCCTTAAACTCCTTCGATTTCTTGGCATGGTTAGCTCCAAACCCGGTATGAGCGAGCACAACCATCTCTTCACTCATAACTTCCTGTTTTAGAAAGCCCATTAAATTTTCTAAAGTCCGATCATCTGGCAAAGAAGAATCTTTTCTGTTTCGGCTCCTCTCGCAGGCAACAAGTATATTCTCAGGAAGACACGATTTTACAAGAGGCGTAAGAAAGTCTCCGTACTTCTCCTGCATCATTTCTAAATTCTCCAATGCACATAGTTTTCCTTCCAATTCGTCGTAGAGGATCGGGAGTTCCATTTTCGCTCGTCCGCTAATAGCGTTCTTCATCACCATTGAAAAGTTCTCGTACGTAAATCTGTACAAGTAAATCTTCCCGTCTGAAGCATTCCCTCAGCTGCTGCACGGCTTTAGGATAATTTGCAGCAGTCGCAGGAAAACTTTCCACAACTGTGGCTGCCTTTGATTTCGGGACAACTGCCTGTAGTAAATATTGAAATTTGTCTTCAGTTGGCAAACTTTCATCAGTATGTATTTTCTCGAACTGACTCCATAAACGACAGAAAATCCTTTGTCTCCCCGCTAAATTTTTTCAACTCAATTTTAGGCAGCTTGAACTGTCTCTTTTCCACCATTTCTTTCGGAAGCGAAGAATCAAACAACTTGGTTTCGATTTCGGATAGAGCTGCACAATATTTGTCTTTATATTCCTCAGCTGCTTCCAAGTCCGTTGCAAATATTTCCTCCGAATTTGCATCTTGTAAAATCCCTTTAGATATTTCATCCTGACAGGCAGTCAGACGCTCAAATTTATCCATTAATTGCGTTTTCAAAATCAAAAATGCCTTCAATTCAGGATTTTCCTTCCGAAGAAATTGTTCAATTTTGCTGTGGCAAGCCGTAAAGGAAATTCTAAGTCCTTTTCTTTTTATCTTCAAAGAATCCATTTTTAATTTGCTTTCAAAAAATCAACTGCTAAAATTTCGCCTCACTTTGGGCACCAAATAAATTATGTTAGAAACCGTAACACAATTATTGAAATAAATTTGGGGCTCTTGTGCATCTACCAGTTGCTTTAGTGGTTGTCGATAATAGAATACATGAAGCAAAAAAAATTATCACTCAGGAAATGTCTTTCCAAAATAATCAACCTCTTTTAATACATAAAACGAAAGATACAATGCTCAATTCGCGGCAGCAACTCGAACGTCAAATCATAGTTCCATTAATATTTTTATCAGTGTTGCCATACAAAAATAAACTCTTAAAACGTATGTAAGACATCAGTAAAAAGTCAATTACTTCATATGCAAAAGTATTTCTTTCATTTCAGCTCTTTCCAAATATTATTTCCAACACCGCATATATAAATATATATATATATACACACACACATATATACTATAAATTATATAGTCCTTTATTTTATAAAACTTAAAATTTTAAGTTAAATGAATAAAATTAATTTAGTCAAATAAGTTACGATATAATAATCTATATATAAAGAACAGTATTTCAGAGTTCTACATTGCGTATGACATCAAACATTGAAAGTAAAGCTGTATATTGGACTCATTTTTAATTTATTTGCAATAATGGATATTATAATGCCCCCTTTAGTATTGTGGCTATGTGGATAGTGATTGAGTGTTGTCCTTTATTATAGTAAAAGATATCCTATGAATAAACCGATTTTTTAAATTACTTATGGACAGACTGCCTGCGGGCCTCACTAGTTTATAAGTTTGAAATTTTAGTATAAAATACAAAATGAATGTAATTAAATCTTTATTTTATAGAAATTGTACAATTTTGCCCAGTACATAATTACTTTTACTTCGATTTTGAATACTTGGAAATTTGGTATTTTCCCTTGAAAAGTCTTTAAATAGTCCTTGATTTTTCCTTGGCTGAATCTGTATGAACCCTGTATTGTGAAAGACGATTGTGCATCCCATCATATTTTACATCCTTAAGCCTGATAATTTATGTTGGTTCTTGATAAACATTTATCGAAACATAGAATGCATGAAGGGCTAGGGGAAAAAATTATGAGGGTCTATTTTGGGATGATTTCAAACTAACAGTGCCATCTATTAGCTTTCAGAATGTACTATCTTTCAAACAAATGTGAAAAGAGAAAAAGAAGAATAGTCCACTGAAATATATGTTAAAAGATAGGTGGCAAGAGGGAAGAACGATGAGAATCTGTGCATGTTGAGGAAAGAATGGTGGATGAAGCTCCAAAAGCATGTGTGATTCACACTTCTAACATTTCAATGACTTGAAGATTGCACAGGAAGATAGGTGTAATACAGTTTCTTTGTTTTACTGGTGTTTATGTATTACTACCTATGTTGTTATGTGCATTCGCTGCTGTCTTTGTGAGTGAGTAAATACATTGGTACATCATTATGGGAAGTTTATTTTATGCAGTGATAACGAGGCGCTTACTATGAAATCTACAAAAAGTAGAAGAGCTATGGGTGTATAAAAGATGTCATGAAGAAGTTAAGACTAGCTTCTCATAAAATAGGTAAGAACTGTTCAAATGTAGATGATTCAAATCCTTTGACATTGTCAACAAGGTTGAAAGAAAATGTGAAATTAGAATTTAATTGTGTGCAAAGCTATGATGTATAAAACAGATATCTTTGCAGCCTTATTTATCACTGTTCTCCCAGTAAAAAGACGTCGAGCCATATAAGATGATCAGTATCATACAAGTTATTTTTAAGGTTTAGAGTGAAGATCAAAGAGACTCTTTCCAAAACATGCAGATTTGTTATAAAGCATTTTTGGCAATACACAGCTTGTAGATTTAGAATATTCAGAGTTCTTTGGTTATATAAAGTGTCAGTTCCAAAGACAAAGAGGGACGCTGAAAAAACAAAGGTCCACTTTACTAATTTCATCAAATCTTTAAAGGGACATAAGTTACATTATTTCCTAAAAGATACTGATAAGATTTACTTTCCAGAGGATTTAACCATATCAAAATTGGCCAGTGTTTATAATGAAAGCCACTCAGATAACAAAGTTACCTGTGAAGCGCTTAGGTCAGTTTTTAATAATGAATTCAACATTTCCTTTGGGAGTTTTTGTCTTTCCATGACAAATCACCTAATTAAATTTTGAAATGACATCCACCAACTCAGATATTTATGTGAAGCTTTTTTTACTTATTACTACCACCAAGTAATTAATCCATGTAAAATAGTTCCTCTCTAAGGTACATAGTTTCTGAGATATAAAATATGGAAGTTTTGGAAAATGCACGACTTTTTTAAGACTTCACTTTTTAAAGCCGTACTTAGGGGTGAAATTGTTCTATTCACTGCATAAGCTACTTCGATTAAAGTCAAGAGCACACTTTCTAAATGAAAATTCTTGTAAACTGTGATAATATTTTTTATTCTAGTACCAGCTCACAATCTAAATCTAAATAAATCCCTAAGCAGATGGCGTACGTCACTTTTGGCTAATTATGTCACATTGAAATGCTTGCCCTTCCTACAGTGTTACAGATCCATTGTTCAAGAAGAAAACTCTTGGCCCCGTCCCAAGGATAGGGGAAAGCCTTTTTTATCACTTATCCTGTATGCTGCTACAATTCTTTTAAAAAATTATGAGGTTTTACATAAAAATTCATAAGTAAGGAATGGAATACAGCATAAGCATAATTTAGCAATCAGAGCAATGTGTAATATTCAATCTAGTAAATTATGAAGATGGGATCATCAGTCAGTTTTTTTTTTATATCTCAATTTTAAAATCAGGTAAGTCTTTAAAACACGAAAAGTATATATTTTTTTTAAAATCATGATAAGTTTTTCATTGTTTCGTGAAAGTTTTTTCATTGAAGTTCTCATAGTGGCTGATAAAAAAAAAAAAAGAATTAAATATCAGTTAGTTGTGCTTTTTGCTGTATAAGCTGTTTTGTTGCTATTAATTTTCATCATGGTTTTTATCATTTTACTTCATTTCAAATACTTAAAGTCCACATAAATAATTTTTTCTGTTACTTTTGTAATCCTCATATTCAACTCTATAAACACATGAAATGTCATTGTCATAGGCTTGAAAATAAGTGAATCAAAGGGACATTTCAAAGTATCACAGCTTAATTTTCGAGCATCCATTTTGGTAAGTCCTAGATAATCAGTGATTCCACCAATCAGAGCAATCTTCAGACTTCAAAACATTACCTGATTAAAATTAAATAATTCAGAAAAGTAACTAAATTAAGAGGTTACTTTTGCAATTTAGCTTTCAAATTGAAGTTTTTACAGCACAATGTTTTTAACTAATTATAATATAAAATGAATCAAAATTAAATAAAATTCTAATTTTATTAAATTTTAGCAACAATTTCATTTCAAAATGTTTATCTAGCTTCTTCAAAATGCTAACTTTCAGGTCAGGTGATGATGCCATAGCCAAGTGATCCAAAAGAAAGACACATAAAAAAATATGTTTTTAATTGAATTGAATTTTTGCTACTTTTAAGGAAAAAAGTAACAAATTAAATTGAATGTTAACAAAAATAAAAATAATGAGATAATTTAAAAAGTAATCTAAACAGTAACTTTTTAACAATGTCATTCCCAAGTCTGGCAATCTTTATGGTTCAGATATAAAATTATTCAGGTTGTATATTATTGGTTCAGATTATTATCATTAAAAAATAATTGATTCACAGAGTTACTGAAAGTGTGTAAATCCATCAACATTCAAGATATTTTTTCCAGTATAAGACTTTCTCTTTACTTATATTTATTGTAGAAATAGAAAAAAATTACAAGTAAAGAATGATGAAATTTAAATTTAACATTTTAAGGTATGTAAACTAGGTTGTTGAAATATTAAGTTTGTAGCACATCATTATTTTCTTCCTGTACCAAAGTATTTCGATTAATATCAAACTAAAAAAAAGTATGAAAATGAATATACATTATAAAAACAAAATTATTACTCTTTATTAATTTGGTGAAAGAAGGACTAAGAGGCCCTTTTAACATCATGCAGATGGCCCGGCCAGACTAACACTATTGTTCCAACAGTTGATAAAAATATAGAATTTTGGATTATTCTATAATGGCCATAACATGCAAAAAATTGATTCTGAAGATTATACAAAAGTTGTATTCCAAGATGTGAATCTTCAAATGCTCAAATCTTATATAGTATCCTTGGTACTTTTAAAACCTGGTGGTTTAAAGAAATTCATTTATGATAAACTATTAATTTGTATACCAGTATATTATAGTTAATTGTTACCATTATTCTTAATTCAGAATCTAATACCATACTATACTTTCCTATAAATTTCTTAGAGCATCTATGTTTTAATATTTTATGTAATTTAAATGCAATTAATATATTTTTATTATTATTTAGGGCTTTGTCAGTTTGAAGCATGAAGATGATAAAGTCATTGTTTTTGAAAGAGCTGGCCTGATCTTCGTATTTAATTTCCATTCGAATAAAAGTTTTCCTGGTTACAGAATTGGTGTTGATGTTCCTGGAAAGTATCCTTTTCAAATATAAGATCTGCATTTTTAAGTTCTGCATAACCCTGTATCATTTATATTATTGTTTTCACATGAAAATGTTCTTTGAAATTTGTACCACACAGTAAAAAACTGAAACCTTGGCATGGCATGAACAAATGGTGACTAACTCTGAAATTCATTATAAAATGGTATATAGCATCACTCCTTTCGCATATTTTAAATGGAAAAAGTTTGTCTGTTGTGTGTGACAATATTATATCAATATCAGATGACGAACTTTTTGATTTAAATAAAAAATTCACAAATTTCAATTTTTTGCAAATTGCACTGTTTATTTTCTCATACTATTAAATATAGTATAGAAAAATATATTGTTTTCATGAAATTTTTCGATTTCAAGAATTTAATGCTAATGTATGTTTTAGGACCTCCTGAACACATTTTGGATATTTTTAGAGTGATGTCCATCTGTGGTTGATATTTTGTGTACACAATAGCTGCCACAAATATTAATGGATTGTCACAAAACTTCATATCTGGCTTTACTATCAAAAAATCAAGAACTAAATAGAATTTTTTCAAATTTGAGTGAAATTTTTGAAATTTTATATTGTTTTATTAAGATGACAGCATAGGGCAAAATTTGACATAAGTATGCATAAAATTGGTTATTTATGGCTGAATGATCCTGAAACTCAACAGTTTCAATCATTGTAGTAAAAAAAAGCCTTAATACAATTTTTAAGTTTGTAACGTTATTTAGTATTGATCCCTTTATAGCTCAAGCAAATTGATGCATCAAAAATCATGTGACTCTGAGTAAAATTGAGTGTTATAAGATTTTATTAGAGTGTGTGTGGGGTGGTCTGTTTATTTTTTTTAGAGGGGGAGGGGGATTCGTGTGCAAAGTAATATGTTGTGCCGAACTGACTAACACAAATGTGTCGTGCCGGAACTGACTTCCATGCTTCTTACTTAGAAATTATTATTTTCTATTTATTTTATTATTGATTAAGATTATCATTATCTTTATTTAATTTTCAGATTAAAGTTATCATTATTTTTACATTTGGTCTGATCGTATAGTACAAAGTTATTTTAAAAATATAAAAATTGTTTCTTTATTTGATTCCTATTCTTCTAAAGTTATTACACCTTTTAAATTGATCGTATAGAATTCATTAAATTTACCTTTATAATTATTAACATTATCTCTTTGTTTCTTTTACTAATTGCTATTCCTATTGTTTGCCTGTGCACAACACCCCCTTAGAATATATATAAAACAACAACCCACTTCCACAATAATTTCACCTACCTTTGATACCTGTATAGAAATTGTAGAGTTTAAACCTAATGAATTTATTGCACAACCACAAAGGGAACACAACTCAATTATTGTTAAATTAAACTAACTTTTATTTGCAACAATTCAAAATTTTCAAAACATATCAAATTCATTAGAACTTCAATTAAATGTATAGTGAAACAAATTATGTACATTGCGAAAAAAAAAGAGAACTAAAAATAACTTCAATTAAAATAAACCCATATTACTTTAAAACAAATCCAGTTAACACATTTAAATACCCAGTCAACAAATTAAAATACTCTGAACTCAACTTTTAAAAACCCAGGTTCAGAATCCACTCTGGTCTGCCTGAAGAACTGTCCACCACCAAAAATGTTAAAAGAATAAATATAATAAAAATTCCCTAATCATTAAAGTACCAAAATTAAATTCTTACAGACAAAAAGAAAACATTGGTATAACATTGGAGTAAATTCGACTTCAAATTATTTGACACATTTTAATCACTTTCTTTCTTCAATTGGTAACTTTCTCAGAGCTAAACTTAAAGTGAAATTTAAATTAAAAGACATTCTTTCTTCAGTTATTGAAACCCCTTTTTTCCTTATTGGAACAAAAACTTCTGACACTACGGTCACATGAAGAAGAACCACGAGGGCATGCTGACCCAAACACCAACGAGAATAACACAGACTTGCACTGACTCATTTTCTTTCTAGGAGCAGGCACGGTGAAATATCCTCACCCTGGAGGAGAAAATATGTGTTGAGGATTTAAGAACACACACAGTTGGCTTTTCCGGAGAACTTTGAAGCATCCACACTTAGGAGCAGGAGAGATTATAAAATGCTTTAACCTCATCCTCATACTGGAGGAAAAGATATGTGTTGAAATTTAAGAACAAACTTGAAGCATCCAAACTTAGCAGGAGCGATTATAGAAATATCTTTACATTGTCCGCACTCTAAAGGAAAAAATATATGAAGATTTAAAGACACACACAGGTGGCTTTTCAGGAAAAACATCGCCGTGGGTCGCGAGCGCCTGCCCAGCCCTCGGTTTTCAACAGCCACTCACACTACCTTCTCCCTCTGTAGCCAAGAATCGAATACCGCCAACAGAATTTTCAGTTCCCAAGAGCCGCCAAACTTGGCGAGTGAAAACATTGCGCCTCCACAGAACACCTGCACATACACCACGGAATAAATATGATGCTTCACCAAGAACCGTGAGGCGTGAAATTTCCGCCAAGCTGGCTACAATGAGCCCACACCTTGACATATGCCTGTGGAATGTCGTGAGGCAACCTCCTTGTAGGTATCCAAAGATAAGCTGCGAAAGAGTCCACTTCGCACTAAAAAACGTCTTTTTTTTTTTTTGCAAACTCATGAATGAAGTGCAGTCAAGTTAAAAAGCCGAGAGCAAACACCGAAGAATTAGCAAAAGATATTTAGCATTTGAAGACACATCGCGCATAATTTTTAATAATGAAAAACATGAAAAGGATAACAAATTACGGTTAAAAGGGAATAAATCGCCGAAATATTCAATAACAACAAATTAATTTAGAATTTTGAATGGAACGGGGAAAATCATGAATTTTGAACTATTAATTAAAATAGCATCATAAAAACCCTGCATAACAATATAGGCAAGGATATTTTTGCTAAAAACATATTATACTTCAATATTAGGGATTATTGAGCATGATCTGCCTGCATGGCATGGGGCTGTGGGGAGCAGTCCATATATTAAGAAGATAAAGATATTTTATTGTTTTGTTATCGGTCATCCAAGGGATAAAAAGAAGTTAGTATTATGATCACTAACTGTGGACACTGCAGCTAGTAAATATTGAAATACTAATGCCACCTCATGCTTTTCTGCATACTACGTGTTCTGAGAGGAGTTTGATATTTTCCACTTTTTCTTTTTGATCCGAAGGTTTTAATAAAAGATTTTGATTTATAAAAGGGAAAATTTTCCCTTTCAATATTACATTTCAGCTGGAATAATATGTTCATTGACTTTTAAAATTATTTACTCTTATACTACAGCTACAGTCAAATATATATCACAATGCTAAAAAAAAATTTAAATTTAGAAATATATAAAATTTTCTATGCATGAAAATTTCTTATACCTGTATACTGCATTTACCAGCTATAATTTAATATTTTCCTTTAGTATGCACATGCTTTTAAAAAGTTATAAAAACAATTCTATTTTATCCATAAGATTTTTTCTTTACAAATTTAAACCATAACACAAAAGGTATAACATGAAAAATAACTTAAAATTGTTAAACCTAATCAAAATTACAATTGTTTATTATAGGTATAAAAAATAAATTATTAAATTGTACTTATAAGAAAAGATTAAACTGATTATAATTGAAAAATATATTATTAAATATTATATTACATTTTTAGATGCCTACTGATACAGTACAACCTCGAAAATCCATGCATAAGATTATTTATTTTACCGTATTTTCCGGTCCACTTTCTGAAACCGGAAATGAAACGAAAGTTTAGATGGACGGCCGTAGATAGATAGGCTCGTGGTTGGGGTGTGAATTGCGTTGTTAGAATCTCCTCCCTCTCCCGATATCTGACGATTTTTTCGTTCTCGTCGAACATGTCAGCTTGAAATCGACTGTCTATTTTGCCTTTTTTGTTTAGAAAGCCATATTTACATACTATAAATAGCAAATAAATGACTAAATAATATCGTATCGCACAGAACCGGACAACAAGGTCATTAACACACAGACCTCTCAAAGGGGTCGGCTACTCGGCTTGCCACCGGTGACAGTCGGCTGCGTTTACGATTAGGAACTAAGCAAATTCCTTTCTTCGCTTTCCCTGTCCCACCACGTCCGGGTGCTGCTGTAACCTAGTAATGTCTCATCGTAATTTAGAAAAATCATTGAGAGGAGAGATATTTTTCTTTTTTGGAAAATATATTTATTTTATCTACTGCAATATTTTTTACATATTTGACTATTACTAATAAAGTTTTTCTTTTTTAAGAGTCATCAGTCTTTTTAAACATAACATTATATAGATGCTAGATAATAAATAAAACTTGTTCTTATTTTTTGTTTTTCGTTCATTAATAGCGAAAACGGTTTAAACACATTTACACCTTTAAACATATCATTAAATGTGCTAATCTTCTATCTTTATTAAATCTCGGCACTGCATTAAATCTTCCGGCGCTTCATTAAATCTCGACAAAGCCGATATAACGGAAGTTCTGCACTTTGATGATGATGCACCAATCGTAAATAAATTGAATGATGGCGAAATTCGCGATATGATATTAAATAAAAAAAGATTGAAGTAGTGACGATAAATGTGGAGAATAAAAAATACCCATTGATAATCTTATGCAAAAAATCGATCATGCAATTAAAGGTCTTGAACAAAGAAGCATTATAACCGAGCAGAAGTAATGTCTATCTACAGGATAAAGAAAACTGCTTTCCCATAAACTAAAATTAATGAAATAACAAATGTTAATTCAAATATTTAAACGAAATGATAAAATGGAATTTTATCATTTCGTTTAGTTCACACATTCTGAATTATTAATGTGTATATTTTTTCTTAGAAATTTCTTTTGCCCTATTTTTTCGATTAAATAATATGTTTTAATTGATTAACTTAACTTTTGCCAGTTTTTACTAAAAATAGTGCTTTATAGTGTATTTAGTTAATATCAAATCTGAATTTTATTCAAATTCTATAATCCGGAAAAATCGAAAATCCGGAATCGGCAAAGTCCGGACGAGTCCGGATTTTCGAGGTTGTACTGTAATTCAAAGGGAAACATTTCTACCACTTTCTTAAATAAATTTCTAAATTTATTATACACTTATCCCCGATTTACATGGCACTTGTTTTACACTGTTTATAAATTAACAGATTTCAAAAAATTGATAAAAATGTATATTCCGCTCCATATACGCCTATACAAAGATTTGATGACATTTTTTAATTTTATTCCTTTGAACTGATGAAAACTGACGAAAACAACTGATGAAAACACTGATGAAAACAACAGGGGATTCCCGGTGTTGTAAAATATATACATTTAGGGGAATCCCCATATAGGGAAATCCCCCTAATAGGGGAATCCCCGTATGTATTTCACAACAGTAAAGCTATTCTGGTTCATGCAAGTACATAGTGCAGAAACATTTTAGCAGCAAAGCTTATATTATTGTGCGTTTATCTTTTGAACTGGTAAGTTTTCAACATTTATAGTTTTTCTTGCATCTTTATAGTTTGCGTAAATTTGTTACGGTTCTATAATGTCAAGGGATTTGAAGAAAAATCAAATGAAAAGAAAAGTTATTTCTTTAGAAACTAAAATTCAAATATTAGACCGTCTACGTAATAAAGAAAGAGTAACGGATGTTGCTAAATTTTACTCCATGAATGAAGCC
Organism: Amaurobius ferox; assembly: GCA_951213105.1. NCBI lineage: Eukaryota > Metazoa > Arthropoda > Arachnida > Araneae > Amaurobiidae > Amaurobius > Amaurobius ferox. The sequence continues at coordinate 16,384,786 of OX578152.1, read as the reverse complement.
ACAATAAGGACAATAAGAAAAAATGAAGACTCCATTAGAAAAAGTGTAGCAGCTGGAACCTGCAGCAGTATGAGTACGACTTCATATGTTAGATATGTTACAATGGAAAATATGGAAAAAGCCTTAGTGATAAGGATAGAAGACCAAACTCAAAAGCGAATACCGATCGATACCAATGCTGTTACAAATAAAGCTTTGAAGATTTATCAATCACTTAAGAATCAGTCGCCGTCGACTTCATCCGATGAAAAGAAGGTATCTTTTTCCGCAAGCCATGGGTGGTTTGAGAGATTCAAACAAAGACATTCTTTACATAATCTGAGAATGAAAGGTGAAAGTGCATCTGCTGATTCGAATGCAGCACAACAATATCCGGCAAAACTTGCTGAAATCATTGCCGCTAACTCCTACACTTCTGATCAGGTTTTCAATGCTAACGAGTCCGGATTATTCTGGGAAAAAATGCCGGAAAGAACCTTTTTAGCCAAAGCTCACAAATCAGCTAGTGGCCATAAAGTAGTGAAAAGTCGTATAACAGTTCTTTTCTGTTGCAATGCGTCTGGCGATTATATGATGAAACCATTGGTGATTAACAAATCAAAATCACTACGATCATTCAAAGGAATAAATATCAAAAACTTTCCCGTCTATTGGATGGCTAATAGAAAAGCATGGGTCACTGTCACAGCTTTCAATTTCCATAACTTCTTTGTTCCAGATGTCAAAAATTATTTAACTAAAAAGGGATTGCCTTTTAAGGCTCTTCCATTAATTGATAATGCACCAGGTCATCCTCCAGATTTGCAACACGAAAATGTAAAAGTTATTTTTTTACCAAAGAATACAACTTCCTTATTACAGCCGTTAGATCAAGGGATAATTTCGACTTTTAAAGCACTGTACATCAAGCAAACTTTCAGGTATATCTTAGAACAAATGGAGAATGATGAATCTCTTACTCTGATGGATGCTTGGCAGAAATTTACAATTTTAGATTGTGTTAAGCATGTTGGACTGTCATACACTCGGATTAAACGATCAACTCCTGCTGGAAAGCAATATGGCCGGATGTTGTTGAAAGTGGAAATAATAAATCACCAATAGAGCATGAATATTCTCAGATCACTGAGTTGGCCCATACTATAGGAGGAGAAGGTTTTGAAGATTTAGCTCAGGCAGATATTGAAGAAATAATGGCTGATGAAGAATTGAATGAAGATGATTTAATTAACATGATTCGTAAAACAAACAAACATGATGAAGACAATGATTATGATGAAGAGCAATCTGAACCAGTTGCGTTCACAGCAAGAATCATAAGCGTAGGACTTGATTTGGGAAGAAAATTGTGCAGCCATTTCTTACAATATGACACAAATGTTGATCGAGCTCTCCGATTCCAGTGAGACCTTCGTAAATGCTTAAATCAATATGAAGAGGTCTATAAAGATTTAGCAAAAAAACCTACGCAATTGTTAATTACCGATTTCATGACAAAGTCTTGTCAACCCGAGATCTTGCCTAATTCGTCAACCATTGAGCCAGAATCGCATCAAGAAAGCTTAAGTGATGAAAGCGACATCATACCTATCAGAAAGAAAAGACTGATAATACATGAAAGTGATGACAGTGATTAAACTTATAATTAATTTTTAAGGGTCTTTTTGTTTTTTTGTTCTTTATACCTAATGTAAAATAAATTAAATATGTTATATTACTACATTCATATGTTTGTTGTTTTATAAACTAAGTATCATTTTAAGTTTTCTAAGATGTCTTACTTTTGTTTTACTTAAATAAATGACTGAATCATGCACATTTTGGGGTTATTTTCGTTTTACACGATTTTACTTAGCAAAATCCAAGATTTCAATTTACACAGTTTTGTGCAGAACCTATCTTCCGTGTAAATCGGGGGACAGGTGTATGTGTAAAAATTAAATTGGTAAATATATAAAAATATTATGACAAAAAAAATGTATAAAAGAAATGTTTATGCTTAAACACTTTTTAAAAGTAAATAATTTTATATAATGTGTAATTTTCAAAATGACTGCTTGTTTGATGTCCCAATCTTTGAACCCATATTTCATGCTAATAAAATTATTTTTTTTTATACTTTTAGAACGTATATTGGTACCATTAGTTTATAATTAATAAAATGTACTCATTAAAGTGTTTATATTTTTAAAATATTAGCTAATTTTTATTATTTATAGTTTTCAAGTAATAAATTTGCATGTCCCAACTCAAAATACCACACTTAAGGAAGTCTCTTTTTATGCTTTTAAACTAGATTAGCTTTTGTATATGAATTAAAAAAATATGGTTTTTCATTTTAATTAACAAAATTGCAAGTGATTTCTTTAAAATATAATTATTAATATTTTAAAATTTAAATTTAATATGTGTCCCCTGTACGTCTCATGAGTGTTACCTCAGGAGTGTTATTACTATTATTTTAAATAGGTTTAGATTTCTGCAGTGCAGTTGGCAACAAAGCTAATGGAAGCCATATTGTTCCTTCTTATCTAGTATAAAAAAAGATTACAAAAAATTAATATCAGAGTATAATTTTATTTATAATCTAAATCGCATTTTTATGTGATGAAAAGCTAAGAAGGGCAATTCATTTAAAAATCACCCTAATATTAAACATTGTTTTAAAAATATCTGCTTGTAATTGAATAGGAATTGAATCATAAAAAAGATACAATTTACAATGAGTTAAACACATATCTGGTGTTATTAAGGTATTTTCCATTAGCAGAAGAAGAACCTGTGGAAGACTCAGACCGCATGACAGACCCGGAGGCTTTCAGTAGCTGTTTGTGTGGCCGGAGCAGAAGAACCTGTGTAAACATTCTGTATTTTTAAAGTTTCTATAAATTTGAGCAAACTTAACACTAAAAGAATATGCTTCTTAAAACTTTTTTCTGAGAATGAGTAAAATGCCATGAATACCTTTCTGGTTCTCATCCATTTTTTTTTCTTCAAAATAAAGCGTACATACATTCCCCCCCCCCCCCTTTTTATTTGTTTCAAAATTAGAAAACTCATAATCAATGACTTCTTGTAATACTACCTGCTTTTCAGAAAAAAGTATCACATTCTATTTTTTAAATTAAAAGAAAAAAAAAACTGAAAATTTTCTGACTCACAACTCTGGTTTTAATATTCAAAGATATGCTGTTTGCTAAATGAATTATTATTTTCCTTAAGTGATTGTTAAGATATAAAATTATTTTGGATAGTGATTCAGAAGAATTTGGGGGCCATAAACGACTAGACCATAATACTGATTATTCTACTTTTCCTGAGCAATATACTGGAAGAAGGAATTCAATGATGGTATGCTTTTGTATTTTCATATTAATACTGTATTAATGAAAAAAGTAATATTTGACATGCTATGCAATGGCATATACAGGATAAAAACAGAATTTAAATTTAGCACTTTTGTGGAATTTCAAATGTCATTACACAGCCACATTAAAAAACAAACTTGATTTTGTCCTTAGACATTAAAAGTTGCAACCTTACTTTAAATATTTTTCTCTGTGTATGGATGCCTCAATGGTATTGATGTTGCAAAAATTAAATATATTTAAACAATGGACAATGCTTGCTTATCTGCAGTAACTGTTTTAAGAATAATATAAAAGTTTATTTTTTCATATTGCGATTTACAGAAATAGTTGTTGCAATCCCATCATAATGTTGTCATGCAGAAACAAAATATATTTGAAAATTACAAAAGAAAAGAAAAAAAAACCTGTGGTTCATTTTAAGAACTGAATATACCATGCTGATTTACTTGCTGTGCCCTTTAATTTGATATGTGGTTTGTGTTTTTTACAGAGTATTACATGAGATCTCGTATGCACAATAAAATAGCTTGCCAAAATAATATACAGTGATGCTAAAAACAAATTGCATCACCCACATATTTCCATTACTTTGATGGAGAAAAGAACAGTACATTTAAAGTGATATTTAAAGTATTTAATATTGATGAATACAATGAAGAGAGTATGTAGTGATGCACGAACATTATTTATTTTGGAATGTCTGTGTGAAATATTCTGAAATAATGAGAAATATGTGATATTCTTATTTATTAAATACCAGCAAATGTACACGGCATTGTCTGGCAGTTAAAGCAGTTTAGTTATATAAAATATTAAATAAATTTGAACAGGTGTATATGCACTCCCTTTCTGAATCACAAAACCGAAATTCATCATGAAAATTAGTGGCATAAATAATAAAATAATTGCTTGCTACTTACATAAGCAACCACTATTTATAAATAATTAAATAAGCACCTGCCACTTAAATATTTGATACCCACCCCTCCCCTAATCACAAAACCAAAATCCGTCATGAAAATAAGTGACCACTACTTATCTATAATAATAAAGGACAATGTCTGTGTTATCTGTAGTAAAATTTTTAAATACTGTACAGACCTGAAATTTGGTACACAGGTACTTCAGGACCTGGAATGATACACCTCGGTGAGATTTTTTTTTAAATTCGAATTTGTTGAGTTATTTTATGTTTTAGCATGTATCAGTCTTTACTGTCAAAAGACGATGCCTCTCACCATCCGTTAATCTCTCTCCCCAGCTTGAGAGATGTGGGTGACTGAATTGAAATGAAACATAGAATCAAAAATAGCGTTGAAATCAAGCAGACTCGCATGCTGGTTACAATCTGCGAGTTTAGTAAACATCAAGAGACTGCATTTGAAGACACAGTAGAAGTTTCAATAATAAAAACAATTTATTTGAACAAAAGGAAAACTTTTAAACATATTGAATGACCCCTAAGCTAAATAAATACACTTTTAACAATAATAGATAACATGACACCCTGACATGGGTGTTTAGCTGGATCGTCCCTTTTAAATGATCAAATGTTAAGGGAGATAAGGGTCATGATGAAAAACCCTGGGAGCATCAAAATATCGACTGCTAAAGTCGTTGCCTCGCAGAGAAATCATGCTGAACAACAGAGTTTGCCTTATATATCCTCCATAGAGTTCATTGGCACTTGGTGGCAGCATCTTTTCGGAAACTGATTATTTGGGATCTAAGCCCCACTGATAACAGATTAACATATCTACCTCACGCAAGTCCGTTTAACTATGCACCATAGTCTCGGAGCTAAGCCCCTTTGCTGAGACATTTAATTCTGAAAAAGCAATTGTCTGGGCAAAACAAATTAACGTTAAAAGGGGGTAAATCACCTAAATATTCAATAACAAATTAATTTAGAATTTTGAAGGGAAAGGGGGAAATAACGAATTTTGAACTATTACATAAGGTAGCATCATAAAAACCCAGCTTAACATAACTCCTCTAAACCACCGGAAAAAAATTTTAGAATAAAATTTTTCAAAACGAAGAGCCGAAATTGACCAAGAGTGAACAATCCTGGTGGAAAAAAAACTAAACACATGGGAAACACTCACTTCTATTAGAAACTCCTGGGATTACAAGTAAAATAAAAAAATGATAACATATATATATATATATATATATATATATATATTACATACAGGAAAGGCACACTGATCATGACAATAAAAATTTAAAACTTAAAAAACCAAAGAAAAACAATTCATTAAAATTTTCAAAAACTGAAATTGAACCTCGAGAAGTAAAATAAAAATATCTGAATTCTCACTAAATTCGATAAAAAGTTCAAACTCAAACGAGAGAAAATACACTGCTCACAAAACTGAAAAAAATCAAAATTCCTCCCAATCAAAACAAAAGCCAAACAACCCCAGTGGTATAGAGCAAAGCCTGGGCAGTGTGACATATAAAAATAATGTATCCTCCTGGCCAGTGATTTAAAGAAAAATGAACGTTTCTCATGGCACCCCCAAGCATTCTTCGCTTTTCGGGTTCTCCTCCTATATACAACGTGAGCACTCTTGGCTTCATGCTTACACCACCCTCAGCTCAGCCATGCACTACACTCTTAAAATCAAATGGTCACCAAAATTTAGAATTTAAGTTTGCATTGCTCCAACGTGACAGAAATCTCAAATCACTTAAATAGTCTATCATACCACAGTTCTACATCCATTACACAGCACAATACAACACAACACGATTTATCTCCAGGGGATTCGCCTGCCTGAAGGACAACTTAAAAAAACGTAACTAAATGGTATAGAACCAAAGTATGCCAGACTTCCTCAATTAAGCAAAATTCTCCAGTTTCTCCTAGACACCTTCCTCTAATTCTCAAATGGGACCGAGAATGAAAAGAGGGAGAAAAAGTTTCTCAAAAAGTCTCCAAAAGCCAATGGCAAAAAAAAACACAAGTGTTTCCAACAAGAGAGAGTAGAGTCGACGTCACTCCCTTTAAAACCATAAATTTAATAAATCTAACAAAAATTTCATAACGAATAAATTGCATAAAATTTTGTAAACAGAACTGCCAGAGCTATGCACTCCAAAGACGGGCAAAAGAAGAAAATTAACTTGAACATGAAGGAGTCGAACAAACAAGATCCCTCGCAAAACTATTGTAGACCCATTGTAGCACACACACCTGAAGATCCCATTAAACTTCCTAAACTTAATTCCTGTCGCATGAGAAATTCTCCTAAAAACACCCTCTCTGCAGCAGTGACTTTCATGAACAAGAGTACTTCCACTAAAAATTTCACTAACTCAAAGGTCCACAAAAATTTAATAAATTTGAAAAAAAAAAAAAAAAGCCTCCCAAAATGATAAAATTTTTAAAATTTCAAATTCTAGCACAAAATCCCAAAGTACAAATTTCAACAAAAACCCAAAATATAAATTTTTAATTAAAAACAAAGTTTAACTCAGCCTCCTAGAAAATTCAAATTCTGACATAAAAAAAAGTCCAAAATATAATATTAAACAAAAAAAAATTTACTTCAACCTCCCAGTCTCTCACTCCCAGCCATAAATCTTAACACTCCCAACCATCACAAGTTACAAAAAAAAATTTCAATTTCCTACAAAAAAAAAAATCTGCTTTGTAAAGTGCATTGCACAAGCAGTCGAAAAGAAGAAAAACAAAATAGAGTTCCCAATTACTTGTCATTACAAAAAAAACATAAATTTTGAAGAAGACTTTGGGCCAGCCGAAGAATTCAAAGAGTTGAAACATTAAGAAGGGTGCACCAAGACTAACAACTAACCAACTGAAACCCAATTTCACAATCTCTTCTCCTACATGCGAAGAAATACACATTCACCCAGCAACAAAACTTTTAAGAGCCAAAAACATTTTTAAACCGAATTTCACAAGACAAACTCAAATTACAAAAAAAAAAAAAAATTCTCAAGTTCTTTTTATTGTTCACAAGGAATATTTTTAGTAAAATATTCCTTGAGAACAATAAAAAGAACAATCTCCATTCCCCCCCCCCCCCCAAAAAAAAAAAAAAGTTCTGAGACTGAACTTGCACAATTAACCAAAAAATTTACATTGCTCAAAGTTGATCGCCTAGCTGAAGAATCATTTACACAAGAAAACAAAACAATTTAGAAGCGGGCAAGTAATTTATCCTCAAGAGGAAAAATGCTTTCCCCACTAGAGCACCTTAAAGGTGCACATCAAAGCACCAAAGTGACAGTTAACATGGCCCATGAAAATTTCTTTTCAAACACAATTATATGGAGAAGAATTTCTCTCAAAAACAAAGCTTCCCAGACCTCAAAATTCCCCCGGGTGACCATGAAAACCAACTCATTAGCCGCACCTTTAATTTCACCCAAAGCCAAGAGTTTTGACCAATTACTCAAAACAAGACAAAAGAAAACTTTTGATCACTGTCCTCCCCCTTTAAAAATTTTGAAAACAGAATTTGAACATCTTCAATAAAACACTCATTTCCAATAAAACTCTTATCTCTCGTTGCAAAAAATCTGACAGTGGGCAAAGGGTCGTGAATCCTTTTCCCCCCAAAAAAACCACAATACACAAACAAATCATCGTGGACAAGAAATTTCTTTCCAGAAGGAAAAAGGTGCATTCCACACTACAGCACCTTAAAATGTGTGACGTCAAAGTACCAAAGTGAAGTAGCCATTATGGGCAAATGGAAGTTTTTTTTACCATGCTAAAAAGGTGAGAAGGATTGATTTTAGCTTTGAGCAAGGCTTCCTTGAACCTAATTCCCAGAATCCCCACAACAGACAACCACTTATCAGCCACACACTTGCAAAATAGCCAAAAAGATCCCTAAAAACAAAAAAAAATTACTTAAATCCCCATTTACTTAAATCCCCATTTCCAAAATTACACTGAATCAAAACTTCAAAGTTTTAATTTAAAAATTCCACAAAACAAAAAAAAAACTTTTCTTAAAAACAACGAGCTATGATTAAACAATCAAGTGTTAAGGGAGATAAGGGTCATGATGAAAAACCCTGGGAGCATCAAAATATCAACTGCTAAAGTTGTTGTTTCACAGAGAAATTATGCCGAACAACAGAGTTTGCTGTATATATCCTCCATAGAGTTCATTGGCACTTGGTGGTAGCATCTTTTCGGAAACTGATTATTTGGGCTCTAAGCCTCACTGATGACGCATTAACGTATCTACCTCGCATAAATCCGGGTAACTATGTACCATAGTCTCGGAGCTAAGCCCCTTCGCTGAGACATTTAATTCCAAAAAAGCAATTGTCTGGGCACTAAGCTCTCGTGTTGACATCTTAAAATGCAACCTCCATGAGGGTTCTCGATCATTGTGTGGTCTTTCCCCAGAATTCATACCTCACATGGAGCATGGGGTTATTGGCATGCTGTTTTCTGTGGATATTTTTCCAGCAGAATCTTACAGTATGATTTTGAGTGATTTTCATACAAATTAGTTCCTTAATGACTGAAAATATTATTGCAGAGTTTCCATCTTAACATTATCCGAAAGATTGAGAAATTCTCTTTTGAACAAATTTTGAATGGAAACCATACCATTAACAGACAAATTTTTTAAAATTTTTAAAATATATATATATTTATGATGTGTTTAAAACATCTCTGATTTTTATATTGCAAAATAAAATAATTGGCCGACAATCCCATCTTCATAATTTACCAGATGTTTTTTTTATTTTAATATCATACCCTGCTCCAATTGTTGTACCGGAACTGACTTCCTTGCTTCTTACTTGAAAATTATTTAAATTTTATTTATTTACTTAATTTATATTACACCATGTTATTATTTGGATTTGGCCTGATTGTATAGAATAAAGTTACTTTAAAAATCTTAAAATTGTTTTTTCATTTGCTACTCTTTTAAAGTTATAACACCTTCTCAATTGAACGTATAGAATTCAATAAATTTACCTTTATAATTATTAACATAACTCTTTGTTTCTTTTACTAATTGCTATTCCTACTGTTTGGCCTCACTTACCTTAAGTATATATATCAATAATGCACAGCCGAAACACAAAAAAAAAAACACAACTCAATCATGTTAAATTAAAAATTTTACTTTATTAACAACAATTTTACTTAAGTGCTCCAAAACACAAACAGGTTAATTTTTGTAAAATCTTACACCATTAAATTCCGTAGTACATTGTGAAAAAAATATAATTAAAAATAACTTCAGTTAAAATAAACCCATATTAATTTAAAACAAACCTAGTTAATACGTTAAACACCCAGTTTACAATTTAAATACCCAATCAACAAATTAAAATACCCAGGTTCAGAATCCACTCTGGTCTGAAGACCAGAGTTTGGTCTGCCAAGGACTGTCCACCAAGAAATTAAAGGTTAAAACTCAGATTAATAAAAACAAACACCAATGTAAAAATTCAAGTAATAAATTCAAAGTCTGTAATAGCGATATGAGTGCCAACAAAAATAGATTCATAAAAGTTGTTGAAATTAAAATACTCATTTAATGAAACTGAAGGGGGAGAAATATCTCCCTAGTTGATACGTGTTGAAAAACTATAATCATTATCTTGACTACACAAAACTTGTTGAAACTACGGAAAAATCATGTTGAAAAACTGTGATCATTATTTTGATGGCACGAAACTTCTTGACACTAAGGAAAAATATTGAAAAACTGTAATCATTGGAAAAATCATGTTGAAAAACTGTGATCATTATTTTGATGGCTCGAAATTTGTCGACACTGTGGAAAAATATTGAAAACTGTGATCATGGAAAAATCACCCAAAAATATTGCAGAGAGTGCCACAGAGGCACATTGTGGCACTTGTCAGTTGCAAAACTTGATGAAAACGGGAGATACGAGCCACGACGAAGAAGGCACTATCACTTGTAGTACATCAGAAGCTTAGCACTAAATAATTTAAAACATGTTCCCTGCGACCTCGGGACACGAGCGCCATTGCATGGGACCCGGTCCGTAGTTCTCAACAGCAAATTAAGGACCACCTTCTCAAATGCCAGCCAGGAGTCGAATTCCCCCGTAGCAACACGTTCACTTCCCATGAGCCGCCAAACTTGGCGAGTGAAAACCTGTACCTCATACAGAGCGCCTATGCATAAACCGTGGAATAAATATGATGCTTCGCTAAGAACCGTGAGGCATGAATTTTGCCACCAAGCTCTATTTACTCAGTACAGCAAACCCAATGGAATATCTGGCACCCCGTTTGCAGGTGTCCGAAGATAAGCTGCGAAAGGATCCACTTCGCACTTAAAATGCGTCTTTTTTTTGCAAACTCATGAATGAAGTGAAGTCAAGCTAAAAGGCCTAAAGCGAACACCGGAGAATTAGCAAAAGATGTTTAGCATTTGTAGATGCATTGTGCATAATTTTGAATAATAAAAAACATGAAAAGGAAAACAAATTAATGTTAAAAGGGGATAAATCACCAAAATATTCAATAACAACAAATTAATTTAGAATTTTGAAGGGAAAGGGGAAAATAACGAGTTTTGAACTATTAAATATAGCATCATAAAAACCCGGCATAACACAATCGTAAAATTCTGTTTCTGCTTCAGGAAACATGCTGTTGATTTCAAGCAAAGGAGCTTATATAGTGAATTGAAGGAGCTTATATAAGGTGTATCAAAAGAGCATATTTAAAGCTTATTGCACCTATACAGAGGGTGAAAGGTGTATTTGAGGGGAATGAAAGGTGCTTATTTATGGCATATCAAAAGAACTTATTTAGGGTGTATGTGAAAAGCTTATTTAGGGTGTATCAAAAGAGTTCATTCAGGGCATATCAGAATAGTTTATTTAGGGAGTATCAAAAGACCATATTTAGTGTGTCAAAAGAATTTATTTAGGGTGTATCAAAAGAGATTATACACCTGTGCAGAGCCAGCTGCTCACTTTGCTGCTCATATCCTCAGGTGAGTCGGGCGCCCTGGGCCTTCTACACCTGTGCAGAGGGTGAAAGGTGTATTTAGGGAGAATCGGGAGAACTTATTTATGGCATATCAAAAGAGCTTATTTAGGTCGTATCAAAAGAATTTGTTCAGGGCATATCAGAATAACTTATTTAGTGTGTATCAAAAGAGCTTATTTAGGGTATATCAAAAGAACTTATACATCCATGCAGAGGGCAAAAAATGTATTTAGGACATAATACGTAGTCATGTTAGAGCATAGCATTCTATGTGCCTACCTTCAGAACCAAGGCATATTACGTACCCAAGCAGCAGTCTAAGGTGTGATAATAAAATAAGCACTCAATACTTAAATAAGTAGCCACTGTAGAAATAAATTAAATCAGTGTCTGCTACTTAAATAATACATTTAGACTCCAAATCATTTCTACAAGAATAAATAAATCCTGGCACTGTTAGATGGCAGTACTTATCCCATCCCGGGTAGGAGAGAAAAATCTATGTCTTCAATGGCATTGATTAAAAAAATCAAAGAGATTGATCAGTTAAAAAATTTGTAATTCATCAACGGATGGGTTGAAAAAAAATTTTCTAGGGCGATCTGTGATATATTTAGGAGCTGCTGTTAAATTATAAACATTGGATGGCACGTCAATAAGTTTAAAATGCATGAAATATATATATTTTTAATTTCTCGAAAATATGTCTATTCATCATATGGATTCCGTTCAAAGTTTATTTGAAAGAGAATTTTTCGATCTGTTAAGGGCATCAATATGGAAACTTTGTGATAATATTTTAGGTCGCTAAGAAATCAGTTTGTGTGAATATCACCTAAAATCATTGTAAATTAGGCTAAAACATAGAATAACTAAAAATCTAATTCAGAATTTAAAAAATAATGCCAAGGTGCACTTTTTTAGGTCTTGAAGTACATGTTTACCAAATTTCATGGCTGTATGATGCTTAGATTTCTCACTACAGACTGCACAAACTTACACACTGACATTTTCCTTTATTGTGTAAGATTTAAAAATAAAGAAAAATGTATGACATTCTTATGTTATTAAATATTTGGTAATAAATTGAAATATGTTACATTCTTATTTTATTAAATATTTAATAATAAAGATAAATATGTGACAGTCTTATTTTATTAAAGATTTAATAATAAAAAGGTTTTCATAATTAAAAAAAAATATATATATTTTTTAAAATAGATTTCTCCATGAAATGACAATTTTTTGAGGTGATGCAATTTTTGTTTTGGCACCACTGTATAAATTATAATGTGTTAAAGAAAAATAATATAGACTTGTACACTTCTTATAGCAAGTAAATATTTTTCTTAATACCAACTGTCACTGTGAATCCTGATAACTTGAACATCTTAATAACTCAAAAAAATTTCCTCAAAATTTCAAAACACTTAAATATCTCGAGAATGGTCCATCTTCGAGTAATGGAGCTGGTATTTTTCATTTTATCAAAAATTACTTATAAAACTATCATTTAATTAATTACATTTGAGCATGTTTAGTCTTTAATTTCTGATTTCAACTATTTTTGTGGGCGGTTTTGCAAAAAAAGGCATGTTCTATTTTTTTAAGTTATACAATACGCGACCTCTTATCCGGCATTCCAATATCCGGACTCTCCCAAAATCGGAATACGGCAAAATAATGCCAAATTCTGTGCCAACAAGCGACTATTTGCTAAATATTGCGCCAAATAGCGATTTTTTGTTTAAAATCCCGCCAAATGCTTTTTTGCTTTAATTAGCAATATCAATTTTAAAAAAATGCATTCAAACCTGTTGGAAACTTGGTTTTGTTTACGTCGCGATTCTCGTTTCGCGGGAGCGTGATGTCATTATTCTAAATTATTTTTCCGTTCTCGTGAACGAATCGCGATGTGGACAAAACTGGGCTTATCATGCAAATCACCTTCTCGCCGCTCACGCATCCTGTTTTGCATATCCAGAGGGCGTTGCCGGCAACGGTTGTGTTCCGGAACGCACCCATCATCGGATATAAAAGCTGGATACATTTTTGGTTTAAGTATCTACAGATGATATGCTGTAGTAGATCGATCGGTTAAGGGATCGATGCAGCGGACATATCTTGTATAAGATGGAGATCGCTGATTTCAGACGGATCTACATAGAGTCTTATTCGATGTAGCTGAATGTTAAGATAATGTTTATCGGTAGACGCGGATGTTTAAATTAAGTAAATCTTAAAGTTTTAGTGGTTCTCAGTTTAGGAGACCACGTTGTTCCGTGTTGTGGTCTTTATGCAGTGTTAATCCGTGAAGTTTAAAGTTTTTGCCGTAGCGTATGACCAGCTATATGCGGCATTGAGAAATGCACGTTGTTACGTAAGTTTGAAAAGTTTTTATTCTACTTACTCGTGCAAAGACTGCTTAAACCAAGAATGTGTCTAAGTGTGGAACCTTTTACTGAAACCTTACGAATGAGCTTGAGAGCTCAAGTTTTTGTATATAGTATGCTTTGATTTGTTTTACATTGCCATAAATATATTGTAAACAAATGCAATGGATTCGCTTCTTAATAAAAGTGATTTGAACCAAAATGGAACTGTTCTTTCCAACACCTCTACAGTTAGTTGTATTTTTACAACTACCATTTGACGTTGTTATCACCACGAATTCTGCTTATTTTCCAGCGAAGTTGTTCTACTAGAATTCGTACCTCACATAAAAATTTTTTTTATAACCAGAAGGTTTATCCTGTGCATCCTGACAGGTTATATGCTTGAGCGTATCATCATCTATAGTTCTTCTTCTATCAACAGACTACCACCTGCCAGCAAAACCTACTATTTTAGAGGGTTTGAAATAGGACGTGCAAACCGCGCACGAAATTCAAAATTCCCGCGCAGAAAAAAATGCTGCGCGCACTCGCCGCCGCTGATTCTTCTTAAATTTCGAAAACGAACGTGAGGATTTCTCGCAATAGCGAATGAAAATAGTCCGTGGATCATGTTTTTTCCAAGAAGTTCCACAATTCCTCTTTTCCGGAAAACATCGGAAGTAGCACCGTTTTTCCCAAAAATTTCCTAAGCGGCTGCATCCGGCCGTCACACCCGATAGTAGCTCTCAGAGGTGACGATCCGGCATGGGCGAGACCATCACATTGACGGCAAGACGCGTCATTCCATTCTTCACTAGTTTCGATAGGAGCCGCGATATGTCCGTAACTAACTCCTGTATAGTATAATACAGGAGTTAGTTACAGACAAGTCGCGACAAGGTGCTTTTTTAATGGCGTTTCATTTTTTTTCTGGGTGTATAGGGCAGAGCACACTAGGCACAAAGGTTTCGATTTTTCTGAATTCGTTACATTTTCTTTTCTGCATTTTGTTCCGGGACTTTGATTTTCGGTAAAAGTATTCCAACTTTTTCGCTAGAAATATCCCGATATCGCTAAAGAAATCCTACGCTCTTCAAACGCGATGTGCCGCGCAGAATTCACACTATTTTGCACAATTTAATAAACATTTATTGGAAAAGATGAAAAAAAAGAGAGTCATCAGCGCATTTACGAGATGATAGAAAGTACGTTTAAGTAAGGAATTCCTGAAATTAATGAGAGTTAACTTTTGCCGAAATGCAGAGAAAAGTATAGCAGCTACAAAATGTCATTCAGGGCCTTCTGATTGATCTCTTTAAATACTTAACCTAAGCAATAAACTTGTCATTTTCTCGGGAAAATCCATTTTTTTTTTCATCTCCGTGGAAATATACACATCTTCAATATTTTAAAAAACGTTGATGGAATTCCAAGATCAAAATAATTTTCAATTAAATCCTATTATTTGGATGAAAATGGCTATTTTGGACCGAAAATTGACCCTAGCAAAAAGTTCCATTGCAGTATATTTATGGGATTTTAGCGTGTTACATTTATTAATTAGTAATTTATAGAAGAAAGTTTAGAAGAACAACTACCACCATCTGTCTCCACTCTGGGGGAAAATATTCCCTCCACAATAATTACTTTTCAAATGCTGCTGCTTGTAACCTTTTTTTTTTTGGATCTACCCTCGTATTTACAAGGTTTTATATTTTATAAAATAGTGATAAGGGCTAATGTCAGCTTACACTTCGTTGGGAGAACGAATGACATAAGTGGCAAAATTATTATCTAAAGGTGACATCATCATACATGTACAATCTGGCTGCTAATAATGCTGCCATCTTTTATCCAAATTGCTTTTAAGACAAAACAAAATACATTTTCATTTTTTATTATTTGAATACTTAAAAGCCTAAATTTTGTATATTTTTCACTTTTAGATATATATTCCATCTCGAGTAGGACTTATCTATGCTCTATTTGAGTGAAATGTTGAGATTGTCATCCACAATTCTGCCACATATTTTTGAAAACAAAATTCTTATCAAAGGATGATTTTGTAGCTGCACACAACCACTGTAAAGAAAGTACTGTATGACTTGTTTTATAAAAATTTGTTTTGTTACTAGTTTCTTCAGTCGTGCCATATGTTCTTGTATGCATGTATAATATATATTATGCAAACAATCTAGCAATTGGACTGATAAAGAGCTTAATTTGTTATTGTTATATTTTTATTAGATAAAAATGTAAATAAAATTGTCCCTTCAAAATCAAGTTGTGAATATTGGATATTTGTTGAATAAATATAGTTTATAGTAAATGCTGATTATTTTTAACTGATACATTGGATGTTGAATCCTTTTTTACACCACAGTAAATTTCTTTACATGAATCATTTACCTAGATAAAAATTGCTAGTGTGTTTATGTTGTAATGAATGTTTTGTGCATTAATGCTTGGATGTTTATTATTATTATTATATCAGGTAGCACTATATGGCCAAAAAAAAAAAAAAGAAAAGAAAAAAAAAGAAGAAAAACTTAAATAGCGTAACAGGAAAAAAAAAAAAGCAACAATGTGACATATAGAACACTAAAGCAAAATCTGGTCAAAAAAGTCTAGTTAGGCTGCTATCCAATCACCCTCATCAGATTTCTAACCTCCCAATACCTTCCAGAAATACAGATGCTAAATAGTGCGAAGCGCAAGGAAAGAAAGATGCTATCTATCAGTATGCTTTTGTTGCAGAGTGTTCAAGATATTTTGCTATACTATACCCAGTGGCAAGTCTAAAAGTTGCTACACTTACCCAGATGTTGATAACCTAAAAATTCTCATAAAATGCCCTTAAAAAGATAAAAAAATGTTCTTAAAAATTGAAAAAATGTCTTTGAATTTTTAAAGAAAAATCTCGCTAAAATGTAATATATTTTTTCAAAATTATAAATTAAATAACTTCAATCTTAGACATATCATAGGCTAGAATTTTGTCTTTTCTTTATAAAGTACACTGTAAAATCCTCGATGAAAAAAAAAGTAAGCTAATACATGTTATAAATGTATTTCAATGATCTCTAATTACTTGCAAGTATATCAGAATTACATTGAATAACGATATTTTTCCAGAAGTGCCTATCCAGAAAAAAATTGCACCCAAAAAGTTAGAACCAGTTGTAACCTACTCTGTCAAATAGTACATAAAGAGTTTGGAATGTTAGTAACAGTACAAGATAATAAACTTTACATTTGAATTCTTTTGTTCACTGCCTTCTCCACAGCTTCTTTAACCCTTTCGTGACGATCGGCATGCCCACGTGCCGGCTGCGAACTTGCATTCAAGGACGGACGGTACGCACTCGTGACGGAGGAAACTTTACCGTAAGCGGAGAGTGGCACGCATAGATGCCTCCACGTGGAACATTTTAATTTGTCTACTAGATGGCGTTACATGTCCGTGGAACTAACTTCAATGTATTTTGCAGAGGCATGACCTTGGCAGAAGAGGATCGAATGAATTATTTCTCCATTTGGAGTGGTGAAACATCATTTTGTAATATAAACAGACAGAGCAATTCTTGTAGCATCAACAATTTTATAATTGAGTTTTGGTTTTTATTTTTATTTCAGCGTTATGATTTCGTTGGTGAATCATAGGAATATAAGAGAGTATTTTTTTTTGTTTGGATTTTAGAGGCAGTGAAATTATTCATTTATTTCAGATAAAAGAATGGGAGCAACTAATGAGTATTTTGTATTCAGATTTGTATGAAAAATATACATCAAATAGAAAATAAATATTTCTTTTATTCCTGAAAAAAGTAGATTTCTGTGTTGAATAGGTGATTTTTAGTGAATTTTTTTCGAGAGTTAGGCTTAGCACAAAAAATGTGCCGTCCTTTGGGACCAGTTCGGAAGCGAAGCGCTCCGTCTTTTGGGCCGCGACAGCTCCGGAATGCCGCCATCGCAAAAGGGTTAAAAGAGCTCAATGAGATTCACTTTCCCCAAAACTGGATATCACTAAACAGTGTCTCGAACTAAGTTGTCAGAATGAGAATATTTGAAGGTTTTTTTTTTGCTTTGTTCATCTGGCAATCCTGACTTTGAGTGTAGCATCTTAAAAACACGATTCTTGTGAAAATTTAATATTTTATTTATGAAAAATAGCAAAAGATGGCCTAAAACAAATCAACAAAAAAATGCATTAAAATATAAAAAAATTCTTAAAAAATGCCTTTAGAGAAAATATGTCCAAAAATGCAAGTAGCATCAAAGTCCAGACTCATTACATATTTTATTACAGTAATTTTAAATATCTGCATTTATCCCTATAGGAGTAATCTATGTGCCATGGACAGCATGCATTCATAAAATATTCAACACTGTTAACAATTGCAGAAATATCTCCCTTTTGTAATTTGGTAGTTTCTGAGCTACTTGTTAAACGTCTGTTTTGTAACTTCATAAATTTTTTTATTTTTTTATTTTTATGTATTTATTTATTTTTTTTTTTTTTATTTAACTGTTTACAATATTTTCTTATAAATAACCTTAGTGTAGGCTTTCTTATAATAACCACATAGTGTAGGCTATTCTCTATTTAACTAAGCTTTTCTTTTAATTTAAAAATTTCTGCATTCCACAATAAAATAAAAACTTTGCAAGCCCAGCATATGCACAAATATAAACTGGTCTACAATTTTCAAATGTGGAAAACAGCCTGCTTCAGGATCAACTAGAAGTACGACATCACTTAAGTCAGATTAGCAACTGAGGTAGAATAGCCCACATGGCTGAAAGTAGGGGGATGTTGCATAATCTTTTCACCTACAGCCACATGGGCTATTCTACCTCCTTTGCTGATCTGACTGGAGTAAGTGAGGTTGTACTCCTTGTCAATCCTGAAGAAGGCTGTTTTGTACTTTTGAGACTAGTAGACGAGTGTATGTTGTATTTACCAAGATTTTTTTTTATTGTGTTATTATTGCGACAGATTTTTGAGCATTTATTTGATTTCTACATGACTTTCTTATAAGAATTTTAACCATTTCTAATTTTTTTCTGTGAAAATCTATTCTCAAGTTTATTGTTGGAACTGGTTAATAATTGACAACTTTACAACCAAGCTTCCAATTATGAAAGTACTTAAATGGGTACATTTAATCTGGACCAAGACAATCATGTTTTGTTTGTGATGAGCAATATTAGTATACTAAAGTTTTATTTTTCCACTGGCAAGGATAGCTAATAAAAAAAGTACAGAACAATAGATGAAAATACTAGAAAAGTCATTGTTCCATTTGGCCTCTTGCCTCCCAATATGTCTCTGCCTCAAAACGTTGTGCAGTGCCTTGCATTGAAGAATGTGTGCACTCTTCATTTGAATCCATTATTTTATCTACTCCACAGAGAAGATAGTTTGGATTAGGTAGGACACTAATACTAAAAAGGTGTCCTGCCAAACAATTATGGTGAATTAGAAGTTGAATTACCATCACGGCCCTCCGTTGGGGGCTTTCTGGAACATCAAGCTGTTGTAGAATTCACTATCTATATGAACATTATATAAAGATAATTATAACATTATTTGAGAGCATATTGATTCATCAGATAAATGAGGCTAATGTGAATACAGTAAGGTCTCATTTCTTGGAATTATACATAACTGGACATGATCTGAATAAACAAAATTTCCAATACTCCAGAAATAAAATAATCTATATATAAAGACAAGACAGCCACAATAAAATCTGCCGAACTGCAAGTTCCAGCTCAAATTCTAGCACATCTTCATAAACAGAATCAAAAACTGTATGGGTGAATAATATTTGATTAAAAAAAAATCAATCAAGGTCATTTTAAAATTTCTTGTTCCATTGATGCTAATGAAAAATTATTTTTCTACACCTTATAACTTGCATACAAAAACCAACTGTGACATTTGGTTGAAGAGTTTTTATAGATTTTGAGCTCCTCTTTTTAAAAATTACCATGCTAGGAAAATTTTATTTCATTAAATAATGGCCAAAAATACTTTTTCGAAGTGGCCTCCGCCAAATGATGCTTACTTGCATGTGATATCAATGAGCAAATAGTGAAGTGTAGAGTATATAATGGTGTGCCTACCAATCACTATCTTGCTATAAAATACATTTTCACAGATTCTATCATCTCTTTTTTTTTTTTTTTTTTTACTTTTTATAAGCAAAAGTGAGCATGAATTGTAATTCAAAATAGATTGGTTTCTTATATCACATATTGCATGAGTTAAGATGTAATTTTATTTGACTTATTATTAAAAGATATTGTCACAGATTCTAACATTTTATATATATATATATTTTTTTTTATAAACAAAAGCAGGGGCATATTTTATTACAAATTGTGCGATCACCATTTCTCTACTTTCAGAAAATAAAAACTCGATTCTATTATAATGATTATATGAGACATATACTATGAATAAAACGGTTCTTTAAAATTACTTATATTGGCAAAATGTTCATGGGCTTCACTAGTTAATATAATTCTTATTTGCGAAAATTTATAGAATCATTTAATTTAGACAAAATAATCTCTGCATTTAATAGAGTTATTTGGGGTATACTTTCAAAGATGCAATTATTTTCAAAACTTTTAACACTTTCAACATTTTTATAATAAGCTACAAGGTCTTCAAAAATACATTTTAGCAGAAAGATAATTCGACAAATGATTTGTCGAATTATGTCTAAACAATTATATCGAAACATGTCTTTATAACAAAACATGGATTTATCCCTATGAACCCGAAGCGAAACATTAATCTAATATTTGAGTGTTCAAAATAAACCAAATTCTAAAAAAGTTGTTCATGCACAAAATGTTTCAAAGAAAATTATTGCTTCTTTTTTTAATAAATTTGGCCATGTTGAAACCTTTGCTTTGGAAGATCGTAGGACTGTAAATGCTGATTGGTATATGACAGTTTGTTTGCCAGAAACAGTTGCTTAAATAAAAAAAAATGCAAAACATTGCATTATTATTCATCATGACAGTGCTAGCTCACGCATGGCATTTCAAACTATCAATTATTTGAAGCATGAAAAAATTGATTTGATGAGTCACTAACCTTATTCGGTTGATTTAGCACCCAATGATTTTTTCTTATTACCAATAATCAAAAATAAAATGTGTGGTCAACAATTTAACAGCCCAAAAGAAACAATTCAAGCTTATAAATCACATGTTTATGCTATATGAACTTCTGAATGGCATAACTGTTTTGAAATTTGGTTTATTCGAATGAAAAATTGTATTGAGGCTGAAAAGGAATATTTTGAAATTCAGTAGAGTGATTTATTTTCATACAAAAATATTTTGTATATTACTTTCTAAAAACTTAAATACTAGCCTACGTAAGTGTCGTTTTAACCAATTTTTCATCTTGTTAGGTCTCATTTACTCTTCTTCGAACTTAACTCATCTTGTCGGGATAAAAGTGTTACTCCTTGTTTCTAAATGGCTGGCCTGTACTTCACTCTGCTTTCTGATTGGCTCTCTCAAGTGAGCTCTTAATCCAGATCTTGGGGATATAACCCCCTCTGTTTCTTCTGTTTGCACCCATTCCTCCTTTGGACTTCATTTTTGTTGGTTCTCTTGGACTGACGAAAGAGATCCAGTGTGTCCTGGAAACAGCTGTATGCTGCATTGTGTTATTTGTTTTTATATATGTTGCTCAAGTTTTCCTTATCCTTTGTACAAAGTGTATTTTACTTATTGATCTGATAATATTTTCGATTCTAGTACCAACTCGCAATTCCAATACAAATGATGCCAGTTTCATTGATAACGTCAGAAATATCAACTCTTGGCCCTTAAACCCTGTCTTAAAGGTGTATTATTCAAGAGCGGGGGGGGGGGGGGGACCTATTTTGCTGGTGATGCGTACCTCCATTCTATCCATAATTGGTCGCTTTGAATTTGTGACCCAACAATGAACCACTATTGTTATGACATATCCTCTGGAATCGTGGGTGTGCACTAACAATACAAGAATGAGTCCAAATTTCTAGATAACTAGCACTTTTGTAAGTATTGATGATATTAGGTCCCGAGTCAGGTTCAAACTGGTAACCTGGTTCGGTCCAGGTTCAAATAGAATTCGGGAATCAGGTTCGAACAGAAGATCTGGTGCTTGCAAGACCGACATTATAAGATTAGACCAAAAGCTAACTTTCAGTCCGAATTTATAATTCAGGTACTGATTCCTAGCATTTTCGATCAATGCCTTGGCAGGGGCAGAGTCAGCTACTGCCACACACTCCTTCCCCTGGTAATGTGTTCGGTCAGTCAGTGACATGACAAGGGGACCACCAGCAGAGCACACCATTATCCCAGTGCAGACACAGCCGGGGGACGTGCCGTACCTCAATCGTGTGACTGCGTGATGGTAGTTGTCAGCCAGGAGAGTAGTGGTCGGCACCTCTAGCTCAGTGTGGTGATGCCATGTGTTGGTTGCATACATTAATTGTCCAGTTCATCATTGTATGACTTGATGATGATGGGTCCCAAACCAGGTTGGAACTCCGAACCAGTAGTTTATAATACTGACAATATAACAAACTAAAATCTAGCTTCCTGTCCAAACTTATAATTCGGGTACTGATTCCTAGGATTTACGATCTATACCTTGGCAGGAGGAGCAGAGTCGGATACTGCCACATGTTTAAGGTGATACGTGAAAACCGATTTTTAAAATTTGAATATTTTTTTTTTATTTATTTAATGTTTTATGCGATTTTGACCCTTTTCCCGCTTTTTTCTCCCCTATCCATATGTCTTAGAAAAAAACAAATCACATGACCAGAAAGAGCAGACAATTGTAAGTAAGAATATATCAATTTAAAATCTCAGGGACAAATTCTAATATTTTTTAAAGATTTTAAAACAAGTGACTTTCGGCTCAAAAACACGAACTTTCATTTTTAAATCATCACATCAGGAAAAGTTCCTACAATTTCGACTAATAATTTACATTTTTAGAAAGCTCAAACATCAGGCATTCTTACAAGCCCAATCTGGTCAAGAAATATGAAAAAGTAGCTGCAGGATTCCGATTTTAAGTATTTCCGAATTTCAATTTCTCGGTGGCAAGCCGTTAAAATAAGTTTTTCGCCCATGCCAGCGCATTGCGAGCGGAGACACACCCTTTTTCCACTGGCCGTCCATATAGATACTCAAGTCCTCAGGACGAGTCGGATGGTCTGGGTCTTCAACAGCCTTTTTCCGCTTTTTACTCCACTATCTAAATGTCGTAGAAAAAAACAAATCACATGACCGGAAAGAGCAGACAATTGTGAGTAAGAATATATCAATTTCAAATCTCAGGGACAAATTCTAATATTTTTTAAAGATTTTAACACAAAAGTCACTTTCGGCTCAAAAAAACGAACTTTCGTTTTTAACATTTTACAACAAAGTTGAAAAGTGTTTATGACTTTGTTCATTATGTCTGTCTGTTAGCACGATAACTGCCGTAAAAATGGCTTAATCAAAATGAAATTTTAGTATGTTGTTGAGACAGTCTGTAGGACCTATGGGAATATAAATGAATAATATCACCCAATTAGTTTTGGATTGAACCCGGGTTGAAAAAATGAAATACATTGAGCCCTATGGGACCTAATTTTTCAAACATTTTTTAAGCGGATTTAAAATTCACAAATTGCTTCGAAAATTTTAGGTAATATTCAAATTGTTCCATAAAATTTTTAAAAAAAAATTCAGCGAAATATATTCAGTAGTTTTTTAAATAAAAATTAAAATAATAATTACACCTCTTATATGAAACAATCACGTGACCATGAAATGAAAAGATCACATGACCCACTTCAAAATGATATATGGCATCCATCTTGTTTCAAAATCGTGATTTTTTAAGTTCTTTTTAATTCATATTGAGTGTTGTATCCGTCCTAAAACTACTTTATTTTTGCTTAAATTCTGTGCATCTGCATACTGAAACAACACAAATACAATATATTTGAGTTTAAATGATTATCCAAATTTGATTATTTCTACAACGAAGCCTTATGTAAAATGTAAACAGCAAAATATGTAGAATGAGTTGTATTAGAATTGTTGTATTTCTTTAACACAAAATAATTTAGCCCATGGAGTCTGCATGGCTGATATGAATGAAATATTAATTGATTTTATAAAGAGAAGGACGATTTTTTTCTATGAAGTTTTAAGCATAGAGTTTAATTACTTGTAGCTCCATGGTCTTAATTTTTAAATAAAATAAATTATTATAGTATTGTTATGAATGAATTGAATGAGAGAAAGTTATGAATGAAATGCTGTTTTTATAGAGATATCCAGGCGTGTTATTTTTTCTATGACGTCATTTGAATTAATTTCAGTTGTTTTCGATGAAGTTTTCAAATATAATAAATTATCGTAGTATTATGATAGTTTTAAAAATATTGCCGTGGAATGTATCGCATTTTAGAGATATTTAAACCAGGCAATTTATATTTCAATGCCGTCATTTGAATGAAGTTCATTTTTTTCAATGAAGGTTAAAGTTTTCAAATATAATAAATTAATGTAGTATTGTGATAAGTTTTAAAATATTACCGAGGAATGTATTGCATTTTAGACTTTTTTAAATAAAATTGCATTGAAGTTGGAAAGTGTTTCATAATCAATGCTTTAAGCATGATTGATCTTTTACATTTTTACATTTTTAGATTTACATTTTTAGAAAGCTCAAACATCAGGCATTCTTACAAGCCCAATCTGGTCAAGAAATATGAAAAAGTAGCTGCAGAATTCCGATTTTAAGAATTTCCGAATTACAATTTCTCGGCGGCAAGCCGTTAAAATAAGTTTTTCTCCCATGCCCGTGCATTGCGAGTGGAGACACACGGTGTTTCCATGGAGATTGTGCATCGGGTTAGAAAATTATGTGATATTTTAAATGATGGAATTAAGAGCTTAGCATATGGTCATTATAAAATGTAAATGATTGAATTATGGTGGATTGAATTGTGGTAATGTATTGTATACATCGGGTGGTGGTAACAGCATTCAGAATGAAGTTATTATATTTATATTTTAAATGATGGAACGATGATTGAATTATGGTTTGTACCGTTTTTGGCCTAGGGACAATTAAAATCTGAATAAGTGTTTGCTTTTTTTAAATGATGGAATTAAGAACTTAGCATATGGTCATTATAAAATTTAAATGATTGAATTATAGTTTGTATGGTTTTTGGCCCAGGGACAATTAAAAACCGAATTGGTGTTTGCTTTTTATAAGGTTTTTGGCTCATTATGCTGGATTGAATTGTGGCGATGTATTGTTTACATCGGGTGGTGGTTGGGACCACAATAAAAAACTTAAATACTGAAGAAATAAATAAAAAGAAAGTTACGGAGATGTCGCGGTGCCTTAAAATTTCATTATTAATTTTAATGTCATTAAACTAAACCGAACTTTAACTCCACGGGGTTGAGGGTGTGGGAGCCCAGTGGTTAGCGCGTGGGAATTCCACTCGGTAGGCCCGGGTTCGATTCCCATCACTACCAAAACTGCCACCATGTTCACACGGAGTACGATCACGTTAAACATGTGGGTCTGTAAGTCCTTCGAGAGGTTGGTGGTACAGTCCCTGTGGATGCCTCTCCCAGTGGGTTCCAGTCTAAATTGAGTGGCTTCCTGGCCGTCCAAATAGTTACTTTACACCTTTCTGGTAGGTCACGCCAGCGAGTTTGCCATGGTCAGAATTTTCAAGGGTAGCGAACAGGCTGGTCGCCGAAAGCGGCTAGTAAGAAATAACCCTTATATTACAGAATTATTAGCAGATGATTTCGAAATACTACAGAAGGAGTATCCATTGGCTGCTACTGTGCAGTAACGGCCATATTCATTGGCTGTTACTATTCGAGGGTGCCGATGAAAGTCACATATCCGAAGTCTAGTTTCTCGCCTCTCCAAAGATTGGTGAGAAACCCTTTCCTGAGAGTCGCCACACAGCTCACTAGAAAACTTAACATCATAGAATCTCCTCAACTAAAACAAAAAGCCAAACAACCCCAGTAGTGTGGAGCAGGGCCTGGGCAGTGTGACATAAAAATACAATTTCTCATGGCTCCCAAATAGCCCCATCATAAAAATCCTATCTGTACCATGCAACAATAAACATAAAACAAACCCATGAATGTTATTATATACAATAAGAATGCCTCCTATAAACAAGTTCTGTGAGTATGAACTTGGTTGTTGCAGCCAGAAAAATTTTCCGAAAAAGGGGGGGGGGGGTATTTTTCAAAGGTTTTATCCATTAGAAATACAATGTTTTTGTGTAAAATTTATGATATATTTAAATTGTACATTAAATTTAAAACAATTACTGTTAAAATTAAAAATTGAAGTTTTAAATATTTATTAAAAATTTTAATTTCCTCAGCTAATTCGCTCGCTCAAGAATTGTTGGTTTCTGATAAAAGCATTCTAGAAGACTATAACTATTTCAGTGTTTTTGGTTATGCTCTTCCATAAAAACAGCACTTTTAATTTTTGAATTTTATTTATCTATTTTATTGTTAACTTTTGAATTATTTTTTATTAAAATAATTAATACATTTATTTGCAAAAAAACTCTTGAAAATCTTGATGAAAAAATGGTTCCATTTAGCAATAAGTTAAGTGGACTTGTCAGCACAGCGACCATTTTTAAAACGTGTAGTAACTATTTTCTTAAGCAGCAGCTAGTTTTAATTAATAAGCTTGTGTATACTGGAAAGAGATCTTCATTACAAATAGCATATGTGGCACACTGAGGTTTTTGTTTGATGAAAATAAGAAACGCTGCCATAGTACAAATCTCTGGCAATATTTGCTAACTCATAAAATTCTGCTAATTTCATAATATTTTCTACAATTTAACTTTCATATCCAACTTTTCTAATGATCAACTGAACTGGCCATTTAACTTGGAGCTTCAAATATCTGTACACTAATAGTTTATATCTAATAATTTAATAAAAAAGAAATTTCTTCTAGAAGGGGTTTTAACCTTAAAACCCCTTCCATGGCTGTGCCACTGGTTACAGCCTAAATTCAATCTTTAAGAAATTTGAAGCCAGCTGGAAGGTAAAACTGAATTTGATGGTTTCCATAGAGGTTTGTAAAATAATGGCACATAGTTTTTGTTTACATTGCAGTTATCGACTATTCCATGCTAATGTATGTATAATATACACAAAACAAATCCATGAATCTGCAATGGGAGCATGATTATTACTTTGGGAATGCCCTTTATAGGCAACTTTGAGTATGAACTTGGTCGTTGCAGCCTGAGCTCAATCTTTAAGACATTTAAAGCAGGCTGCTTGTAGGATTGAAATTGTCGGTCCCCATATAGGTTTGGGGAGTAACACTTAACATGTTTTCTTGGTCCTAACATTATACAGCCTAACATTATAGCATTACAGCACCTACAGCCTAAACAGCCTAACATTATAAATATTCCATGCTGACAAGTGCGTAATAAGTGCAAAACTAGTCCATGGATTCTGTTATCTGCAATTGGAGCGGATAAGCAAGAAAATGCTCAACTGGTCACTCATTCTTTACTATCCATGAACCATTGTTTCACAATCATTACTGCTCATCAGCAACGTGGCAGGCGAACACGAAATTCCTTAAAGCGATAATTTTGTTTTTTGTAGAAGTATTAAAATATTTACTTATAACCATCAACAGTACTAGGCATTATTTTAACTCTGCTGATTGTTGATAAAATTTTAAGCTCAGTAATTTTTGTCCTATCACTTTGCAGAAGTCGCTTCACTGTATACAGTGCAAAGCAATGGAACACAATACCTGGTACCTCACCAAAATAGTTTTCTAATGATTCTACTGCTGTTCATTAATTATACAGAGTATGTAGCCATCGATATAATTTAAAATTAAATTTATTATATTTTTCTATATGTTTAGCAATTTTTTTTCTTTCCTTATATACCTAAAAATAAAAGTATTATTTTGTGGTCGAAAATTCTATTCTGGGTTTTCGACAGATTGACATGCTTTAAGCATTCTTGAACTGAAATTGAATGTGTTTGAGGTGGTATATATAACAGTCAATGAACATATTTTGAAAACATATTAAGTAAATAATAAAAAATAAAAAGAATATGCAATGGCTCTAGTCCAATAGAGTCGAAATGGTTTTGCATGAATAGCATTTTATAAAATAAAACTGTAAAGTTGAATAAGTTTATTCGATTTTTTCAGACTCATTTGTTTTGTTTACAGACTTTCAAATCCCTATAAGTTACTTGTTAACAATTTATAGCTAGTTAGCACTTTTAGGTTTCACTCGGGTTTCATCTAGATACTTCGACCATCGACTTCATATTAAAATACCAAATTAGTTTACTAACTTGTTTGACGGTATATAAATTAAACTTATGCAATATATCTAATCAGATTTTATGTTCAAAATAATCTATAAATTTGCCTGGCAGCGCATAAATATTTCCATCTATTGTGGTCAAAATTCACCAATCATTCGCAAAAAAATTTCAAGATATTAAAATATTGAAATTGTTTATATATATTCATAATTTGGACAAGATGTAAATAATTTTTCTTATTTTCAATAAAATAAGAAAAATTATTTACATCTTTTATATATTAGGTTTAGAGATATTAGCATCCGAAATGTTTACATATTTTATAATGCTCCAATTTCTGTCACAGATATATAGATCCCCAAGCATGGATGCTATTCACATCAAAAAAACATATTATGTTTACAATTATTAGAATCAGTGAATTATGAAACTATTGATTTGGTTTGAAATCAAATATTCAAAATGTCTAAATTTTTAAATCAGTTTCGAGAAACTTTACATTAAAATATGGAATTGCACTAATTTTAAAATGATTGTTCTTAATATTGCACCACATTACATATTTGAAACTTTCTGAAAGTCATAAAATTTACTCGTTTGATTTTCTAAAATAACCAAATGCACACTATTTTAAATGTCATCATTTATTCTAAATGTGATGTTTTAAACCACTTTATTAAAAGAACAGTGTTGTTGAGACCCAGACCGTCCGACCTACCAGAAAGGTGTAAGGTAACTGTTTGGACAGCCGGGAAGTGAATTTAGACCGGGACCCAGTGGGAGAGGCATCCATAGGGACTGCAACCTCTCAGAAGGACTTACGGACCCACATGTTTAACGTGATCGTACTCAGCATGAACACGGTGGCAGTTTTGGCAGTGGCGTGTATCGAACCAAGGCCACCTAGACTACAAAGATTACTGTTTTAGATAGCCTTGATCGAACCTGGGCCTACCAAGTGCAATTCCCTCGCACTAACCACAGCGCCCTAAAAGAAAAGTGTAAAATTCTATAATTACAAGCACATAACATTGTGATACACGCGATTGCAGAATCTAAATAATGACTTGAAGTGAATATTAAAATGTTGACAACCCTTTATAAAGAATTTTAATAATTCATATTGACATACAACGTGTAAATATGAATCCATTTCGCACATATCACAACAGAGATGTTGAGTTCTTCTTTGAGCAAGAACTTTTCACAACTTGAAACTTTTCTCGGCTCGTATTCTGATATTTCTGCCTCTATAGGCATTGCTTCTGTAACAGTCATCTTTGGAACTCCTAATGCTACGGTATTTTCAAGGATAGTATATTTTCCCATAATATTATTTGTTTCTTCCATGCGAACAACGTCGATCTAAGCCAATAAAATTTGGTGTACGATTGTTAGAAGGCATTCAGTGTTCAGACCCCATGTCTGGCTGGCATTTTTATTGTCTCCATATGCTTTCCAGCCAGCCAGTAATTTGTGGATAGCAGGGCACCTGGAGCAGAGCTCCATATCCCTAGTCAGGTAACATATATGTGGGTCACACTCTTCCACTGAACCTAGTCCTTCAATAGGGGCCAATAATGTTGATGAAACAAGTTAGGAGTAGTAAACAAAGAATGCTGTAAACACTGGTCCTATTGTAGAGGTTTGAAGATAAGGTGGGTGGGGGAACATCCTTTACTGGGATGCAGAAGAGATTCAGCCAGGAATCATCATGGGACGCCTAAATCGGGATTTAGGATAGCTCTGGGTCTTTTTGGAAATTCACAGAAGTCGTAGTCGATCATATTATAGATCAGTTCGTTGGGGATCCCAGTGAGGTTATCATGAAATTGTTAGAGAATTTTCGCATCGCTTGCTTAATAGTTTTAATTTTGAAATCGCGATGTATTATAAAGTTTTTCAAGTATCTTGGGGCTTTTCTGATAGAATGTAGGATTTTGTTCTGAATGATTTGGACTTTTTACTTTCCTTATATACAATAATGCATAAGGAAAGTATTGTGACGGGGTCGAAAATTCGAATTCGAGTTTTCGACGGGAGAGCACATTTCAAGCATCCCTAATTACGAATCGAACATTTTTAAGGTGATGTCTGTGTGTGTGTCACTGAATCTATGGAGACAATAACTGACGAACGAATGGACCGATTCGAACGAAATTTGGTATAAAAATTACAATCCGTGAATACTGGAAGCCTGTTGTTTTTATACGCAATCGAATGTTCAGAACCACCTAAATTTTCGAGTGAAATTTTGAAAAAATCATCAAAACTTCTAATAAAGTTGCGCAAATAGACATTGGTTATGTAATTTTTCATTAGAAAATGATTGACATAAATTTTAGAACGCTAGCATGAACCGTTCTCGAGATATTGCACATTTTAAAAAAATTAACAAAAAAAAATCATATAAAATTAAAAAAAAAATTTCCTATTAAGAAACATGCTCACTTTTCATATGTAATATCATGAGATAAATTTAATGACATCATTCTCGTAGATCTAGCTCGTTCCATTCATGAAAAAGATGCTTTGAGTAATACTTTTGTATTTGAACGCCAATAGTCATTTATCTGTTGTAAGAATAGCTTATTTCTCCGTCCATAATGCTTGGCGAGATTTTGGCGACGAATTTCGTGGAATGTCGCCAACTTGGGAACTTTTTTAAATGTTGCTAAATTAACGAAAAATTCGCCAAATGGATAAAAATGACGCTAAATCAATGAAAATGCCGACTAATTGACAAAAATTCAATATCTTGTAAAGAATATAAATATCTACTATAAGAATAATCTATTTTTTTGCTGTAAATGTAGTAAATTAATTGCATTATATAAGGAAAGTCATGTGCTGCCCGCGAACGGCCATTGTGTATACCAAGCCAGGCCTCTCCGCTCACATTACACGCGGATATTGGCTGGCTTTCGAAGCGATCGCCAAATGTATCACGTGACGGGCAGAGAGACTTTCCTTCTCAAGGTTATTTCGGAGCAAGATAACGTGGAGGAGGGTGGACTTCGCATTTACGTTCAAGTCATAACTGAATAATATGTTAAAGTTATAGCTCTAAGGCGATGGATTGATTTTTACTTTCATATATATAGGCGAAAATTTGAATTCTAGTTTTTGTCGGGAGAGCACGTTTCAAGCAACTAAACTAACATAGTTTAAACCTTTATTTGGAACTTGCGTCTCCTTCAAGGAAAAAATAACAATTTATAGTTTGCGATTATGAAGACTTCCTGACTTGTCAATATATATATATATATATATATATATATATATATATATATATATATATATATATATATATATATATATATATATATATATATATATATATATATATAAATATATATATATTTCTTACTTTTCGTTCATTGGATTTTCAAACTTCTATTATTATATATATATATATATATATTATATATATAGGGTGACCAGAAATAAGCGCCCAATTAAGAACTGGTATATCTCGAAAACCACTGTACACAAATCGTTCAAACTTTGGGAATAAACAATACTGAAATACTGACAACCAAATGCCATTGCAGGTGATGGCAAACATATCGACTGGACTAAGGACTACTTGGACTGGACTAAGTAGAAATAGTTCATAGATTTAATCTATCTATTTCTTCAGAAACATACATTTTTGAGTTTGCTTCTACAAAAAATTTGGACATGATTAGATTTTTGTAGAGGTTAACAATTCATGATTTAGGCTTAGAGCCTCGTCCACGTGTAAGGCG